>OZ005690.1:14437973-14801553 GCA_963930775.1 Cliona cf. orientalis | reverse complement strand
CCCCCACCCCAAACCCAACCCCAACCCAAACCCAACCCACCCAAACAACCCAAACCCAACACCCAAACCCAACCCAACCCAAACCCAAACCCAAACCCAAACCCAAACCCAAACCCAAACCAACCAAACCCAAACCCAAACCCAAACCCAAACCCAACCCAAACCCAAACCCAAACCCAAACCCAAACCCAAACCCAAACCCAAACCCAAACCCAAACCCAAACCCAAACCCAAACCCAAACCCAAACCCAAACCCAAACCCAAACCCAAACCCAAACCCAAACCCAAACCCAAACCCAAACCCAAACCCAAACCCAAACCCAAACCCAAACCCAAACCCAAACCCAAACCCAAACCCAAACCCAAACCCAAACCCAAACCCAAACCCAAACCCAAACCCAAACCCAAACCCAAACCCAAACCCAAACCCAAACCCAAACCCAAACCCAAACCCAAACCCAAACCCAAACCCAAACCCAAACCCAAACCCAAACCCAAACCCAAACCCAAACCCAAACCCAAACCCAAACCCAAACCCAAACCCAAACCCAAACCCAAACCCAAACCCAAACCCAAACCCAAACCCAAACCCAAACCCAAACCCAAACCCAAACCCAAACCCAAACCCAAACCCAAACCCAAACCCAAACCCAAACCCAAACCCAAACCCAAACCCAAACCCAAACCCAAACCCAAACCCAAACCCAAACCCAAACCCAAACCCAAACCCAAACCCAAACCCAAACCCAAACCCAAACCCAAACCCAAACCCAAACCCAAACCCAAACCCAAACCCAAACCCAAACCCAAACCCAAACCCAAACCCAAACCCAAACCCAAACCCAAACCCAAACCCAAACCCAAACCCAAACCCAAACCCAAACCCAAACCCAAACCCAAACCCAAACCCAAACCCAAACCCAAACCCAAACCCAAACCCAAACCCAAACCCAAACCCAAACCCAAACCCAAACCCAAACCCAAACCCAAACCCAAACCCAAACCCAAACCCAAACCCAAACCCGAACCCGAACCCAAACCCAAACCCAAACCCAAACCCAAACCCAAACCCAAACCCAAACCCAAACCCAAACCCGAACCCGAACCGAACCCGAACCCGAACCCAAACCCAAACCCAAACCCAAACCGAACCCGAACCCGAAACCCGAACCCGAAACCGAACCCGAACCCGAACCCGAACCCGAACCCGAACCCGAACCCAAACCCAAACCCAAACCCGAACCGAACCCAAACCCAAACCGAACCCGAACCCGAACCCGAACCCAAACCGAACCCAAACCCGAACCCAAACCGAACCCGAACCCAAACCGAACCCAAACCGAACCCAAACCCGAACCAAACCCAAACCCGAACCCGAACCCAAACCCGAACCCAAACCCGAACCCAAACCCGAACCCGAACCCGAACCCGAACCCAAACCCAAACCCAATACTTATTGCTCGACCCAATACTTATTGCTCGACCCAATACTTATTGCTCGACCCAATACTTATTGCTCGACCCAATACTTATTGCTCGACCCAATACTTATTGCTCGACCCAATACTTATTGCTCGACCCAATACTTATTGCTCGACCCAATACTTATTGCTCGACCCAATACTTATTGCTCGACCCAATACTTATTGCTCGACCCAATACTTATTGCTCGACCCAATACTTATTGCTCGACCCAATACTTATTGCTCGACCCAATACTTATTGCTCGACCCAATACTTATTGCTCGACCCAATACTTATTGCTCGACCCAATACTTATTGCTCGACCCAATACTTATTGCTCGACCCAATACTTATTGCTCGACCCAATACTTATTGCTCGACCCAATACTTATTGCTCGACCCAATACTTATTGCTCGACCCAATACTTATTGCTCGACCCAATACTTATTGCTCGACCCAATACTTATTGCTCGACCCAATACTTATTGCTCGACCCAATACTTATTGCTCGACCCAATACTTATTGCTCGACCCAATACTTATTGCTCGACCCAATACTTATTGCTCGACCCAATACTTATTGCTCGACCCAATACTTATTGCTCGACCCAATACTTATTGCTCGACCCAATACTTATTGCTCGACCCAATACTTATTGCTCGACCCAATACTTATTGCTCGACCCAATACTTATTGCTCGACCCAATACTTATTGCTCGACCCAATACTTATTGCTCGACCCAATACTTATTGCTCGACCCAATACTTATTGCTCGACCCAATACTTATTGCTCGACCCAATACTTATTGCTCGACCCAATACTTATTGCTCGACCCAATACTTATTGCTCGACCCAATACTTATTGCTCGACCCAATACTTATTGCTCGACCCAATACTTATTGCTCGACCCAATACTTATTGCTCGACCCAATACTTATTGCTCGACCCAATACTTATTGCTCGACCCAATACTTATGCGCAGAACCATACTTATGCGCCCCCCATGTTTTGGCCCCCCAAACCCCCCGTGCTAGGCTCGAACCTAGGACCACAGTTTCTATAGTCTCCACAGATTTGTAGGCGAGAGCATGACACAGACACTACACTGAACAGTTACTTTTGTCATGCCTATTAAGCTTGTTTGTGTCTATCTCACTAGTCTCACAAAAATATCCCCATATCCTCCCATATTAAACTAAGTCTTTGCGTGTTGAATATCAACGCGGGAAAAATTTGATTATTAAGGGGACTAGATGAAGCGCAGCGCAGAAAAATCCATAAATTAAAAATAAGCATGCATACAATATAATCTAGTAAAGTTGAGTCAAAGTCATGTGCAAGAGAGGAGAACAGCAGTTCATCACAATCCATTGACGGGCCATGGTCAAGTGCATCACGCTACACCCTAGTTGTTCACACCACCAACATCCGACGGCTCCACATACCGTTAATGCAGGGGCAGCGATCCCAACAAGAGTGGAGGACAAAGCAGTTGACCAAGGCTCGTCTCAGGCTGGAGACCCAAGAGGCTACACCAACAACCAGTAGATAGCAACTCCCAAAAATCTCTGAATAAAAAAAATATATACGTGATAAACTCAATGGATATATTTAACATTAGCATACACAAAGTAATATGAGCCTAATCCAGTGAAGGGGAGTTAGTACACACACAAACTCTAAAGCTCTGCTCCAAACACACATCACACACACACACAAGCCAACACCATATGTACCAGAGTATAAGCATACCAAGATTCAGTGGAAAGGCCTCAAGCTAGCACCATGCACCAGTAGAAGCACAACAAATCAGTGGACAAGAGTCTTAAGCCAGCACCATGCACCATATGTACCAGTAAATAGACAATAAAGTCATGCAAAAGAACTTGCCTCAATCTAACAATGTGCACCAGTAGAAATTCCAAACAATCCAGTCGGTAGGATCATTCCAATTAAAGAACACCAGCAATAGGTGGTAGAGATGAAGACACAGTACAGCCAAGATCCCAACAATGCAGTAGATCCTTCCAATTGAAGAGCGCTAGCAACAGTTGGCAGAGATGAAGACACAGTACAGCTGAGATAAAGGATGAAGACACAGTACAGCTGAGATGAAGGATGAACACACAGTACAGCCGAGATGAACGATGAAGACACAGTACAGCCGAGAAGAACGATGAAGACACAGTACAGCCAAGATCCCAACAATGCAGTAGATCCTTCCAATTGAAGAGCGCTAGCAACAGTTGGCAGAGATGAAGACACAGTACAGCTGAGATGAAGGATGAACAGTTAGTTTAGTTGAATGACAATGCTGGCTTTTGCTGCTCTTTAAATACTCCTCTCTCTGAATCATCCAGTCAAGGGCTAATTGTATGTTTTGACTGGCTGTAATTGGTTTCCACACCTTGAATTGTTCAAATCTATACAAAACTTAATTACTTGTTTGGACTGGTTTGGACCTGGTTTGAGTCGCGAAGTAGTGGCGGCGCGCATGCGTATACCGAGCGCACAATCACATATTATACATACGCGATCATTACTTCTTCGAGCATCACCGATCGCGGACCACGCCGAGTCCAATACTGGCCAACATCATCCAATCTCGTTCCTATAATTCCAAACTCAAGTTTGTGAATCCTGAAGCGGTGGTTTGAGTCGCGACTCAGTGGCGGCGCGCATACCGAGCGCACAATGGCACCGATCGCGGACCACGCCGACGGGACACCTCATGATTTTAACTGTATTTTTGCTAGTTTTGTGTCTAGAAGATAACATGATATGGACAAGAAAGTTGTATCATGAAGTAGACCAACCATTGACGTGGTCTGAACACATCTCGGGCATTTGCAACAAAGCTAAACAAATTCTTGGATTGATTTACAGACAATTTTATAACCACTCCTCTCCCTCGACGGTGAAGCAGCTTTACTTGAGCCTTGTTCGGCCCCACTTGGAGTACGCTTATCAGCTCTGGGATCCATACACCCAGAACGATGTCAACAAGCTCGAGTCAGTCCAGAAATTTGCCTTGAAACTCGTTTCTCATCGCTGGGATGCAGGCTATGAGGAGCTAACTAGGCTGGTAAATGTCCCCATGCTGAGCGAGAGGAGACTACACTTGAAGCTTGTGCAAGTTTATAAGATTCTTCATGGATTGTGTGACTTTCCCAATGATATTCTACAAATCCAATTGGCACATTCAAGCAAACTGGCCAGGGCACAAACTCTGCACTGTCCCTTTGCACGAACTAACTATTATTATAATTCATTTGTCCCCAGTGGCATCAGAGCTTGGAACTCGCTAGAGGAGGACCTAGTACTTACCCCAAGTCTCCAGTCATTTAAGCTGGCTCTTAAAAGCAGCCCAACTTGACTTTTAAACTATTATGTTTAGCTATACCTGTTTTTATATATTCCTTTCTGTCACTGTATTTATGTACCAGGGTGCACACTCGATTAGCCTTAGTTTAGCATTTCGTAATATATACTTCTGGCTATTGTGTATCCTTTGCTATTATTAAGAAGCAAGAAATATTATAGACAAAAAAACCATTTCTCTAACCGCAAACTAATTTATAACCACGCCCAACTATTAGTTGCCTCCTGGTGACGTCATGAGTAATGGCTCTTCTGAAGACTAAATCGCCAAAGGCGGCGAAGATCAGCCTGGACGACTGTTTCTCCAGGCCTTATATAATACTCATATGCCTAACTAATAAATATCACGGGGGCAAGTCGATCTGTCATACTACTAAGCTAGAATACCACGACGTGTTATAAATGTACCGATCATGGAGGGGTATTTACCTGAATATCTCCCGTCCCGTTGAACAGCTCTTCTTGCCCCCGGGCAGTATGGCTTAAAATCGACGTTATTCGCTTTGTGCAACGGAGATATCTTCGTAGCTAAGCGTCTTCATCGCCGCCTCAGCGACCTACTCTATGGCCATGATCGTGATCATGTGACTAAATGTAGTGCTATGTATATCGCGCACGTGATCCAACTACTGGCCAACATCATCCGTTCCTGTTCCCATAAGTCCAAACTCAAGTTTGTGAATATTAAAGCGGACTCGGACTCAAATTACATTGCGGAGCGCACGATCCAATACGCGATTACTAGCGTGATTATTGCATGCGCACGCACACAATTGAAATTACTAAAAGTCATTGAAATAGCATACAATAATAATATTATTATTAGCAGTACAAACATTGAATAAAATATGAAGACCAAATATGAATAATGAATGAAGAAGTGAGAAATCACAAGATATGAAAAAGATAACAACTATAACAATGAATAAAAAGATGAGTGTGGTCACTACACTACAACTACGTCTCACCTATATATCGCTCCTTGTGCAGATTCTTGCCTGGAACAACCCTGCATACCATACTAGAGCAAAATATTAAAATACACAACAGCCACTGCTGCTGTGCACACACTCTCCACACTCCTCTACCGTATGCACGCATGCACTTATCAAGCTACATTCATGTGCATACACATGCACTAATCAAGGGTGTACTGAACCAGGGGCAGAGCCCCCAACGTACACCCTTGCTACAAGCTCACCTACTACACACATGCATATACACAATCAACATTACCACTGCAATGGTTTTCCTCAGGCCCCCGCCGGTCAGCCATCAGTCAGTCATCACAACCTCCCAGCTCCTGGAACAATCTGCATGCCATACTACAGCAAAATATTGAAGAATGCACACTCACACACACGCACACACAACAGCCACTGTGCACGCACACACTTCACACTCTACACTCACATGCACACACTAATCAAGGGTGTACTGAACCAGGGGCAGAGCCCCCAACGTACACCCTTGCTACATGCTCACCTACCACACACACACACACACACACAAACCAACGGTCCTCGTCCGTCACAGCCTCCCTAGCTCCAGATCCTAGAGTCCACCAATCAGCACTGTAAGAGAAGAAAACAAAAAAAACAACGTATATATGTCGTGTAAAAAAAATCAAGCACTGCTGTACACTATATAGGCTCAGCGTTCGCACATGCACACACACTCATGCACAGCACCATTTCCATTGTGTATTCACGGAAGCGCACACAGATCCCCACTTCACGTCCAGCACTGCAGATCCTACATAAAAACAGAATAACCACTTTAAACACAGAATCTAGGCAGCTATAGCTATCTATGACCACACTTCTAAGATGTGTATATGCTACAAAAATTAGAAAATAAAAAGAGGGTGACATTACAAATCAATAAGAAAAATGAAAATTCTTCTCTTCTTAGTTCTTGCTACTCTCTCCAGCTCGCTTTCTCTGCCCTGTGACACAAGTGAAGATATTCCAAGAACTATCCTCTCTCTTGCCTCCAAGTTAAGAGTAGGAAGATATGGAGGAGTATTGCTACCTACACTTGGTTGAAATAGCATTCTGATTTGTTCCCATAGGACTTCATCACATTTCAGTCAGTGGATACATGTACATCAGTCACGAGCATCTGTATATAGATGTGTGCGTGACCATAATATTATGGCCTACATGAATTAAGCACTGAGTACGAATTGCTGATAGGCATGCAACATCACATAATTATTATCATCATACTGTTTGAATGTAGCTATGGCTATGTAGCTGGCATATGCTAGTTCATGTAGCTTAATACAACTTCTCCCCTTATGATGATAAAATTAACGTGAGGGTTCATCCCCACAGTATCCTAATAAATTTTGAAGGTGCTGTACTTGCTCTAATTATCTGAATACCCAAAAATAATTACTAATATTGTCGTTCAGTAAATTCAGCTAATGGCTTGTTAGAGTGTAAAAAATGGAGAAAGCACTAGCGATAATGAAACAGCAGTCGATGTCCAACAATAGTTTGTCTTCAGCCCAGTCTAGTGTTGCCGCTGTGCTATGAGGCTGAGTGATCGCAAAATGCATGATCGCCGTCACTCTAAGTCCATGTTATCTTTCTGTTCGTAGATGCTGTCCAAAATGTGGTAGCCATACTCTATCTGCAATAAACGTAAGAGTTGTCTCGAGCTCCAATCATGCTGTGTACCGCGTGGTCATTCAGTTGATTAGAACGGGTGAGAAAACTTGAAAGTTTGGATGTTCAATGAATTACAAAGGAAATTAAACGTATTATTCAGGCTATTAGAATGTTCAAATAATTAGAGCGAGTATGGTAATTTATAAGACTCAACCAAAACAGCATAATCCTACAATAATTGTTCTACTGCATGCATACATAAGGACACATCCACCCTTTTTGATACTCAATGTATAAAATATAATATGATACAATTGACTGTCTTTATTACCCTCATCCCAAGGATTTTCAATGTTACCCATAGACTCAAACACTGGGAGATAAAATTAATGTCAGATGCATCCTTTGCTAGCTACTATCTATGAAGCTTTCAGACACTAGTCTGTAAAGTATATATCACCAATAAGATTTTCTAACAGAAAGATGAGAAACTGTGGAGTTCAGTAGTCTACAAAAGCATGGTTTGTCACCACTGCAGTATTATTATGTACAATTGTTTAAGGTACATGGGTTCAGTTTGACCTTCGATGTTTCGCTCTGGAGTGGTAGTGTATAGTATGCTACTACTCTTGAAGGCACATAATATGATAATATCAAAACAGTCGATTTTCAGCATTCAAGCAGCCCGCATTAATCAATGGCATTATGTGACACTTCTCGTGTGATCCAAGGTCCTCCCATTTTTGTGTGTAACAATGAAAAGGTGACAGGGTCTGGGGAAGAGGCTAGCCACAGTCACTTTTAGCTATTACTTAATAATCACCCTCACCTTCCCGTAGGTGTATCATCGTCTGGTCACAGCATCTACATCACCAATTGCATTTAAAATTGACCTGCAAACAGTATGCATGACATTAGAATGAACAAAAACTCAAAAGAAATACTCAAATGCTTCTCTAATGATAGGGTACATTTAGCTACGTACAGGGCCAGGCACTTTGATAAATATACCCCCCCCCCCCCCCCCCCCAGGCGTCTCTAATGATGGTAGAGCGTTTGGCATCTAGCTACACTAAGATCATAATATAAACGCTAACTTGATGTTCGTGGCAGGGCTCTTTGCGCGTGATTGCGGATGTATCTACCGCCCCATGTGACTTACATTATAAGTTTCAAACTCTTCGTTCCATAACATTAGGTGTAGGTCGATCACTCTGCTGTTATTATTGTTCTAGTAGTACCACCAGCTACACGTCCATCTCTTAGGCCCTGGACAATTTACATCGAATTTCTTCGCGAGCGCACGCAGATCATTGCTATACATGCGCGCATACGCTAATTATTATTGTCAACGCGCAATGCCTACGAGCGCTATTAAAATTATTTGCGCATCAGAGTCAAGTGCTTTGCGTATATACTAGAGCCTCATTCCCAGTCCACGGCCACCCGAACCCAGTTTTGCAATACCTGTACTCGCGTATCGGATTCCAGTTACATGTATGGATTGGTGACCTGCAATTGTCCTCCATCCCAGTCCCAGCACGCACCCGCATAGTAATTATTATAATTAGCGCATGCGCGGGCGAGCCACTCGTCTACAGAATTCCCCACGCCCCACCTGTGCCTGGCCGCGATGCTATTCTAGACTGAGAAAGAGAAAGCGGGGAGGCTTACCGTGTTTTCACTCTTGCCGATTAATCCCACAAATTGTTGATCATGAGCTGGAGGCGAAAGGAATTAAGGAGGTACGTACGTAGCCAGCAACTTTGAAGTATTTATGTGTACAGACTACATAGTATGCGCATGGTTTCGCTGATGAATATTCGATGCTGTACGACTTACATGATAATAATTCAGTGTGATCTTTTAAAATTCATCTACAGCTCCGTATTTACTTGATCTTCCTATGCCTGTATTCACCAGTCTGTGTGTGTCTCTGGACAGTGGTGCTGTTCACAATTGGAAGGCACTGGTCACCATCTCCACGATTACACCATGACAGACGTGCGCCAGCTCGGCGTTGTTGAGCAGAGGGTAAGCTTTGTTGTTAGTTTTGATTGTCTAGTTCTGCATGGTGCTACTTACTACATACGTGTACAACTATGCTGATTGTTGAAGCCGGTGTGTACACAAGTGTGCTAATCTCTATAAACGCTAGCCATCCTGAGACTGCCGTCCAGGCCTTAGAAAATTTCCCGGGGAGGGGGGGGGGGGGCAAGACTCTATTGCGATGGTGTAGATCTACCCCCTTTCGCTGATAAAACTAGAGCTCTCTAGAGCCCAAAACCCTCGGTGCGTTTATGGCACTTGTCTCACAATTAGGCAAGAATACAATATTAGGCGATGCATGCAAACTTCATTGAATTCCTAGGTTAATACGAGTAGTTGCACATGCATTAGTCCTCCTATTTTGACGAATGAGGGGTGTGGCAGCAATGCTCTGTCCTTCAGCTGGTGCTACAGAAATGATAGTTTCAGGATGCTCTATGGACATCATGCTGGCTGTTGGATCTCCAGTAATTTGTATGGTGTGCTAGTCACCTTGCTCAATGGTTGCACTAGTGCAGACAGTACTGTTAATAGCCATGCTCATCTAGTAGACAACCAAGTAAGTAGAGGACGCATTGTCACCAGAAAGGTCTCTGAAAACTGCGAGCTTGACAATGACACCCGCTTCGCTGGGCGAGCCATAGATGCTAAAAGTATAGAGCGAGCGTAGCCTCATACCAAGGGCCTGGGTACGAGGCTAGAGCGAGCGTAGCTATATAGCTAGCTATACGTCCCCAGACCCCGCCCTCGTAACCCTCGCGCATGCGTATAAGGGGCCTATGCCGTATATAGCGCGAGACACACAACGTTCTATTTATACGTAAAGTCATAGCAGAGCGATGGGCCGGGAGAAGTCAAGAAGCTTAGAATCAGCAAATGACGCCAAAACTGATGAACAAAGCGTTTTCGGAGAAATCCACACAAATCATGCCTTTGGAATGCCATAAGGAACCTTATAATCCTGCACTTTGTACTCGCAAACGAGGTATGTAGCAGTTAGCTTGGTAACAGACAGACAGACACACACACACACACACAGAACGACTACTGTAACCCTTCGGCGCATGCGCCGAGGGTTAATTATATTCGATGCTGTACGACTTTCATGATAATTATTCGTTTAAAATTTCATCTACAGCTCCGTATTTACTTGATCTTCCTATGCCTGTATTCACCAGTTTGTGTGTGTCTCTGGACAGTGGTGCTATTCACAATTGGAAGCACCATCTCCATGATTATACCATGACAGATGTGCTCCAGCTCAGCATTATTGAGCAGAGGGTAAGCTTTGTCCTTAATTTAGATCGTCTAGTTCTGCATGGTGCTGCTATCTACAGCATTGATATATTATAGTTGGAAGAAAAAATTATTAAGAATATACATTGGTGTCTGGACGTTTGGTGTAAATGCCCGGTCAAATTTCATTTTGATCAGACATTTTGACTGGCCATACAAAAAATTTATCATAAGGTCTGCAGTATGTACATGTACTTGCGATTTTAGTAAGGTACTGCTACCACTAATTATTTCAGAAGATTTTATGATGATATACCGTACTCGCTCTAATTATCCAAACGGCCAAAAATTATTAATATTGCTGTTCGGTGTTAAATAGAAAGTAAATAAATTCGGGCAATGGTTTGTTCCAGTGTAAATAGAACGGATCCGGTGCAAATGGAGAAAGCACTATTATAGCGACGAAGAAACAGCAGTCGATGTCCAACTCAGTATAGGTTTATCGTTGTCAGCTCTAGAGTTCTCAGTATCGCTGTGCTCTCAGGAGCGATCACAAATGATCGCCGTCTGTGTCTGTGTTACCTTTCTGCTCTTATATGCTGTCCAAGATGTGGTAGCCACACTCTTCGATGAACGTGGAAGAGTTGTCTTGAGCTCCTGCCATGCCGTACCATGTGGCCGTTCGGTTGATTTAGAGCGGATGAGAAAACTTGAAATTCAGGATGCTCGACGAATTAGGAAGGAAATAAATTACTTAAACTTGCCGTTCGGGCTATTAGAATGTTCGAATAATTAGAGCGAGTACAGTAGTAGACATCTAGAGCATTTCAGAAGGCTTTAATTGTTTAGCTACTGGTGCTGCTATTCATAGGGCCTCACAATTGGTTGTCTGTGACCATGGTTATTTGCATATCAAAGAAAAAGGGTACCCAATACCCTTATGGCTGGTCATGGTACAGAGGTGCACATCTGCACTTACCCACAGTTTTCATAGGCAAATAAATTATTATGGACTACTGGAATGAGTGATAGTGAGATATAGCCCCTCATGTATGATGAAAGTAGCTAGGTACACGTGTCTATAGAAACAGCTACAGCTATGCACATTATAGAATAACAGGAACATTTTTATTGTTAATTAAGACTGGTTGGGGTCAACCCCTGTGTCTCTGGGTATGGAGGGATGAGGCACTGGTGGTTTGGAGGAAGCTATGCATACTGTGAATACAATGAGTATTATTGCATGCACACACACAGCACATGTGTATAGGGTACAATGGAGTGCATAATATACTACCATGTGTAATTTGTGGTGGTGTGTCCCTGTTAATTAGCTAAGATGTTACTCCTCTGACCTAGCTATTCAAATTCCCAACTTTGTCTTGTACCAATCTTCATTTTATTATTTTACGAGCACCACCCTATAATAATTTAGGTACCCTTTGCATTATTTCAGTTGTAATTAGAAGTACATTTGCAGATATTACACCAAGAGTATGCAATGTATAGTCTTGTACCGTGAATGGACATTGCCATATGAGTGTATCAGCTATATATATATGTTGTTGCCCTGCTAACTGGTGTACTCTTTAGCTGTGTACGTGCATGGTATCTTAATTAGAGGAGGTCTCCTCGTTTCTCATTTCTAAACCAGCCAGGGTTCCACAGTATCCAAGTAACTCTTGTTTTGGCCATGAATAAAAAAATATATTTTTACTTATCCGTCCCTTGATCCATGACCACAATCATTATGGTAAACGAGATCTAATGCAATAAAGTACCATTCTCGAGTGAGCATCCATAGTCATAGTGGAGCTGCTATGCACAGTGTAAAAATCATGTGCAAGTTAAACTAGTATCATTATGATTACTAACTGTAATGCATGTATGTATATGATCTGAAATAGTCTACAGAGGAGTGTTCATGCAGTTGATTACGACATTGTGTGTACTCTTGAGCATGTATACAATGTCATGCATACACATGTATACTGTAGTTAGCTAGGTGCATGTAGTCAGGAGTACAGTACTAATGTACTCCTGATGTAGTACATACTTCATTCCCTGTGACTGGGTATGGCTTGAAGTTTCTGTGTGAGTGTGTTAATGATATTCAGTACTTGTGGCCACCATGTGTGTGAAGGAGGTGTAACTGGGTGTAGCTTAACACAAGGTATGCTGGGAATTACTAGACTACACAGAGTTCTTGAGGTGAGGGATGCACATGTGTGGTATACTGTGCTCTGCAGTCCAGTTGAAAGGCAGTGGCTCTCAAGTGCTTAATTCAGTTATACTACAAGTCACAAAGGCTGTCAGTTTATACAGTGACAGAGACAGGTGCCATTCCCTAACTTTCCTAGACAACTGACCTGCAAAGCACAATAGGATGTGTAGGGAGTGTTTTAGGATATGTGTGCACACTGTTTATCATGTACCTGTGGCAACTTAGGCAAGTTATTGGATGAATTTTCTGTAGCTGATAGTAGAATAGCCTCGATCATCAGGGAGTCATGGACGAACATCCTTGCCTTGATAGTTACATGTAATTAATTGGAGTGCAAAAATTAAGTCCTGTCTTAGTATTCATACATGTATGACTTGTACGTGCATGTGTGTATTTGACTTAATATTCTTTATTGTGCAGTGCCAACATACTGCTGACGGTGGAGTGGCGTGGCATGCTTGGTGACTTTGGTATAGCTCGCTCTCTTCCCAGCAGTGATCAGACCAGCCTCCACTCTAGCACTGTTGTGGTGTGTGTATACTAGTAAATATACTGTAAATCATAGAATAATGCTGTGATTGCAAACAATGTCTTCTTACTTAATATTATTTGTGCTGTATCCCAGTGCGCCCCCCCCCCTTCTGTATTATATGCAACCCTGGCATGTAATTTTTTCTTTTGTATAGATCTTGTAATAGTAGAGAGAGCACTTGAGGTGTACGTCATTTACCTCTGGCTCATATATATATTTTTTTCAGATCTCCTACATTGATGATTGTGACGATGTGGACGAGCTGATGGGAGCTGAGTGGGTGTGTCATAAGGAGGTGTGGTGGTCGCTATGGCAACTGACAGAGAACTATGTGGAGCATAATCGACACAAGAGACCCTCTTCACTGACAGTGAGTTCATGTGCAATACATGAAGAGCAGCTATATGGTAGCTGTAGCTAGTGTGCTCTATCAAAAGTTTTCACTTGACGAAGTATTTTGAGCTAAATTTTATGTAGTATACAACTTGATTGCAATTAGTGTACAATCCTGTGAATATTTAATTAGTAGCATGCATGTGCAATGTGCTGTTTAGAATTGGCTCTGGGCATAATAAAATTAATTAAATTTTTATTCAATTGTGTTTGATGATGCAGGTATTGGGTCAACTGGAACAGACTCTCTTGCAAGTACAATTTCTACAATGTTATTTATTATTAATTAAAAATTTTCAATGTACGATTTCTATTGACACTTTTTTATCCAATAATAAAAATTAATTATTATTATCGTATATTGAACTTTGACCCGTAATACAAACATATGGGAAACGCGTGGGTGGAAACACGTATGATAATTTCCCATATCAGTCGTGTTCGTCACGTGCAAAATCCGTATCAGTCGTGTTCGTCACATGATCGCCATATATACAGTGTTGAAACGTTGAACAATGGTTGAACGTTGAGCGCCAGAGAAGAACTGTTGCTGCTATCAGTCATTTTTGTTGCCCGAGTTAGATAAATGAGCCACGGTGCCACTGCCCTTACCTTACTTAGCTATACGCCTTAGTCTTCGGTGCCTGAAATGACGGCGGCCATCGCCAAAACTTAAAGCAGTCCCTTCTTAGCTTTGCCACTCGAGCTACTAAAGCTCCAGTACAGAATAGGCTTCTTAAATATACGATAAATACCTTATTACCATAGTAGAACGACGATACCTCGGAAATATCACTCGTTCATTGCCTTTTGCATTGTTACTCGTGCTTCGCACTCGTAACAATACGCGGCAATGAACTCGTGATATTTCACGGTATCGTCGTTCTACTATGGCAATAAGTATATATTATTAAAGAAATTGTATTAATAATAACAATGTCGTAACAACATGACCTGGACAGCACTAATCACATGACATTGCACAGTCATGCATGTGCGTGTGTACACTATAATATTATTTATTATGTCCTATTATATACAATTCATTCACTTTCTGTTCACATTATTTTTAAATAACTGTTAAAATAATAACATAATAAAGGATCCAGCATATATCCAACTGCATGGAGTGTACATGTAGATTCTGTATGCAATAAATAATTTTAATTTTTGTCATGCATGATAATAATATTATTATGGCCTGTCCACAATTATAATAATCTTATTATTAGTGTGTTATTATTGTTATGACAACTGCTACAGAGCAAGCACAATGGAGGTGACTCCGGCCTGCTTCGTCTGCAAGGGAAAGAGAGACAGAGAGAACTATTATAAAGATTTATCCCTGCCTAGACAAATAAAAATTAAAGGGATATTAATTTACGGGCCAGGCCTATAGTCTTACAGCCTCTGCGCGCGCACTGTCTTTCTCGTCTCTCAGCGCGCCTATGACACGGTAAAGGCATTGAAGTAGGCATATTACATCAAACTTTTATATTATTCCTTACACTTTCTTTACCACACATAATAATAAAGGAGGCTTCAAGATACAATTTAGTCTTTATTCCGTAAAATTTCATTGAGTGGTTGCGGAGATATGGCTGTTTTAATATTTCTAAACATCACAATTTTTCTGCCAGGTGTGTGTGTACTATTCCAATAGGGGTATGGCACGTAACATATTGATTGCTTTAGAGGCCTATAACTCAAAAACTACACTACTGATTGACTCCAAACTTGAAATATTATAGCATGTAAGTACCTCTCTACTTATTCTACTGATGAATTTAACATGCCCTAACGAATAAAAAAAATTTGGTGTGCATACCTGTTTGGCTGCTACTGTAGCTAACACTTCACTGCCTCAGAATTCCAGAACAGCTGACTTCATGCATAATTTTTTTGAAATTACTAGGTTAGACGTCCACTCAAACACATACATAAGCTTTCATCGTGGTACACACACATAATATTATTCACACGTGTACATGCTCATATGCACATATTAATATTGTTTTCTGAAGTGGAATCTATTCTTAAAGTATAAGATGAGCCCTGAGTTCTTTAGAAGCAACAAAGAGTTTAAAGTGCGTGCACTTTCTGTGTATCATATTTTTTGACAGAAATAGTCTAGCTAGGGGTAGTTTGAGCCAAAAATTTCATTTTTCATATTTTCAACACATTTTCTCGTATGTATACATGTTATTTTACACAAAGTAAAATGCTTATTGAGCTCTTTTCAACCGAACACTTCAAAAATGGTTGAAACTACTACAAAATTTGAAATCAGCACCTTGAGTTACCCCTAGAAGCATAAAATACTCTGGAAAAGTGAGCAATATGGAGCAAGTTGAAATTATCCATTAGCAATATTTGTGTGCCACAGTAGTTGAGTATGTGGTATTTGTGGAGTTTTCCTGAAGCCCTGCAATGCCGGAAGTGGTTACAACCCAACACTTTGGATACTGTAGTGTAGTGCTATCTTTGCTGAAGCCTGTGGTGCAAGTTTGGTGTTCGTAGCACATTGTAGTGAGTAGTTATGATCCCTGAAACTTTGTAATATTTATGTGTGCAGGTTTTTTATAGGCAATTTTTTGGGGTTCTGACATGCCTAATTGAAGCTTCCGGATGTAACGCTCTCGGGCTGCTTTAGGCAAACTATCTGTGTACTTCTTGCTCATGATCGATCTTGCTAGCTTCCACTGGCATACTGGCAGTACACGCGGCTATGCAGTTAATGCACGCCTTAAGTCGTCTATTAAATCCGACCTCTGACCTCAAAACTAAAGTTTTCTCTGAAAGTAGGGTCGATCGGCCTGAGAAACGGAATATTAATTTGTAGTGGCCTAAGATCTCATCATGCAGTAGATTCTCCAACATCTATAATTATAGCATATAGCTCAATGACTATTGTCAGTTTAATAATAAACCACAAGAATGAATGACACTTATCAATTAATCTGAAATTCTAGAATGTCCACCATAATAATAACAATAATAATATCATTGAATAATTGTTCTAGCAGGGACCATTCCAACAAAACAAGCACAATAACTGAGTCAGTTAGAACTCGTCATGTCGAAGAAAATAGTCGCCAAAGTCTGTAGCCTGACTACCAACAAACAAGTCTTGATGACTGAGTATCTCTTCCTTGGATAGCACCTTATCCTATATAATAATACATGTATAATTATAGCATTTCCACCTCCATTGTTGACTGGTAGGCGCTAACCTTGTTGGTGTCTGCTTCGTAGATCAAGTGCTTTGCTTCAGCGTGGGCATGGTCATAGTCAGGTGGTGATATCCAGGCACTGATCTCCTCCTTGTCGAGTGATCCATCGTTGTTTTTGTCCCTGTGCTTGTTAAAGTGCTCCCTCTCTGTCTTGACCCAGTCTGGTTCATCCGCTCCCTCCTCTCGCTCAAACTGAGGCCATATGTCACCTAATAAAACAATGCAAGGAAAATTATAAAGCAAACATTCATCATAACAGAGGAGGTGGGGTGAGGCGAGAATTCTTGACACAACTCCTCAGCAAATGTATTTAAAGAGAGAGAGAGAGAGAGAGAGAGAGAGAGAGAGAGAGAGAGAGAGAAGGGGAGTAGCTTACTAATGTATTCCTCAAGAGTGATTGTTCCATCTTTGTTCTTGTCCATATCGTACATGGTTTCTTGAATGACAAGATCCCGCATGTGAGGCGCCTCCTCTGATTAAAGCATAACATAATATTAAAAGCAACGTGTAAAACATAAAAAAGGGCCTGCAGGCTAACAATAGTCTAGTGGCAGTAATGTACATACAATATTATCATGGCCATAAAAATTAATAATGATCTTCGTGGGGCATAAAAATACTTTACCTGGATGAAGGAAGTCAGCATATTCCTCTCTGCCCAGCTTCTGATCACCGTCTCTGTCAGCAACTTTAAACCTTTTCTCATCTCTAGCAATCACTTGATTATACGTCAGCTTTCTGTGTTCATCATACATGCTCTCCTTGTCTGCATGGCAACCACATAGATACAGACCACACCCACTATAGTTGGTTGGCTAACCTTCAATGACGCCATAGGACGTGTCCTGATACTCCTGCAAGCTGATGAACCCATCGTTATCTTTGTCGTGATAGCTCCAGTGACGGTCAACATCGTCAAGAATGTACCTACATGAAAAAATTATAATAATGATTTGTTGCTGGCATGCCATTCCAGGCTACGGATGGGTATATAGATAGTTAATTTCGACCAATAATATTCAATATTATGGTGCTGAGGAACACACTACTAAAGGAGCATGCGCTTGCCTTCTGCTGACTAGTTTGACCCAATTCTTGAGCTCATCTTCAGTGACTCTTCCATCTCCATCTTTGTCTATCTTGTCCACAATGATGCTGTGTACCAGAACAATACTTACTCACTCAGATAGTAGTTTAATAAGAGCTACAGAATAGCCGCACTGACCCTAGTCTCCTCCTAGCCTCTGCTGGTGATAGTTGATCGAATCTCTCTGCCTGTTCCTTGCCCAGGAAAGCTTCGTGGTCGTACTGAGCGTTGTGCTCCTCGTGACCGTCGCCTGGATAGTGCTCTTCCTCAGAGAGATCGCGGGGCCCACGATGAACAATACGCTCCTCACCTATTAACAACAAACAACATTCGATGTATCGAGGTGTGAAAGTCAATTCAATTTGGGTACTTACCGGTGGGGACGGCGATGCAGCCTGTGATAGCCAGCAAGGCGACTGACAGCAAACACAGATACTTCATTCTCGTCGGCTAGTCGACTTCGACTGTCCTCCCAGCGAAAATCTGCACAGCTTAAGACTCCCAAGTTTAGACAAAGAGCCTTTGTTGTGCACTCTCACCTATATGCGTGTACACTTGTAATTGGACCACGTGTACTTGTGCACAGCTTAGGGGGTTTCCCTACTTGAGGCGCTAATCATCACAATGTCAACACAGCTAGTGTGAATGGCCTTTGTCCACCACCAAGAGCTAGCATAGATCGACCCTTTCTTTGTACATACATTGATAATAATATATAGAACTTCATTCTGATTGGAAGAAATGGATAGTCTACTGTCATAATTCTACACAGAATATTCCAGCAGCATCCAAGTGGTCCAGGTATTGTGTCTCATGTGTTTGGTCAATTGATCAATCAGATAAAGCAGAAAAAAAAAAAAAATAATAATAATAATTACAATGGATGAATGTTTGAATACAAAACACAACAGTAACAGACTCTAGCATTTCCTACAGCAGTCAGTCAGTTCACTCAGTCTAAGATCGACCTACAATATCTATAGCAGTTCAAAACTCATCATGGTAGCTGCCATAGTTAGTTGCCCGGCTACCTACAAACAGATCTTGGTGATAGAGTATCTCCTCTTTGCTCAGTGACTTGTCCTAAACAGAAAATTGATATGAACAAAATTTTATGATTTACATGCTCATAGTAAAGGAAAGTTTGTGCACCAATCGTAGAAGCTCGAGTCTATATTATAGGACCCTGGTATTATTTACCTTGTCAGTGTCTGCCTCTTGGATGAGGTGCTTTGCCTCTGCGTTTGCTGGGTCATACTTTGGAGGAGCTACCATGAAAGAGACCTCGTCTTTACTCAGGTAGCCATCTTCATCCCTGTCCCTGTACTTGCTGAAGTGCTCTCTCTCTGTGTCCAGCCAGTCTGGCTTGGGGCCTTCCCCAGACCAAATGTCCTCTGAAAGAAATAAGCGAAAATAATAATAAAGTAGTTTCTGAAACGTGCCATAAATGGCGAATATTCCACTATTAAAATATCTTTGGATAGCCTGGCTTTTGCGAAATTAAACGCGCGAAAATACACACACATGTACACAATATTAACGATAATGTAATACAGAGTTGTTTGTCCGAAAATTACTCAACGCAAAAAATTATTGCACGAAATAACGATTTATGATACTATGACTTACTTATGTACTCGTCAAGAGATATTTTTCCGTCTTTATTCTTATCCATCTCCTCCAGTCTCTCAGTGACATAGACATCCTTCATACGACTGATCTCGGCTAAATAGAGGGAGGGAGAGAGGAAGAGGGAGAGAGAAGGAGGAATCAATAACTTATAATCTACGAAATTCTCCATTTGACTGACCTGGATGAAGGAAGTCAGCATACTCTTCTATGCTGAGCTTGCCATCGCCATTTTCATCAGCCACTTTGAATCTTCTCTCATATCTCTCTTTTGCTTGGCTGTAAGTGAGCTGACGGTGTCTGTCATAAATAGCATCCGGATCTGCACAAAATCAGTCACTTTCATTAATCACGGAAGAATTAAGTTAAAAATAATCATTGCCTTCTACACTTCCAAACATTGCAGTTGTGTACTCATCAGGTGCAATGAAACCATCATTGTCTTTGTCATAGTGACCAAAACGACTCTCGGCATCAGCAAGAACATACCTGCAAGCAGGGTACCACAATCGCCAAATACTATCATAAGTTTCTGAAGCATGAGTCGCTCTGTCTCACCTCTTACTGACATTCCTGATCCAATCCTCTAGTTCCTTCTCTGTCACAGATCCATCGCCATCCTTGTCAATCTTATTCACTATCTTCCTGCATGCATGGCACAGCGCGCTTGGAGATCAATCTAGCCCCTCCCACCAATCGATAGCAGCTAGCTCACCCCAGCCTCTTTCTAGCCTCTTCTTTGGAGAGCTCGTTAAACTTCTTGGCTTCTTCCTTTCCTAGGAAGGCCTCGTGGTCGTACTGCGTGTTATGCTCGTGACCGTCGCTGTAGTGTTCTTCTTGAGAGAGATCGCGCGGGCCGCCATGACGACTCGCCCCCGTTGAAGGACCTGCAAACAAGAAGAACAACATCATCACAGCAAGCTGTCCGTGGAACAGTTGCTCGAGAAGACGGTTAGTAGCCACGCTATTACCAGCAACTACAGCTGATAGGAGCATCGCTAGCACGAGCAACGGCAGCAGCTTCGCGGAGAACGTCCCCATCGCCAAAGTCACCTAGTAATTGGCTTTTCCCTCGAGCTTCTTCACTTTGATCTTCTTTCACACGTGGCCGGCCGGCCGGGGATTTTTAAAGGTCGCGGTTGACAAAGGTGCATTGTTTTGCAGTAAGTTCTAGAAGGATCTCGAGGGCGGTTGCCAATCAGTACATAGCGCTCTTATCAAGAGTAATGACTTCCAAACATGGAAGTCCATTCAACCGATTCTGTGGCATGATGATGGTGCCTTGTCAGCAAAATTTCTATTCCAAGCTGCGCTTTAATAATTATAATAACAGGAGTACATGTGCATACTATTACTGTGCCAGCCACTATAATATTATACTAGAGAGTTTTTTGTGTGTGAGAGTCTATCTTCCTTTAATCTTCTTCTCTAGAGTCTTAAAGTAAGGTCCAATGAAGGGCATGTGCTTGAAGGGGAACGTGAAGTGCCAGAAGACCCAGAGAGAGAAGAGCAACCCTCCAATCGCCCAGACAACATAGGCACTCCAGTGGAGGGGGATGGTCAGAATATCCCAACCAATCTTCACCTGGAGGAGACACTCACAGATAACAGCAGTCATTGTCAGCCACGAGAATCGACCAATGCGGGCATTCTTGTCACTGAAGGGGGGAGAGAGAGAGAGAGCAGACAATATCTAAAATTAATATTGATCTAAACACTGGTGTGTGAGTGAGTACATACGTTGAGCTGAGATAGTCGTAGAGCTCTTTGACTGCGCATGCACCCCCAAAGCCGTAGAGTAGCTCGCGGTAGAGGTTGAGGGAATGGTTTGGAGGCACCCAAAGCATCGCTTTCAAGTAAAACGTGTTCAGCTCTTGAATCATCCACTGAAGAAATGCAATATTGGCATAATTATTAGTTCTGGTTGATAATCAAACACATTATTAAGCAAGGTCAAGCAACAAGTATTATTAATACTATACATAGATGGCTGCTAAGAAGGCCTGGGCCAAATATTCCTCTAAATTTGCCCATTATTCAAATAATTATTCTTCACATATCTACCCCATTATTCAAGAGAAAGTTATCTATTATTTAAAAAAAAAAGCTATATAACAAAATGCAAATACAACATGAATAATTATGACCAGAATAATTATACATGTACATTTGGAATTTAAATCAACTTTTGTCAGAAAATATCCGATAAAAAAACTTTTGTCGGATACTATCCAGCATTTTATTATACTATCCGGCATTCTATCATAATCCGGCAAAATCAATTTGTGTTGGACAATATCAACTTTTGTCGAATACTATCCGGCATTTATCATAATCCGGCAAAATCAACTTTTTTCGGATAATATCCAACAAAATCAACGTTTGGTGGATACTATCCGACATTTCATCATAATCTGGCAAAAATTAACTTTTGTCAGACAATATCCGACAAAATCAACTTTTGTCGGACATTTTCCGGCATTTTATCATAAAAATCAATTTTTGTCGGATACTATCCGGCATTTTATCATAATCTGGCAAAATCAACTTTGGTCGGATAATATCCGACAAAATCAATTTTTGTTGGATACTATCTGGCAAATTTTCTCTTTCTTGTACGTTCTGAGGCTAAGGAACTTTTAGCACTCCCAAAAGTGATCGACGACTAATTGTCTGAGCTGTTTGCTCAAGTACTTCCTCCATTTGACCACTGACTCATGTCACATGACACAAAGTTTTCTATTTTAAGCCCATTATTCAACTTTTTCAAGAAGCTGCCTATTATTCAAAAATTATTCACGAATATTTGGCCCAGGCCTACTGTTAAGATTTATTGTTATGTAGAAATAATTATTAGTGAGCTTTCAACATAATTACAAAGAGAAACTGCCATGCTCACCAGTACAATCAGTCCACAGACAAAGACAAATCTCTTGAAAGAGTCTGTGTATCCCCACTGATAGCTGGTCCAGCTGTAAGGAGTAAACTGACCAACAGCTCTCTTCAACTTGCCCTTGAGAGTCGGGATCTTCCACAAACCACGCCAGTGGTAACCCTTCATCTCGAGGTAGTGGCACGTCATTATTCCAAGCACTATACCAAGTCCATTGCACACAAGGAAGTCAAGAATCCACTAATGGGGGGAGAGAGAGAGAGAGTGGGGAGAGAGAGAGAGAGTGGGGGGGGGGGGGGGGGGGGGGGGGAAGTGAAGTAGAATAGTTGGAAATATTAAATTTGGCGGTTGAGCCCAAAATCGCTATTGCAAGAATATTAGTGGATTTAAATTTGGCGGTTCGGTACAGGATCGCCATACGTATATTATATGCGAGTAGGAAATTTTGGCGGATTTAATTCGGTGGTTTAACATAGACCGCCAAATCACCAAATTTAATTCCCTGCCAAATTTTCTGGCTATATGGTATGAGTAGTTAGTGTGTACAACTAGACCTTGTGGCTTTGTTGAGCAGAATGCCACAGCAAAGAAACATAATATTGTTATAAAAAATTAATAGGCTGTTAAATATCTGTAGCTGAGTGCGGATATTGTGTTGATATTCCACTTACATGGTCCCACCAGCATTCTCCAAAGTTAGGCAACTGAGGCTCTAGAGTGTACTCCATCAACTCAAACCCAATGCTGATCACACTCAGAACAAATACATCACGGATAATTAGTGCCTGGAGAAGATAAAATTATATAAAATTTAAAGACGAGTGAGAGAGAAGGAGGGTGCTTATTAGTTACGTACCTTTGCCCACCAACCGAGAAAGTGGCAGGGAACAAAGACGTCCATTTTGTCCAAAAAGTTGTGGAAATCACCTTTTGGATTTCCAGGAGTGTAGATAGTACACTCATCAGCATAGGTCCTCTCTGGCAGTGGCTTGCCAAGTTCAGGGTCAAACACAGCTAGAAACTGACGAAGATCATCACCAGTCTGCATAATATGGGTGCACACGTGGCATCATGGAAGCCACAGGCATGGTCATTATAGAGGATGTCACACAAGTTCAATGCAGGAGAGAGGAAGGGAGGGAGGGAGGGAGAGAAAGAGAGAATGAGAGAGAGAGACTTGGCTCACTTGAAAGAGGGCAAAGATTAGTAGCAGCACATAGAGTATGAGTACACAGAGCACCAGTCTCCACACCACTGGATGAGGGCGGACAAACGGACCGTCAGGCATGTGGATCACACCAATCAGAATAAAGACGATGACTACAGCCACCACCCCTCGCCTAACGTTGTAGAGCATGTCGTCCGGGGTCTGCTCAACGATGGACACATAGAACAGTCCAACAGCTATGAGCACGAGGGCAGTCACTGTGTGGGCCCGCCTAAAGGCAAGAGGTATATTATAGCAGGCAATCAACACTCTGAGCTACAAATCACAGAAATGCAATTCTTGGGCACCTCTACACATTATTTTGTCAACAAACATGATTTGTGGTTATTTTTATCCAAATCAAGCATAATTAATACCAAATTATTTTGTGACTAGTACTAGCCTTTTTGCTATCAAAAAATTTACCAAAAGAACGTTTTCGTTCCATCATCATAGACATCTTGTCTCGAGGGGTGCCTCGCCTTCACCTCCCTGCCTGGGGAAGATGGCTTGTCAGCTACCTCACTCGACGATCCTTCCTTTTGATGATCATCTACGCCGTTCTGCTGCTCAGAGACCGGCCGAGAGTGTAACTGGCGACGCTGCATAGCTTTCATGGATTAAGCTTTTGAGATCAGAGGGTGCGCACTCGCTAGAAGTAAGTTGACACCTCCACCACACCCCTTTCAATTTTGTTAACGGTACTGAGCATGCGCAGTATACAAACTGGGTGGAACTCCACGTGGGCAGATCGAGACTAGACTAGACGTGTTTGGCATAGCTGAGTGATCGGGAATAAGCGATGGCGGAGAAAGCGAAGGACGAGGCGATAAGCAAAGCGACCGAGGGTATTCTGAGCGGCTTACCACCTGGAGGTATGGACATCTACAGGATTTATAATTATCCACTAGTAGGATACGTCTCCGCTCAAATTATTCCGCTTCTTGTTCCCTCGTGCATATTTAATAAATTTTAACATGATAAGTGTGGGTTGTACCTATTAATTTTATGTAATTGCAGCGACAGCTGGGCAGCTGCTGGGTCCTGACATGATCAAGAGTTTCTCTGAGAGGCTGGCTGCTCACATAAACTCATCTCTAGTGCCAGTGGAAAGGTACGTCTGTTGTATCATATTTTATTTGTATTTAGGCCAGGCAAACTGAATTCACAGTTTATCATCACCGCCTGCATGGACTTTCAGATTTTCTCAAAAAATTCAGATTTCAGATTGTATACAGCAGGTATATATGGCACTTTGGCCCCGCCTCCTCGAGCGCTGTAATTGAAGGGTGTGCTCTCGGCGATCGCTAGTTCAAACCAACACTCTTTTACTAGTTTGAAATCTGAATAATGACCGCCCACCCACATGCAAAATTTGAAAAGTCTGTGACGATTTAGCTTGTCACGCCTTACACATGCAAGCAGTTTCCAGTTAATAAGCAAGTAGGCGGAGGACCCGATGCCATTGAAGTAATTCAAAGTATGCATTTGGGTCAAGTGATAAAAATAACTCCCTAGTGTGTGTGAGTGGGAGTATGTGGTATTATTGATGGAACCCCGCCCCTTCCAAAAAAGGCTGGCATAAGCTTGCTGATAATTTTCTCAATTTTCTATGTTGCTTTAGCAAGAATTCTATGCACAAGGCATTAATTATTATGTTATTAATTTTATTGTAGCTACCCTCCCGAAGTGCGGCGTCGTATCAAGGCTCTGAAGAGACTACAGTTTGAGACGACAGAGCTGGAGGCAAGGTTCTACCTCGACGTCCAGGAATTAGAGGCTAAATATCAGAAGCTCTACCAACCACTCTACGACAAAAGATCTGACATCATCAGAGGATCACATGAGCCAACAGACGAGGAAGCTCATTGGTCGGAAGACGATGATGAGGAAGGTATAATATCCCACTAGCTACTTACATGGAATTTTTGAGAGAAATTATTTTGTATATTCCTTCAGATCCGACAGCATCTACTGGTAAGAAATCAAGTGAAACTAATGGTAAATAAAGTTGATTTGCCTTCCTCCCTCCCCCCCCCTCGATCTCGTTTATAATGTGATTCTTTGTCACGTGGTTGATCCTGTCTAGGTGAAAGCAGCAGTGCAGCAGAGAAGGGGATCAATCAGTTCTGGCTCGTTGCTCTCAAAAATTGTGAAATATTTGCTGACCTCATCAAGGTAGATGATAGTGATCATTATCATTACCTCATCCATTTCAGTTATGCTGCACACATGCACACACTCACACCTCTGGTCAGGAACATGATGAACAAGTGTTGGCTCATTTAACAGACATCAAAGTGGTCTACACTGATGACAAAGGACTAGTGAGTCAACATCATAAAAATTAATACAACTTTTCTCAGGAGTGATTTCTATGCATGATTAGTATCCAGTCTTAATTAAGAGCATTTGGGGCATTTGTATAGCATCCTGGCGTAAAGGGGCTGTCCCCATTTGAAGCGAGGAGTTGTCTCTACACTAATATCAGTTTTCTCCCTGAGCTAAATTCAAGGCTATAATTTGGGTGGACCCCGTGGCCACTTCAAAGCACATGGATTATCCCTATTCCCACACCAAAGGAAACTCTGTACTGAAGGCTTGTTGGGCCAATATGCCTTTATGTATGCTAGGGAGAACACTGACGATAATATGCTAACTAGGGCTATGGAGGAGATTATTGTACTCTATAATGTGATTTTCTGCTTTAGGATTTCCGACTAGAATTTTGTTTTTCTGAAAACGAGTGGTTTACAAATAAAGTTTTAGTGAAGAGTTACAAAGTTTCTTGTGAGGTTAATAAGGAGGACCCCTGGTCGTTTGAAGGTGCATCCATCACCGACAGTGAGGGGTAAGCCCCTGTGTTAATTGATAATATTATTATGTCATATTTAGTGTTCTTTTTGATCATTCGTAGCTGTAAAATTGAGTGGAAGAAGGGCAAAGGTCAGTTTTCGTTAAGATCTGGATTTTGAAATTACCTCTTTTTTCTACATCAGATTTGACAGTGAAAACTGTCAAAAAGAAGCAAAAAAATAAAGGCAAAGGAGGTCAAAGTAGAACTGTCACCAAAACTGTCCCCAATGAAACTTTCTTCAACATGTTCTCAGATCCTAAAGGTACGTATGTCTCTGATCACACCACAATGCACATGTGAATGGGGAGGGACAGTGCAGAGGTATTGCAGTTTATTTTGCCATGCAAATGTATGGGTGTAGGGTGAGGGTATACTATAGAGAGCACACCTCCAGCCAGTAGTAAGGTAGTGGTGTTTGTTTGACCTCAATTATGTAAGTAGCTGATGTGTGCAATAATAATATTATTGTACCATTTTGCTGGTGGTGTGTGCAACATCTTCACATCTATACATGTGCTGTAGGCATTACCATTGAGGTATTGTGTACCCTATTCACCCCACACCCAACACCCCATCTGCTTTGGGTGGCCATGTGTACACTTCTAAAGAATTTGCATGTTGTAAAATTTAATATTTGTGGCATTCTCATCAAGGCTGAGTGGAGTATGATGTATTATTATGGTGTATAAAAGCTCTTAATCTCTCTCTCTCCCTCCCTCCCTCCCTCTCTCTCTCTCTCTCTCTCTCTCTCTCTCTCTCCCTCCTCCCTCTCTCTCTCTCTCTCTCTCTCCCTCCCTCTCTCTCTCTCTCTCTCTCTCTCTCTCTCTCTCTCTCTCTCTCTCTCCCTCCTCCCTCTCTCTCTCTCTCTCTCTCTCTCTCCCTCCCTCCCTCTCTCTCTCTCTCTCTCTCTCTCTCTCTCTCTCTCTGTTTCTCTCTCTCCCTCTCCCTTCCCTCTTGTGTGATCATCACCATCCTTTCAGATGACCAGGTACGTAAATTTAAAATTATTTTCTTGATCTACTTGTCCACTTATCCCTTTTTGTTTCCTCGCTGCTTCAGGACTCGGACGAAGTTGCTGCCATTCTGAGTGACGACTACACTCGTGCTGAGTTCCTCAGAGATCGTCTTGTTCCAAAGGCTGTTCTCTTCTTTACTGGAGAGGCCCTCACAGAGGAAGACGAAGAAGTAAGCAACACAAATTTGTTAATTTAAGCCTTTGCCAAAAAAATATACCATAAGGACACTTTTGTTTGCGGGTACTAGATTTAGCGAAATTAGCGATTTGCCCAATTTTTGCTAAAAATTGTACCTGCGAATATTAATTTTTCAACATTTTCGAGAATGTTGATTTTGAAAAAAAAATTGCTAAAATGAGTACTCGCTAAACGCTTTATTTCCGAAATCCGCTAAAATTTATACCTGTAAATAATCGTAGCCCTAAGGTAGATGACTATACCAATAATTATGACTGATGTTCTCTCTCTCAGTTTGAGGATCAGTATGGCAGCAGCGATGATGAAGGAGATGAAGGTGGTGAACAGGGTGAAGACTACGACCCTCAGAGTGATGTACGTTAGACCCCTCCCCTCCTCTATCTTATGGTGGCTATCATACCGTAGATTGCAAAATTTTTGCCGTTAAAAAATTTTTGTCAATGACCTTTTCTGACGAAAATTAAACTCACGTAATGTTATTATTTAATGTAACGTACGTCAACCTATAAGTCTGGCGACGAAATTTAGACTGTTCGAAAAATTTACAAGCGAAATATTTTACCGGTGAAAATATCCCGATCTACGGTAATATAATAATTATTATGAGAGTATTATTTTTGTGTTTTTGTTGTGTGCAGGTAAACAAGGCCAAGCCCCCAGAGTGCAAGCAGCAGTGACACTGGACTGACTCACTCACTGAACAGCAGCAGCTGCTAACTATTGTTACCTCACGTTCTGTACTAAGCATTGTATGTATCTATGCACCATAATATGTTATTGCTGTACAGGAATTTATAATTGAATAATTCTGTTCAAGAATGTGAGCGCGCTGCATGTATACATGTGTTCCAAGGTGGGCGTGGCTGGTGTTTTTAACATGCAAGCGATATAAAAGTGGGCGGGGCTGCCTTGCACATGCAGTTGGTACAGATCATGGCGGAGTCGAGTTTGGTCGAGTCTGTTCCTCGCGTCGCTCCATCTTCGCCAGCTGGACACACCAAACCCGAAGGCTACAGCTCTACACACCTTCAGCGCAGCAGCCAAGAGGCAGCGACACCGCCGCCGCCCGCGACTACGAGGATGGCTTACGTGGTGAACTCAATCAAGGAAGGATTTCGGAAGCTGGGCGGTGGCAGAGGCTTAGCTAGCGACGGATACCACGCAAGAACTGGGAGAAGACGATCTCCGTTCATCAATCATGGACAGATCACTGAGAATTTGGCGCCAGATGGCGGGAAATACGCGCGACGGGAGGGAGGGAACTTGTGGGGAGTGAAGAGAAAGGTGAAAGGTGGAGAGAGAGAGGTCAGTTTTGAGATGTATCTGTCGAGCCTGCCCAAAGCTGACCCAGTCGATAGAACTGTGCACTGGCTGTTCCATCATCATGACGATGAGGTGGGGTCACGTGACCACGAGGGCCACCGAGAGAGGAACATTGCCAGCATCAGAGGAGACGTGATCGGCAGACAATTACACACTGCACTCAGACAGACCACACACTTGAAGGTAATGACAATCAAAAGTGCATAATTATGTAACTTTAATAATTTGTAATCATTAATGTGGCAGCTAACTACATTAATTATTATAATAATATTATACTTCCTGTAATAATTATTAATTTTGAAAATATTGAAGCGACAATGTACGCAAATTTTTGGCTGAAAAATTGTGACCCCCTGTGAGAAAAGGGACCACTTGGAACAAGTTTCATTTTGAATTGCTAAAATGTGTGGAAGATTATTATTCTGCTTTTTAGTCTATTAGAAAAGTTAATGTAGATTTTTGGCTTCATATTGATATGCTATGTTCATGTAAACTATAGTTATGGGTGTTGTTTTTAACTTGGGCACATACAAATTAATGTAAAAAGATTTTCCGAAAAACTAACATACCTACCTGAGTGCATAAAAATGGTCATAACTCCGCTTGTGATCAATATTTTTTCATGAAACTTGCACCATTGGATTCAGCACACATAGAGCTATCAATCCATGCCAAAAAGTCAATTTTTTTATAAAATATCCAAAGTGGTCCCTTTTCTCAGACCAGGTCACAATTATCCAATGTCATAATAATATGTACAGGTGCTACAGCCTGTATCTCGTCCAGGCACACCGTCATGGCAACAGGCAGGGGAATCGTCCCCCTATGACACATCTCTGTCGTACTACGAGAGTGCAAGGGGTACAGGTGGGCGTGGCACCCCGCCCCCTAGGGCCCAGGGACAGCCAAGGCTTGATGACCTATTCAGACAACTACAGGTGAGTAACAATGCACCCACTATAGATAGCATGCACCCGTGCTCACTCAATCATACCTATGTGTAGCAGAATACATCAAATCAGCTTATAGTCACCATTCTCACCAAGACATAATAACATATTTTTTATGTTTTGCTAGACATTGTCCAGCAAAGAAAATTATTTTTTTTCTAGACATTATCAGGCAGAGAGAATAATATTTTTTATTTCACTAGGTATATGTGTCTGGCAGAGAGATATTTTGCTAGACATTGTCCGGCAGAAAAATTTTTCAGACAGAAAGAATTTTTTTTATTTTACTAGATATGTCCAGCAGAGAGATACCAGTATTTTGCTAGACATTTTCCGGCAGAGAGAATTTTTATATTTTGCTAGGATATGTCCGGCAGAGAGAATTTTTTGCTAGATGTTGTCCAGCAGAGAGTATCAATATTTCATTAGACATAGTCTGGCAGAGAGTATTTTTTATATTATTTTGCTAGATGTATTCGTCAGAAAGATATTTTACTAGACACTGTCTGGCAGAGAGAAAAAATTAAACTTGTATTTTGCATTAGGTTGAGCGTGAGAGAGAGGCGAGGATCAAGACACAAGCTAAAGAAGATGAAAAACATCAGCAGCACCAACTAGCAACCAATAGCAGCCAATTACCTGGGTACATGGCGGCAAATAAAGTCGTTCCCGGGTATTCGGCGGGAATGAGGCATGACCTGACATCTCAACAGCCTCCGTTCGTACTACACAAACATTCCACACACTACAATCAAGGCCACACCCATCAGTGCGAGTGGGGACACTGCAGAATGAAATTTTTATCATCCAAAGATGTTCTAACTCACATACAAGATCAACATATGTCTTATCTACCGGCTACCGTCAGAAACCGACCAATCAGATCAAGCCAACGGCTACTGGTGTGCGAGTGGCGAGGTTGTGAGAACAGAGGGCGTGGCTACGTCGCAAGGTACAAACTGTTAATGCATATCAAGACGGCACATGTTCTGAGTCAACAGAGGAGGTCCGATTCCCATTCCACATACTGGAAGTATTCACAAAAATGAACATAATATTCAGTCACAAAACTATAATTTAACAAGTGAATGACATGTACACATGTATATGCAGCAAAATGAAATGGTCAACTGACTGTCAGTGATTTGCCTGTGATTTGAATCTCGTGATTTGATTGGTCAATGATATGGTGATTATCCTCCACCTGGGATGACATCATCATCATCCAATAGGGGGTGCTTTGGTGACCTTGCTCGATAGTGCTGTCGCTGCATGCCATGGAAACAAAAACACATACCCTAATACCCTAATACCCTATGATAGCATCAGGTACACATGTACACACCCAAAGATAGTCTTCTATTCACAGAGCTGCTTGCCTAGCCAGCCAGAGCATGGCCTGACAGTGAATGCTGCTTGTCAGAGGAGGTTGGCCACGCATCATGATACGTCATGTGCACGTGACAAAATTAGCATTCCTGCATAAATTAGCGACTTAGTACTGAACTTGTTTCGATCGCAGATTTAGTCAACGACAACTTTCTTAGCCCGATTTCAAATCCAGAGAGGGAGAACAGACCAACGAAGTCTTAATCAGCCTGAAATGCTGACGTTTGATTCATTATGAACGACAACAAAGCCTCGGATCTCGCTTATTTGGCAGGGGTTGAACGGGGTTGAAAAGTTGATTTGTCAAGGCTCACCGAGTTCTTTCCCAACGGCATCCTTCGCGAAGCGCAGGAGTGCGCGATTGATACCTGCCATATGTATCTATACATTTTATATTGGTGCACGTGACACATTGGTGACATTTGATGACGCATGTCCAACCTCCTCTGGCTGCTTGTGGTCTAGTAGGCTGGACTATGCGTTGTAAAGGTGGTTACTATAATTGACTTAATTACTGCCAATTGTAAACTGAGACAAGGTCAAGGTCAGCTGCACTAGTACAAGAGTAAGAGCACCACCAGGAGAATCTCAGCTAGCGACTAGACACACACCCTACTGTACTTTGCAGGTCAGTTGTCTAGAAAAGTTAGGGAATGGCACCTGTCTCTGTCACTATATAAACTGACAGCCTTTGTGACTTGTAGTGTAACTGAATGAAGTCACTTGAGAGCCACTGCCTATTTACCCTTTCCACTGGACAACTGACTTGCAAAGCACAGTATACATGGGGCTATAATTCTTTAGGGGACATGTTCCAATATTTTTATACCATTTTCTATGTACACTTAAGGAGAGGAAATCAGCCTTAGGCTATTGCAATGCTGCCAAAGATTAATTTTGCTTCATTAGCATATGCAAATTAGGAATATTAGGATTTTTTTAGCCTTTTACTCCCATAAGGTGCAGTGTTTTCCATGATTATCTCAGGATTTGGGGTATGTTTCTTAGGATTTATTGTCAAAAGATTATGGCAGTTCTGCTATTGTTTTGTTTGGGGGGGGGGGGGTCCTTTAAATAATTCCCTGATGCACATGTACATATAATATTATATTGTATGGAGTGTCTTAATCTTTTTTGTTATGTACCTCTGAGAATGCTCTTAGCTGATTGGTTGGATTTAGCGGTCATAGCTACTGCGGCTGGTATGATAGGTATGGGCGTGGTCACTGGGATCTCAACTGCACTGTCTATGAATACGTCTGGTGATGATGGTATAGCGTCCAATGGAAGGGAGGGGAGATCCTCATGGGCGGGGCTTGATAATTGATGGGCGTGGCTGAAATGGCCAGATAGCGTACAAGTGTCTTTGTGCCATGTCAGCGGAAATTGTCCAATATCTCCATCAAATCGATTCTTAGTCACCTAAACAAAGAAGAGAGAGAGAGAGAGAGACAGGATAAATACAGCACCAGTACTCTTGACTGTACACATGTATGCGCGGATATGCATGGAAGTGTATCCCAATAAAGGGAGAGTACCCTTATACATGAACTTGTTGGTAGTTGCCTAGCAACCAAAGTTTTTATAGGCAATTTGCCGGCTATGGGAAGGGGGTGGGTCATCATAAAGTAAGCCAGTGATGAACAGAGGTCAACTACCAACAAATAGTAATGCACCCCAGTTACTGTCAGATAATTATTATGTACAGCACTAGCACTAGAGGGTAATCACATCTGCAGTATGTATGGCCAGTTGGATCAACTCACCTGAAGGGATTTTTGCTTGCCAGCCGGAGACTGAAGAATGAGAATATTATCAGCTTCTTGGCTTGCCTTGGCTGTTCCAAATATGGAGGAATTGGTCAATAAACTATTCTCAGCTTCCTAAAAAAATTAATAAGGATAAGCTAAAATATGAGAGAGGAGGTCATGTGCAAGTGATGATGATAGAAAAGGCGCACGAATCTACATCAGCTTTCTGTATTCCTAAAAATTAATGAGGACATCTCCTTTAATTATGACACCATGCAAGCATACATACCGTATAGCCGGAAATATTGGCAGGAATTAAATTTGGTGGTTGAGCCCAAAATCACTATTGCAAGAATATTGGCGGATCGGTACGAAATTTTGGCGGTTGTAATATGGATCGCCAAACTGCCAAATTTAATTCTTTGCCAAATTTTCCGGCTATACAGTATGTGGAGAAATGCATAAAACTACCCCTAAAACGAGAACACCTCCTTTAGTAAATTCACTACTTAGTTTACAGGTATAGAACATCTGCAATAGTTATCCCACTGTGATCAATGCTGCCTACCTTTCTCGGGTGAACCACTAGTGATATATGAACATCATGTAGTGATGCAAACTTCCTGAACTGAGCAATGGCATGGTTTTGAAATGTGTAGAGGTCGGCAAGGTGGGAGGAGCGAGAACCAAGCATGAACTGGAGGTTGTCCACCACCACGTGACGAACACCATGACTCTCAACAGCTTCTGACATGGTCTATGTGTAGGAAGGAGAGGGAGGGAGAGAGAGAGAGAGAGGGAGAATACAGGTGTGCAAGATGTGCCACCATAATTAGCTAGCTACTGCTAGCTGTGAATACAGAGTGTAAACCACAGATAAGATGGTAGCCACTATGGGCCCCCCTTCATGCTCATGTGTCAACTAGTTGTGGTAAAAACTAAGATGCACTATAGGAATTAGGATACAGAAATTTGCAGCTTGTTAACCAAAGTTGTGCACAATAATATTTATACATGTAATTGAATTTCTAGACTACCAATAGTACTAGTGCTGTAGACAGATGCATGAGTGATTTCTGCTTCTGAATCCCTGAATCTACCTGCAAATCTCTGTAACACATTGGCAATCTCCTCCTCCCTCCCTCTCTCTCTCTCTCTCTCTCTCTCTCTCTCCCTTCTTCCAGCCATGTACAACAATAATAATAATTCTGGCCTAGCTGGCTGCTTTAATACCTTGATGACAGTGTCAATGTCAGCCTGTCCATGAAAGCCCATGAAGTGAAGTGGCAGCTGCTCAAATTGATCAGCCCAGTGATCATACTCTGACAAATGCTGCTCCAAATTCAGACTAAAGAGAGAGAGAGAGAGAATATGGTACAATGTACTCTGCCTAGTTTTGACTTTGCTAATGGAGCTTAATATTGCTCTAAAATCGTATAGATTGTAATACATGTACCTTAGGGCTACGATTATTTGCGGGTACAAATATTAGCAGATTTCAGAAATAGTGCATTTAGTGGTACTTGGGTTCGGTTTGGCATTCTGAAAATGTTGAAAAAATCAATATTCCTGGGTACATATTTTAGCGAAAATTAGGCAAATGCTAATTTCGCTAAATTTAGTGCCTGCAAACAAAAGTGTCCTTAAGGTAGATGTACATGTATCTCTCAACATGTGTTCACCTCACCCTGAAAACTGCTTCAACATAGTTTTCGCTAGTCGGACATTCTTAATCTCAAAACTGCCCCATAATGTGCGTACCTGCACCAACAGAAATGTACCATAACATGTACCATTAGTACATGTGCATGAGTACAAGAAAATGGCATAAAGTTAATTCTACCAGCACCTACATACATGTTATGGGCCCCAATTTGACAAAAAATGCTTGACTGTCCACAAAGTGAGGATTACTCATAGCAATATGGTACGGTTACGCTAATTAAAGGGACTTACTCCTTGTGTTGCAAGGTCTAGAGATAGTTCTGCCATTAGCGTTGTCTTCCCAGTGCCAGTGGGTCCCGTGAGGAGAGAGAGTTCCCCACGACGATGACCTTTGAGGAGAGCCGTCAGCCGAGGGAAACGTTGCCAACCAACGCCCACCAATGACCTCACATTACGTAATTCATTGTACAAGTCTTTACGGATCTGCGGGAGAGTTCAAAGGTCAAATCATCAACCCAGCAACTCATTTAGATGATGGATATGTAATTATCTAGTGATCAGGCAGGGGCGAGGGGATGTAGACTACCTCATATACCTTATTAAATGAGACGATGTTGTCTTGAACATCTTTTGGCTTATTTCTGGAGCTCAGTGGACGAGTGTTGGCGATCAGCGGCTCCCAGCCTCTTCTGGTAGTCTCACGCAAACAGATGAGCCGGCCTCGAAGCATCGTCGACTATTTAGAGCGAGCTACTCGGCCGAGTTGACATGGCTGACACGGCCAAGACGCGTAGGGTTCTTCAACGGGGAACGTGGTCGATACGGGGTCGTCATCGGGCGATCGCGAGTGATCGAGAATCACGCATGCGCACTAATACACTTGCAGAGCGCGCGCGCGCGTGCGGTGGCTCTCCACCAATCAGATCATAGTACCCCACTCCATGCCACGTGTGATTCAAACGATCAAGAAGAAGATGGGGAGCTATGATGGCGGCGGTCGGCAGTGATTGACGTCCCTAGGAAGATTCTTGTCGGCTAAAGTCTTCATGGATTTGTAAAAGATAAGTTTTCCAAACAAATTATACAGCACGGCGCCATTTGAATGTAGCACCTATAAGTAGATCCTGGCCCTTAGTGAAATCGCTATCAATTTCTTTCTTTGGGGCTGTGCCATTACCAGTGCTTGTGTTTCGAATCATTGTAAATCTGCCTGGCCAGCGTATTTGCAGTGAATTCGATAGATATAATATATATTTTTTTGGTTGCCTGTTTTCTTGCGAAATGCGTGTCTGGCCCGCACGCCTTTTGTGATGTAGGTTTGCATGGCTTGCGCGAGAGAGGAATTGATGGCTCGCGTAGTCCCGCTCCATAATTTGAGTTCAGCTGTGGTGTGTATTGAGAGTATCACCAGCTTATGCTGGGGTGGCAGTCCGCGGCTATTATTTCTGGTGTATGTCTGGCTCTCTTGCAGGGCAGTTTCGGCTGTGGTATGTATTGAGAGTATACCAGCTTATGCTGGGGTGGTAGTCTGCGGCTGTCATTTCTAGTGTATGGCTGGCTCTCTTGCCGGGCAGTTGTTCTCGCAGATTTCTTTGAGGATGAGGGGTTGCTAGATATTAGCTAACCTACTTGTAATTTGAATTTACCATTATTTTTTCCTCTTGTTTCTGCAGGTATTTTCAGATTGTGCTACCCCTAACCCTGTTTGTCGATCATGTGGAACTATCTCGGTGATATGGGGAGACTCCTGCTAATAAAAGATAAGTTGGAAAGTTGAAGTGTGCATTTTTAATGGGTTTGGTTGACTGTAGCTAGCTCTAGGCCCGTGCTAGGCTCACCATGGCACCGTACTATCCGGATCATAATGCAATTAATGGCGAGTCTGGAGGACCCGGCATAGACACGTTAGACCATGCACTCTAAGGTATCTATGCCCCTAGTCAAGAAAATAGTCATCAGTTGTTTTCTCTCGAGCTTGCCATTTCTGATTTTATCAAATTTCAATTTTCTGGAAGAAGTTCATCTATCATCTTGCACTGAGCAACTTTTGTGTCCTTGACAAGCGTCCATCCACCGACTAGCCGTGGCCAACTGATTTGTCCTCCACTCATCCAGCCTCGGTTGGGATCACTGCCCCTGCATTAACGGTATGTGGAGCCGTAGGATGTTGGTGGTGATCTTGGCTGTAGACTTCTTGGGTGTTGGACACTTCAGTTGCCCCACGGCTCGTCAATGGATTGGCACTGCTTGTTGAAGACATACTAGTTGATCAGTGCAGTGATGACAGATAAACTTACTCCAGGGAAATAGGCTCTATCTGTGAATTTGTCTCTGAATACATGTCTGGCCGCATGTCTTCTGTGACTTTAGGTGTGCACGGCTCGAGTAAGAAGGGAATTGATAGCTCACATTGTTCCGTTGAGTTCAGCTGTGGTGTGTATTGAGAGTATACCAGCTTATGCTGGGGTGGTAGTTTGTGGCTATTATTCCTGGTGTATGCCTGGCTCTCTTGCTGGGCAGTTTCGGCTGTGGTATGCATTGAGAGTATCACCAGCTTATGCTGGGGTGGTAGTCCACGGCTGTCATCTATAGTGTATGTCTGGCTCTCTTGCCGGGCAGTTGTTCTCACAATAAAACATATAAATTGGGTTTGTAGCTATATAGCTCACTAATTTTTGATAAATTGAATTTGCACACTTATTTGTTAGTGTATATGATCTTTAATTTCTTGGTAACATGGTTAATTTTTTATGAGTTGACGACCATAATCTGCCTATATTGTTAGCAGCTTGCTGCTTTCTTGTCGGCCTTCGAGTAGAGTAGCTAAAGCATTATTAGATTAGCAGCTCCCAAGGTGAAGGCAAGTCCTCAGTGAAGCAAATCCCAGAGTGTCATTCATGGTGAAGTGGTGAAGAAGCCCCCAGTGAAGCAAATCCCAGAGTGTCGCTCTAGGTGAGGTGGTGAACAGGTCCTCAGTGAAGCTAATCCCCAGATTGTTTGCATCCTGGGTGAGGCTATCTGAGGTGAAGACAAGTCCTCAGTGAAGCAAATCCTAGAGTGTTCACATTCTAGGCGAAGATGTCTGAGGTGATAAGGCCACAACGGAAGCAAGTCCTAGAGCGAAGTTATTCTGGGTGAAGATGTCTGGGGTGAAGACAAGTCCTCAGCGAAGCAAGCCCTAGAGTGTTCACATTCTAGGTGAAGATACATGACTGAGGTGATAAGGCCACAACGGAAGCAAGTCCTGAGTGTAACTAGTCTGGGTGAAGTTGTCTGAGGTGAAGACAAGTCCTCAGTGAAGCAAATCCTGGAGTGTTCACATTGTAGGTGAAGATGTCTGAGGCGAAGGCAAATCCTTGAGTGGACATAGCTAAATGAAGATAAGTTTAAGCTAAACTAAGTTCAAAAGGTGAAGGCAGCTCAATCTCGTCCGAATAGCTAGCTGTAGTGGCAGAGCGTGTGGAGTAGACGTACTAGAGTTCGATAGGCAATGGTTGTCAAGTCATAACAGATACTGTGTGCATGAGAAATGATGGGTGATCTGGTGCAATAATTTTGTTAATGTCTTAAAAATTTTAATTAGTACATATTAATTTTTGTAAGTGTATGATCTGAATTTACTCTCTCTCTGTGTCTCGTTTCTGCAGGTATTTTGATGCCTGCAGGAGCGAGAAAACATGGACAACCTCGACCAATCAGATCCTCTTATTTTCCGTTCATGACCGTCTGTGTGGTGAACATTTTTTTTTTTTAATGTTGACAGCTCATTGCAATTTTGCTGTGAACTGTGTCCATTCTTAAATCTAATATTTAGATTATTTTTTTGGGAGGTTTTTCAAAGACACCAGTGTATTGGATTTTTTTCCCCCTCATCTCCAGGAAAGTGATTTAAGTTTGCTAGTCTTGTGCATTTTAAATAGTTTTTTTTTCTTTTATCTGCCGATATCAGCTGAGATGGAGTATCCCATAGGATCCCCTCTCCCTCCCTCTCTCTCTCTGTCAGGGAAGTGATTTTTTTAAGTTCTCTATCTGTCACGTTTTTAAACTTCTCTCCCTGTAAGTCATTGATTTTTTTTTCTCTTGGTATCTTTTTAATAATAAATATTCGTTGGAATTTGCAGATGGATCTGGTATCTTCCAGCAGTGATTCTGATTGGCTGGTTTGTTGATGATGGAAGATCTCATTGGCCTGACTCTTCACAAGACTGTGAAAGATAAGTTGAAAATTTCTTTGTCGTCGTGTGTGACAGCATGCAGTTTCTAAGATTCTACTATAGCTAGCTCTAGATCGCCGTGCCAGGCTCACCATTTCGGATATGCGCATCTCTTCATGCACACATACACTTACCTCTTTACCCCCGCTACCCTTTTCCCTTGTCTTCTTCTCTGGTGAGTCTGGGGGACCCCTAGTGATGGAAATTGCGGTCAATTCCTTTCTCTCAAGCCGTGCCTTTGCCGATTATTTTGTTTTGGATCGTTGTAAATGTGCCTGGCCAGCATATTTGCAGTGAATTCCGTAGGTTAGGCTAAATTTTTTTTATTCCTGAATTTTTATCGCAAAGTATGTGTCTGGCCCACATGTCTTTTGCGATGTAGGTGTGCACGGCTCAAGTGAGAGGAATTGATGGTTCATGTAGTTCCGTTGAGTTCACTGTGATATGTATTGAGAGTATCACCAGCTTATGCTGGGGTGGCAGTCCGCGGCTATTATTCCTGGTGTATGTCTGGCTCTCTTGCAGGGCAGTTTCGGCTGTGGTATGCATTGAGAGTATACCAGCTTATGCTGGGGTGGTAGTTCCTGGGCTGTCATTTCTGGTGTATGTCTGGCTCTCTTGCAGGGCAGTTGTTTTCGCAAAATTAGCTGTTTTAATGGGGGGGGGGGGGGGTATTAGTGTTGCTGTATACTCCAATAATTTTGTCCCACCCAACTACATGTATTACAGCATTAGATGCCCCCAGTTTGCTGCCTTGACCCACTGTAAGTATTAGAACGCGAAACAGCGTCAATCGCAGTGAAGGCCACACCCCCTCCCCTCAGTTTGCTGCCTTGACCCACTGTAAGTATTTGAACGCGAAACAGTGTCAATCGCAGTGAAGGCCACACCCCCTCTCCTCAGTTTGCTGCCTTGACCCACTGTAAGTATTAGAACGCGAAACAGTGTCAATCGCAGTGAAGGCTATAATATTATACACCCCCTCCCTCCCTCTAGAGCAGATTTGATTATTGGTGGGTAAAAATTATTGCAAATGCAATCAACGAATGTTGTATTTATCGTTTTTCGCTCTTTAGTCTCGTTTCTGCAGGTATCTCAATTCCAGCAGGGAAAAATGGCAATAGCTCACGTGTGGTGAAATCTATATACCCTCCTACACATACACACACATAGTAGAGGCTAAGAAAGAAAGAGAAAGAGAGAGAGAGGTCATTTCTCAATCACTTCTCTCCTGTGTGTACATGTCCCCACTCATTCTAACTCTGATGCTGATGTGGTTTAAATTGCATTTCTGAGAGATGTAAATTAAGACCAGTTATTACTGCCTCTACTGCTTGTGCAGTCCATGTGAGGTGTTGTCACATGGATGTCCAAGGGCTATAATAATTATACTATAGTATTTCTTTGGTCCTTTTTCCCACTGGTTTATGTTCTCTGGCCCTGACAACCCTATTCTATCAAGTCCAATCGACTGAAAATTTTTTTAATTGCAACGGAGGAGCACAGCAACGTTTTTTCCCCCCACTGGCTTTAGGAAAGTCATTTATTATTAATTTTATAACTCTTGCCTACATTAATTTTATTTTTTACCCTGCCAGCACTGGGTGAAGTAGAGTGACCCCACAAGACAAATATCTCTCAGGAAAGTGACTAATTCAGTTTTTTTTTCTCCTTCACATTTTACCATCTCTTCCATGTGCACACCAGAATACATGTGCATGTCGTCCCTACAGGTACTGAAATTGCCTGTTGACAGCTACTAAGTTAGATTTCTCTACAATTCCATGCTCAGGGAAGTGATTTTTTGCCCCCCACCTCTTTTTTTTTTACTGTATGCTTGATTTTGCTCTTGTAGTCCACCTGTCAACAAAGTCAGATTGTGCATCGCCATCTACTGTGCTGAGTGAGAGTTGGCAAATACTTGTGTTTGAGGTGAAGATTAATTTTGTACTGTTTCGCAGCCTCCCTTGATTTCTGTTTTGTGTAGTTCAGTCGGTGGCAAGCTGAGGCAAGGGGCAGAGAAGAGGGTCTGTGTCGAGCTCAAGGGATATCCATCTCTGAATCTTGTCTGTGGTACAACTATTCTAGTCATGTGACAGTCAGGTGATCCTCCACTTCTCTATACTACATGTACTGCCCTTGATAAAATGGATGTACATTTTCTGTTACAGATTGTTAGCCGAGCTGAGAATACTTGGAGGCAGAGAGAGAGAGAGAGAGATGGAGTACCAAATCACCTTAAGGCATCTGAACGTGGGGTATGACATGGACCTGGACAGACTGCTGATCCTGTTGAAGTAAGAAGTAGGCTTGTGTACAGATTGACGATACAAAATCTCTTCTTTCCAAGGGTTATTCATCCCTATATATGTAACCCTCTCTCTAATGCAGGCACCTATCCACCTTCAGAATCGGCTGGTATGGTGAGGCAAGGGCCTACACAAAAGGTGCCTTGGTCGACGGTGACGAACCGACTTGACGGTCTGAGCTGTTTCAGCCCCTCCCATCCACACTCCGCCTACGAGCACTGGGTGCCTGGATTCACCATCTTCTCGGACAGTCACCCAAGCAGAAGGATGATGGTTGTGGAGCAGTGGAGGGTGAATGAGAAGAACCTCCTAGACACCTGGATGAAGACTCCTCATACCAGCCGTGGACAGCCTGCTACCGGACTAGGATACGACTAAACAATGCCTCCCATACCTGCCTCTCCACCGGTGGGTGTGCTGCCCAACTACATCCGGATATACAGAGAGGACGTGGAAGAGTTGGAGGCAAATCTTCCCCACGTAATATCGCTGTCACTCCTGGACGAACAACTCTTCTGGTACTTCCTTTTTGTTCGTCTGGGCCAGCACCGCCAGCTACAGTCTTTCCGTCGGCTAATGTAAGCTCCAGATATCTTGCCCACTGCTGGTTTGTAACAGTTTATTTCTGTAGGTTATCTGAAGATTGTAAAAGCAGCCATTGATCCACTCGGCTATAAAAACTGAATTTGTTGTTAGATTATTAGAATTAATTATTGTTATGGAGATTTATGTTTAAAAATTGATTTGTTTTGGCTAACGAGAATGTCAATAAGGATAGTATGGCAAGGGTCGTTTCAAAGTGCTTCGTACTTAATCATAGTGTATACTCTAGATCATGTCAGGACATCTAGCCATTGGCGACCGTTTACCAACTTGCATCGTGCACGTGACTGGCACACAAAAATAATGAAGCGGGGTTTCCCCTCATCGAGACACCTGTCCTGATTTTTTTCGCGGGAGTATTATAAAAGGGCAGAGTCGAAGCTACTAAAGGAGAAAAGTGAGCGGCCGTCGTTGCTGAGCTACTATTTCTCTCTCAATCACTTCTTCGAAGTCTGTTTTAGTCATGGATCGCTTAGTTTGCCCCTGTCTGAACGTGTCTGTATCGTGTAGCGGAGGAGGAGGGGATGGCGGTTGCTGGAACGCTCGCCCCACAGAGGCAAGAAGGCTATTCCCCGAAGGCTCCAAGGATCGACTGGTCTCCGCTGATTCTCAGCTTTACGAGGTTGATTTAGACGTCGCAGGAGTATTTGCAGTAAGTCGACGATAATATTTAGCTAGAAAAAGTTTGAGAGATTAAATTTTGTAAAATTCTTGGCTGACAATTTGCCCAAGAAGGCATTTGAGATGGCATGTGGGATAAAGCTAGACTATGGAGGCAGTACAGTACATATTAATGTGGACTTGACAGTGATAAATTAATAATATTGTCGCCCTAAATAATATTTCATGTAAATAATTTAGAGGATGTTAAATTGGATTAGACTGTTGGGATACATGGCTACATTTCCCCTGAACACCAGCACAATTAATCACCGACCTATTAAGTGCTATCAATTTCATAATTTTTCCGTTTATAATAGTGTGAGGTACGGAAATAAGTCATTTATTCGTATAATAATCATCCCAAAGGTCAGCCACCTACCTAGTTTCAACATAGGAACAATTTTATTCATAATCAGTGATAGCTAATAGCTGATGGGGGTGGACTGTCTCTAGACTACAATGTAATGATAGTATGTTTGACTCATTTCTTTCACATTATTATGAATATCAGGCATGGAGATATACTCACCTGATAAGTTTCTCCTAACCTGGTCAATCTGTCTCTGTTGTCTGCTGTTTAGAAGGTTGAGGGTTCTAATTGGCTAATTGGCTCACTATGTACATGCCCACAAATCCAATAACAGTAATGCAGTTATCTCTGACAATACCCAGCAGTGGTATACAGTACCTGGTAGGAGCATCTACTGCCAAAATATTTTCACTAGAAAGAAGATGTTCCAAGAGATCTGTTGGCCCTATGGGAATAGCTGGCCAACAACATACTTCATTTGCTTATTATGCTGTAAATTGGGTAATTTTCAAGCTTAGTTTTTGGCAGCTTTCCATAGCTATGATTTAAAGCCTATACCCGTAATATTAGTGGTCCTGCTGGTGCACTTTTGCCTCTATGGATAATAATAATCATTTGCTTCGATAAATTTAATAGTTTATCATGTAACCCGCCATAGTGCAGTATATAGTGGAGGTTAATGACCATATTGGCTGGTTCAGTGGCAATGTTATTTAATGACATTCCAATGTCTGTTGCCTAGCGATAGACATGAAATTGGTAGCCATGTGATGCCTGACCTTCCTTATAAGGAAGTCGCCATCAGCTGACTGTTGAGAGCTGTCACTGGCTGATGCAATACCCCCAACATACACAATAGTTATTTCATTCTAGCTGCTTTGAGATACATAATTGTACATGTAGCTTAGTACATGCCTATGTACACAGCGGCTGTGGGAGGGAGGGAGGATCCTCTCTGCCCCTCTGTGATTAAATGTTAATTAAACTGCTCATCATTTATTATATGGGACACGCTACCAGTATTGAACCTACATGTACATGTATAATATATACATTTTTTTTGTATACTCATAAACTTAACGATGCCACCTCTGTGTGTGTGTGTGTATCTGTTATACTTGAAAAGTATTACTGTATAGCGGGAAATTTTCGAGGGAGAAAACTTTCGCGGATCGGTAGGAAAGGAGCATTTCGCGGAACGTTAAGACTGGTCGCATAATGGGTGTGGCATGCCTAGAATTTCGTGGAGAAAACTTTCGCGGATGGCTGAAAAATCGCGAAATTCGTGAAAGTTTTCTCCCTCGAAAATTTTCCGCTATACGGTATTATGCTAGTGAGGATGCCTCCTCCATTATGGCGCAAGTGGTGGTGTACATGTATATCAATGAGAGTCCCTTGTACGCCATGAGTATTGTATTATGTATTAAATTATCATGTTACTAGTGGTTGTTGTCCATGTGACTTCCACACACCTGCCATACCCTTTTACCAAACACATGTGTTGTGCTGTAGTTGGACACTGTGTGCATGTTAGTGGTCCAAATTCTCAGGGTAATTAGTGAGCATAATGGAAGTGGAGTACATCCCCCCCCAGCTCTTTATTTCAAAACCATAATGATGATTGTTCTCTCTCTCTCCCTCCCTCTCTCTCTCTCTCTCTCTCTCTCTCTCTCTCTCTCTCTCTCTCTCTCTCTCTCTCTCTCTCTCTCTCTCTCTCTCTCTCTCTCTCTCTCTCTCTCCCTCTCTCTCTCTCTCTCTCTCTCTCTCTCTCTCTCTCTCTCTCTCTCTCTCTCTCTCTCACTCACTCAGGAGCACAAAATTCTAGTTGTGAGCAGATTAGCTGGCGATTGGAACATCCATACCTGCTCTAACTGTGACACGGATGTCTACATCACTCACACACACAAAGAAGAGGCTGGCAGAGTATTCGTCACTGGAAAACTATTAGTAAGCAAATTTATTATGTACAGTGTGTCGTATGCCAATACCCCTCCCCTCCCTCCCTGTGGTGATCCTCAAAATTTGTACATGTATAAACATTACTCCTCTCCCCCCCAACCCTCAATCATCCCCTCTGCCCCTCTGTGATTAAATGTTAATTAACTGCTCATCATAATATTATTATACATGTAGGACAAATTACATGTACCTGTATTAAATCTACATGTACATGTATAATAAATTATATGCAATTTTTTTTAGTTTCAGTATAAATGATTTTTATAGTAAAAATGTTTTTTTTTCCAGTAATGGTCAAAAGGTGTAATTGATGTTTGTGGGAGCAGCTGTCTCTAAACTGTGGTAGCAAATGTGTTCAATTTTGGGCAAATGTTTTTGTAACTAGTGGCATTGGATTTCCTGAGCTGTGGGGTGTCTAGCGCCACAGCTCACAGTAGCCATGACCAATGGAGGTCAATTTGATCAACTATGGCTAGAGGATGGTCAGCTTTGGCTAACCAGCTATGGACGCTCATAATGAACTTTAGCGAGCCACTCTGCAGTTTAGAAGCTTCTTGTGATTGGACTGGATTTAGTTTAGGATTTCGCTCAAGAGCAGGGGGGCAAACGCATAGCAGCAAATTTTAAGGGTGGCAGTCCCCCATATAACATAGGGAAGGCCAATTTCCAAGGGGGGAAGCACCCCTGGCCCCCAGCTGGAGGAAAGAGAGAGAATATTGAAATAATATTATCAATCAGATACTCATGTTATGCATTACAGTATTATACATGTGCGCGCACACACACACACACACACACACGCACTTTATCATCGTCATCTCTTTCTTTTTCTTTCTCTTTTTTCTCTCTCTTCCTCTCTTTCCAGGATGATCCGGATGACATATCGTCAGCGCGAGAAGGAGACCGCTACAGCCATGTTTTCAAGATTGTTCTCCATCCAATAGCTCAGGAAGAGAGCGAGATCTTCAGAAGAAGAAGAGGTATGAAAATTTACTCCACAATCCACACATGTACAAAATAGTTCTCAGATAAGATAGAGATGGACTATTATAGCATTTGGAATGTTGAAATTTGCTATAATTTGTAGTTTATTGGTCCTGGATCTCAGTTTATGCATAGTAGTTGTACGATTGATTCCTAGATCCTACATGTAGCTCTGTGCAATAGTTGGAGTGTACCCCCCTGATAGAAAAGATGGCAAATGTATTTGAATACAGCCTTCAGTGCCACTGCATGTACCGTGTCAGTCTACTCAATGGAAGAGTACACATGTGCACTAATAGTATAATAGTGTACTGTACAATGTACTTGAAGGTACAATGGATGATTGAAGAGCAGCTGGTTGCTGACATGGCATTTTTGCTCCCAATGGATTAGAGAAATTTCAAAAATGCTGCCACTTAGTTTGACCTCTCTTTGGTGTGGGGGGTAGAGAGAGAGAGAGAGAGAGAGAGAGTTTTTTTGGTTTGGCTTAATTATTAGCTTCTGCTACCTTGCCATTCCTGTATGCATCCTTTTGTTGCATCAAACTTTTATAGAGAAAAAAAAAAAAAGAGAGAGAGAGAGAGAGAGAGAGAGAGAGAGAGAGAGAGAGAGAGAGAGAGAGAGAGAGAGAGAGAGAGAGAGAGAGAGAGAGAGAGAGAAATAACCCAGCTGCCAGGAAGTGGTACAGAGTCCTCTCTGACCTACCTGCCTGTTCGTTAGACAGCTGCTGTGCACTTACTTATTTTTTTTTGCCCTAGTGTACATTCACTCAGTATCTTACTCAGTATCTTATCCTCTGCATATCATCATATCCTGGGGGGATCCAGATGATCAACAGCTGTTAGCTGAGTAATACTTTGCTCCCAAAATTCAAAGCCATTAGTACTGTTTATGCCAATGCTGAGTAGCTATACATGTAGGACCCTATAGGCCAGCTGCCTTGATGATGTAGGCTGGAGCCTGCCACATCTAAAGTAGCTAAGCAACCATATTTGGCTGAAACCAGCTGATAGGTACATGTACCTACATCACACCTGAAGAATTTTTGCCAGCTTTGGACATTTTGAAACTTCAAAGCCATTAGTTCATGGTGACCTTTTGAGTAGTACTACCTTTCACCTTCCCCCCCCCCCCCCCTCTCTCTCTCTCTCTTTCTTTGGAGCTGGGGCCCACATCACCTCTCTCATCCCTGACCCTGCACCCTGTCATCTAGTGCCCTACATGTAGTATATAGACTGACAGATGGTATACCTTCAGCCATCGATCCCCTTTAGACTTGGTTGGGTCCCTCACCTTCTCTTGAGATAAGCTAACTGGGTACAGAGATCACTCAACTTCCATAGTAAATTTTTAGTGCTTATTGATGACCATGGCTCTATTATAGCTATGTAGCTGTCAGTCACTCTCTTATACAACGCAAGCTAAAAAAAATTACGATTTTAAATTTCGCGTGATTTTCTGGTAAAGGTCGTCACGCGCTCCATTAAGATACACTATGAAAAATCCTAGAACACGAATTTTCTTGCACTAACTAGATCATGTGTTTTATTAGCATAAACACGATATTATTTGTTGTGGAGCGAGCTATTGATTACATTACCAGAAAAGCACACATTTTTCAAAATTAAAAAAAAATACAGTATAATCAACCTCCTCTTTCCCTCTCCCTCCCTCCCTTCAGTCTCAAGCATGTCATTTGGTCGCGATGATCCAGTGATGAAGCTGGCCCACAGTCAGATGAAGAGCTACCTCAACAGAGAGCAAGAGTCGATGGAAGAGAGGGTTAGGCTTTACGAGGCAGAACAGAGAGAGGCCTTCGCTCAGCTACAGCAACGAGCTCACGATGACAGGAGTTTACTCTTTGCGTAAGTACATCGATGTAGCTAGTAGGGTATGATATGATCACAGGGGCGTACTCTTCATTAGTTTAGCCATTAGCGATAATTGTGTGTGTATTGGGAATAGGGTTAAATTTTTATTGTTGATTATTGTGAGCTTGATAATTAGTGTGATGATGACAGGGGCTTACTCTCAGTACTAGCTAATTTACTTGTGCACATGCACACACACACACACACAGTGCTATAGCCAAGGCTAGAGAGAATGTCATATCAGATGCAATCAGCGACAACAGCGGCTCTTTTAAGATGACCACGCCCACTTTCGGTAGAGCAGTGCAACCCGTCACACAACGGCAGCTTCCCACGGCCGAGAAGAAGGGTCAAAAGTCACCAGCTCATGCCCCTCAGGCTTCGAAACAGAGAACAGTCACTGTCACTTTAAAAGACGTCCCCATCACTAAGGTAGATGATGATGTAATGATGATGTAATAGTTCAATGATGTAATAGTGATGTTATCACAGGTGCAGCCTAAGGCGGCTACTGGTGTCGATGACGAAATGTTCCTATTGGACGGTTTTGACGAAGAGGAGGCGCTATACGGAGTGGAGGGCGTGGATGGCGAGAGTGCCGGTGGAAATGGGGGAAATCCCCTAGAGGAAAGGGGAAACCCCATGGCATTCCCTCAGTCAGATGATGAAGAGATCAGTACAGATGGTGAGTCAGTCAGTATATTACGTACATGTTCTATCGGTAATCCAATGCATTTTGATGAAATTTCTAGCATTTTTACAATTAATCAGCAAACTCTGATTTCTTACTATTTAGCTAGATAATTTATCTTCATGTTCTCTCTTTCTCTTTACAGATAGTTCATTTCGAGACATGTCTGCTGTTAACCCAGTCGGTATAGCTAGCTCTGTGCCAGTGACCGTCCCGCTATTCCCTACCAAACCAATGGCTACTAACTCAGAACAACTATCCAGCTCAGTGAGTAGATGTGTGGAGAGAGAGAGAGAGAGAGAGAGGGAGAGGGGGGGGAGAGAGGGAGAGGGGGAGAGGGAGAGAGAGAGAGAGAGAGAGAGAGAGAGAGGGAGAGGGGGGGAGAGAGGGAGAGGGGGAGAGGGAGAGAGAGAGAGAGAGAGAGAGAGAGAGAGAGGGGGGGGGGGGTGAGAGAGAGAGAGGAGAGACTACCTTCAATGATTGCTATCTTCATTTTCTCCCTTGCACTCACTGACTCCAATAATGTAGGTTCATGAAGGATTTGACCCGGCAGAACTAGGTGACACAATTCGTCAGCTTGCGCTGAGCGTGCAGGACACGGGGATGTTTGGGGATCTGCCACGCCCACGAATGATGGGACCTCGCGGGAGATGACCTATGAACTTTGCCAATAGCTTGTATATGTTGTAATAGTGTTTCAAATCAAGAGAGAAAAAGCTGGTTAACACTTCGCAATCGATCGCTAGTCTACAGAATGCACAGCTAGACCCCACATAAATGCCCCTCAATATTATAAGCGTCACATTCTCACTCATTGATTTTTGTGTTGCACATAATTAGTGTATAATATTGTACATTGTTAGTGTATTGTGCTGTATGTACTTTTTGGTGCCAGTTTGATCATTAAAAGATATTTCGTGCTCGGTAATGATATAAATTGCAACCAACTTGCTTAAAATTTGTTTCTCATTTAAAGTGCTCGTGCCAAAAATTATACAATGATAAAAATTAATTCCTATATCCATACACTATTATTATAGTGAGAGGTTTAGGTATCTATGGAATATTCTATTGTTTCTGCATCCCTCCGTGTGTGGTCACATGACTGATCATGTGACTGGTCACCTGACGATAGATTGAGAGTCCTAGCGATGTAATCATAGAGGTGGGTGTGGCTTCTTGCGGCCACAGATTGACTCTTGAAGACGGTGTGATACTGAACGAGAACTTTCCACACCTGCATGAGTGCATGTGTATGCATGAAAATCGAAGATAATAATGATTACCGTAGATCTGGAAATTTTCGTGTAACAAAACTTTTGCATGATAAATTTTCGTGTTAAAAAAAATCATAGGAACGACCCCTTACCGCATTAGCGTTAATATCATAGTGTGCGCTAATTTTTGTAAGATTAAGTTTCGTAGCCGCCATCGACTACGAGAATATTTTTATGACGAAAATTTCCAGATTTACGGTATGATGACTTTTACTGCATTGGCAGAAAGAATAATAATTATTATAATTATTATTATTATAATATTATATTATTTTTATTATTATGGCACAATGACATGACTATACATGTACTCAATAATATTATTATAGATTTTGTTGTACCTGACCAACTGTTATTTTGTGCTCCACCAGCTGCCGATGGAGGGTGCAAAGGTCATTCTGGAGCCCTCGATCGCCAAATGTGAAGTAGACAACATCTCTGCCAGCCTGGGAGGCAGCAAGAACCTGGAGAAGGCTCTTTAGTCTGGAGAGGGGGGAAAGATGGAGCATCCAACAAAACGATAATTTTATGCAGGACAGCATCTGACAAAAAATATATAACTTTGTGCCGTAGGGTAACATTGGTAAAGTTAGTAATGTTGATGCTGTAGGCCACAGCAACAACAGACCATAACCTACTTAATATCATGACTTAGCCTTGTATCCTAGGTAACAGCCATGGTATAACTCTCATATACCCCAGCCCTCAGGCATTATAACTCCCTACCCCTGACAATAGTCCAATAACACAGTTGCACTGGCATGCTAAGTTTGTATTGTAGCTACTAGCTTTTCACTAGCTATAGCCAGTAGCTCCCACACATAATACAATCACTAGCTGAGGAGGGTTCCAGCTTGATAGACTAACTATTGTACAGATTGTGATTATGATAGAATCTAGCTACCTACTATACTCCAACTCTCAGTCAAGTTTCAAATATGAAAAAGTAAACAGTCTGCTGATTACACTGACCAATCACGGTCAAGATATTAAACAGATAAACTATGTTTGCCCAGGATACACCATTCATATACCACCTTCGCTCTCGGGCTACGCCCTCGAGCTCAGGGTGGTATATGAACGGTATATCCTGGGCAACCATAGTTTATCTATTACGTAACCAGCTGTAACCTCATAATTACAAATGTAAGGGGGGACCCCCTACATGTAACTGGGCAGGTTACAGTAAGTTATGGCCACAGCAGCGGCAAGGGTAATGTTGGTAAAATTGGTAAAATTAGTAATGTTAGTGAACAAAACATTTAAATTTGTGCAGGACAGCATCTGACAAAATGGTATTTCACTCTAATATAGACCGCCAAATTTCCCGGCTATACGGTATACAGATGTATGTATGTTAGATTAAATTACCTGGGGTTTCCCCCGAATGCTCCACAGCCCCAGTTGCCCGTAGCGACGGCCATGTTCTGTCCGCTTGGTGTCGGGTGAAGGTCAGAGGTCATGTAGCCACAGTATGCTTTGTTGAGCTCGCGACGAAGAGTACCTAACGAAACAACATGAGCTGATGTAATACACATCCATATCACATGGAATACATGACAGATAATTATGGGGGGTATTTGTTATAACTGTAACTATGGTAATGTCAGTATTGTAAGGTATTCTAGGGTAAAGTACATGTACATGTAGGCAAGGAATCTGATTGGTTGGTTGGAGGTACACTATTTCACTTCGCTTGCCACAGCCTCGGGCCTCTGAGTGACCAATCAGATCACAGTATTTGTTACAACTATATGGTAATAATGTAGGTATTGTAGGTATTGTAAGGTATTGTAAGGTATTGTAGGGTAAAATGGGTCAGGAATCTGATTGGTCAGTTGGAAATCCACTATTTCACTTCGCTTGCCACAGCCTCGGGCCTCTGAGTGACCAATCAGATCACAGTATTAATTTTGTTACAACTATATGGTAATAATAATATAGGTATTGTAGGTATTGTAAGGTATTGTAAGGTATTGTAGGGTAAAATGGGTCAGGATTCTGATTGGCCAGTTGGAGGTCCACTATTTCACTTCGCTTTGCTTACAGCCTCAGCCCTCTGAGTGACCAATCAGATCACAGTATTTGTTACAACTATAATATGGTAAAGTAGGTATTGTAGGTATTGTAAGGTATTGTAGGGTAAAATAGGTCAGGAATCTGATTGGTCAGTTGGAAGTCTTTCACTTCACTTGTCACAGTCTCGGGCCTCTGAGTGACCAATCGGATCACAATATTTGTTTGGTAATGTAGGTATTGCAAGGTATTGTAGGGTAAAATAGGTCAGGAATCTGATTGGTCGGTTGAGTTTTAGCTGACTCACCAGGTCGAAGCTGGCTGATCATTGATCTGAATACTAGGGCATCGATGGCTACTATCTGAGTTGACCTTCGACCCCAACGATCCCTGGTTGTCTCATCGTCATGGTGACCGGCCCACTCAAAGCTCGATGCATAGCCCCTGGGGAAATTGATAAAAATTAATGAGAAGATCAATAAAAATTAGTGAGCACATCATTGCGTTACATCACTACACTTGGCCAAAATTAATACATCAAAATGTTACACCTTGTTATATATTATTAGGTTTCCCTGTACAATATTAATTGGACTCCTGTTAGATTGCTGTGCCCCTGTCATAATTACTAGTTAACTAACTAACCGGTAGTTGCTGAATTGCTGTGCCCCTGTCATAACGAGGCACTCGTTGTCGTCCAGTTCCTCTGTGAAGAGTCGCGAGAGAATCAGCTCTGGACAGACCAGGAAGCGAATCTCCTCTTGGACACACCCCTCTCCCAAGACTCCGCCCCCAAGGTAGCGGTTAGCAAAATCAACCTGCAGAAACAGAGTAGAGTATTCGTACAAGTGACTGAGTTAGAGAGTACCGTAGTTAATCGAATATAACACGTGATCCAATTTAATGCAAGAAATTACGTAGCATTAATTTTTATGAATTCTCATAACGTTTACAGGAGCGATTGACGACCTTTACCAGAAAAATGCACGTTTTCAAGATTGAAAATAATATTTATTTCCATGCGTTATATTAGATAAAGTATGATATTTAATTCTTGGTGAATATGTATTATTCGATTATGACTGATTTTCTTGCCTGTAGCATCCCGTGTCCCTGGTCCTCAATGGTTCCCTGAGAGTCAATGTGAAGACAACTCAACAGCGACAGACTCCTCTCCCACTGAGGGGGCGTGGCCAACACCTGACGATGATATGTGACCACACCCTCTGGCATGGACTTTGTCACCCTGGAGAAAAAACAATTATTATTAAAATTTAATTTTTACCATCAAGAATCTGATACCATAATATACCGTAGATCTGGAAATTTTCGTGTACAGAAACTTTCGTATGATAAATTTTCGTGTAAAAATACTTTCGTAGGAACGACCCCTTACCGCATTAGCGTTAATAGTGCATACTAATTTTCGTAAGATTAATTTTCGTAGCCACCACCGACTACGAAAATATTTTTACAACGAAAATTTCCAGATTTACGGTACCATAATATAGCCGGAAAATTTGGCAGGGAATTAAATTTGGCGGTTTGGCGGTCTATATTACAACTGCCAAATTAAAATCCGCCAAAATTTCCTATATACTTGCATATTATTATACATATGGCGATCCCGTACCGAACCGCCAAATTTAAATCTGCTAATATTCTTGCAATAGCGATTTTGGGCGCAACCGCCAAATTTAATTCCTGCCAATATTTCCAGCTATACGGCATAATCTATCAGTGTAAAATGCTGTTACTACTTTTATACAGTCATATTTCACTCCAGTACCTCTCTCTCTCTCTCTCTCAGATAATAATTTTCTATAACATTTCTTACCTTGTGAAATAATGAAATATGCAAGTGAGCTTGTTAGCAGTGACCGGAGACACGCCCACTTTTGCACTACCACTAAACAGCGTATTAAAGTTAATACTCGGATAATTGGCGTACTCTGAGGTGAACCCCCGGGCATTTCGCCGGGGAAACGTGCACAAGAATGCATTCGCTAACAGGCAGGCCACTTGTTGCTGACTCAGCGAAACGGAGTAGTCGAGCTGTTTCTTGAGCAGAGGTAGAGCGTGAGTGACGAGAGAGGGGAGAGAGAGGGCAAGATCTATAACGCGAGGCAACACGCTGCCAAAAAACGACCGACTTTCTTCTTCCGAACAGTGATCGTTGAAATAAGAGTGTAGACCGTAGAAATTCCATCTCCTAGCGTAGTGCGTATTATACGTCAAAATTGCTTCTTCAAGATCGTACGAATTGGCAATTGGTTTTCTCAATGACTCATTGATAATGTCCCACCGAGATACGAGTGTTTTAGCAGCCGAGCTCCCACCACTAGACGCACTTGCACTGCTTGCGTTAGTAGAGACAGGGTAGACACTCTGACTCGAACAAGGCATTCGAACATGGTTACTGTCCCAGATGTCTTTGAATTTCTCAGGAAATGGAGTAGGGGGTTGACCTGGTTTCAGCCGCGGACGGAAAAGTACAGCGTGTGTGGCCGATGACTGAAGAGGGGGGAGGACAGGGTATGTTGAGGGGCCAAAGCGAATTTCACTCAAGGGGGTGCCGTCCCAGGGGGGAAGGTCAATATCAGGGGACCGGGTGTTCGATCGGGAGGAGCTAGCTACAGAAATGGGAGATTTCTCTCTCACCAGAGACGCAGCACTCGATTCATCATCACCGCCATCACTGTCGTCTATTTCAATCACATCTTTATTACCAGGGTCTTCCCCTTTCTCCTTATTGATATCACACCATCCGTCACGTTCTACCCTCGAGCGTTCGCCATCTGCCATTATATAGTTCTCACGCTCAACACCTTCTCCAGCTGCAGCAGGGTCTGAAAATAGCTCAGGACTGGAATCTCTCAATCTCTCATCACCTTCTGCTCCAGGCGGCTCTCCTGTAGCCATCTTTAAAGCGGGAGCAGGCGGCGGCGTGTCGTCTTTAGATAGATCCACGATCGCTTCTTCAGAACGTTTCGATCCCGGGCTTCGTTTTGACGCAGAGATACTAGATGCTGCTACTGTTCTCGTATCTGGTCCTATGCGTCCCCCTGCGCGCGAATGCGGCTTCCTCGCGCCTCCTCCGAGTAGTAGGCTAGTGATGGTGAGCTGGTTGGCGTCTCTCGGTCTCTGTTTAGAAGTAGACGAGGATCTTCCACCGCGATTAGTTGAGCTCGATCCAGTCGGAGAGCGCCGAAGTCTCTTAGCAGGAGGCAATCTTGAAGACATAGTCACACTGCCTTGTTGGATCTGCCTTCAGGCATATTCAGCGGTAATGGTCGTCATTACAACAAAATTTCAATTGTGAATAAATTATGCGCATGCGTAGAACTAATACATGTGCTTTATTTAGAATAAAAACTCGCGTTGCTATGGATACGGATGCGCACTAAACAGAAAGCTGCTCAGAGAGAGCTCGAGAGATCGAAGGGAGCCAGCCGAGCTTCAATCCAAGATGAGCCAAAGACAAGTTTTATCTGGTAAGAAAGATCGTATCAGATGATAGGCCTATTCTTCGTAGGCTAGCTAGCATAAGAAATGAATGAGGTGCGCAAGCATGATAAAAAATCCTTTATAAATCTAGTGGAGAACAGCCCAGCTTTCAATATTCTATAATTAATTGTAATTATTTTTATTATTCATATTGTTGAAAATCTGGAAAATTCTTGGATCTTAGGCCTGGGACAAGATACGTACTCATAACAAAAAATGTTTAATATCTACCTGTCCCTACTCGTAGATCTATAGCATAAATCACTACTAAAACAATACATCACTTTTTGATACTTGTTTTCCAGTATTTGAGCAGTACCAGAAAGCTCGGACCCAATTCGTACAGACAGTTGCTGAGCTGGCATCTCGGCCGCAAAACATAGAGACCCTCCAAAATGCTGGAGTGATGCAGTTACTGAGGCCGCTACTGCTGGACATTGTCCCTACCATTCAGCAAACTGCCGCGCTGGCACTCGGGAGACTGGCGAATTATAACGATGATTTGGCTGAGGCTGTCGTCAAGGGAGATATACTACCACAGCTTGTCTACTCACTGGCAGAACAGAATGTGAGTCTCTCTCTCTCTCTCTCTCTCTCTCTCTCTCTCTCTTTCTCTCTCTCTCTCTCACTCTCTCTCTCTCTGTCCGGCAAAATTTTGATAGACACTGGGCTGTTTTTAGTATAAGTAATAGTGAGGTTGTATGTTGAATTTGGTAAAATAGTGCTGTGAAATAGGTATTTGATTCAAAAATTGTACGAGCGATAGTGATATTAATTTCGATGGATACTGGGCTGTTTTGAAATTTAACCAATATGTGCACATAATACTATGTCATGTTCTCTCCCTCTCTCTCTCTCTCTCTATTTCTATCTCTCTCTCTCCTTACAGCGATTCTACAAGAAAGCTGCTGCATTTGTCCTCCGTGCTGTTGCCAAGCATTCTCCCGAGCTGGCCCAGAGCGTGGTGGACAGCGGAGCACTGGATGCACTCGTCATTTGCCTGGAGGAGTTTGACCCAGGGGTCAAGGAGAGCGCAGCTTGGGCACTGGGCTACATCGCCAGGCATAATGGAGGTCAGTTACCTTAGCTACATGTACCTTAAGGCGAATAATTTTTGCAGGTGCTATATTTGGTATTTCTGTATGGATTTACAATTAGGCCCCAAAATGCAAAATCAGCTAGCCAATATTAGTGCACTATAGAACGTTAGAATATTATGTCGATTCTGTACCATTTTTGCATTCAAATCGCATGTACTTTAGTATACTTTAAAAAACGCTTTTTAAGCCAAAATCACGAAAGTTTGATTGTGCATCTGTAAATAATTTTTAAGCCAAAATTACGAAAGATTGATAGTGCATCTGTAAATACTGTAATTGCCATAAAATCATGAGTATTAGTATTAAAAGAATTTGATAATTCCCTCCAGAGTTGGCTCAGAGTGTTGTTGACGCAGGGGCCGTCCCTCTGCTGGTCCTATGCATACAAGAACCTGAGCTGGCACTAAAGAGAATCGCCGCATCAGCACTTAGCGATATCTCCAAGCACTCACCTGAAGTAAGATATTATTATTCTTTGCGATAAATATCTTAGACATTATGTTAACTCTACCCCCCTCTCTCCTTTCTCTCTCTTTCTCTCTCTCCCTCTCTCTTTTTCTCTCTCCCTCCCTCCCTCCCTCTCTCTCTCTCTCTCTCTCTCTCTCTCTCTCTCTCTCTCTCTCTCTCTCTCTCTCTCTCCTCCCCCCCTCCCCCTCAGCTTGCCCAGACGGTGGTTGATGCTGGTGCCATTGCTCACCTCAGCAACCTCAAGGAGACAACGGACACTAAACTAAAGAGACAGGTACATAATCTACTGGCTATAGGAGTTGACTGCAGAAATATTTCACATAATATAACTTGTGCATGGCATGAAAATTTCAGCTTCAAGGTATAGCCAGCAATATTGGTGGGAAGTACTGTTAATATTATGTGGTTGGGCCCCAAATCACCTAAATTGCAAACATTAATATATAATTATTAGTAAAAATTGACATTTTGGTACAGCTACCGTGTTTATGCTAATAAAACACATGATCTAGTTAGTGCAAGAAAATTCGCGTACTAGGATTTTTCATAGTGTATCTTAATGGAGCACATGACAATCTTTACCAGAAAATTGTGCGAAATTCAAAATTGTAATTATTTTTTTAGCTTGCCGTTCTATTAGCATAAACATGGTATGTATAATAATTATTATTATGGAATTTTAATTTCTCATTATTTTTGCTCTAGGTGTTCAGTGCCCTTAGCCAGGTGTCTAAGCACAGCGTTGAACTGGCAGAGATGGTCGTGGAGGCTGAGATATTCCCAGCCGTGCTCTCAAGTCTGAGGGATCCGGACGATTACGTCATCAAGAATGTTGCCACACTCATTAGGGAGATAGCAAAGCATTCACCAGAGGTCAGAGGTCAGGGGGGACAGGGAGAGAGAGAGAGTGTCCAATGAAAAATTTAAATTAAATTTTTGTGCAGGACAAAATTTAAATCTGTACTAGCCCAAACCAAACCCAAACCCTTATGTTGTAAGCTGCTTACACCAGCTTACCAATTACATACATGCGCTAAGGGTCCCCCCTTATGTTGTAAGTCGCTAATAAATAATAATTCTGTGCAAAAGTGGAGAGGGGGGGGGGGAGAATCTTAAATTATTCATCATTAAAATTTCCTCAGTTGTCTCAGCTGGTTGTTAACAGTGGGGGCGTGGCTGCCGTGGTGGACTACATCGGCGAGACCAAGGGTAACATCCGCCTGCCGGGGATCATGATGCTAGGGTACGTCGCTGCTCACTCCGAGGTGCTGGCTATGTCCGTCATCGTCTCAAAGGTAAAAAGATGCCATCAATTTGATCGTTACCATAATAGTACATGTATCGTACTTAGAAATCTCACAAAGTTACCTATTTTGAGATATTTGGATATTTACATATATTATGGAGTATCTGTGCCATCCCTACTTAGAGTCTATACAATGCATGGAATAAAATAATTTCAGGTTTGAAAAATGTGCGTTTTTCTGGTAAAGGTCATCAATCATTCCATATATAAACGTTATGAGAATTCGTAAAAATTTAATGCTAATTTCTTGCGTTAAATTGGATCATGCATTGTATTCGATTAACTATGGTATCCATATACAGGGTGAACTCGGGATTTTAAATTAATACTCGTAGACTGTTATCGTATGTTGATGATTGTATGAAGTGTGTTCATTAATATTTTGTGCATGTAGGGAATCGTGCAATTGGCAATTGCTCTCTCAGAGGAAACAGAGGATCACATTCTCGTTAGTTAATACATGGTCAAAATTGTAGTACGCATTTTAATATTAGCAATGATTTCATCTCTTTCTCCCCCCCCCTCCCTCCCTCTCTCTCTCTCTCTCTTTCTCTCTCTCTTTTCTTTTTTGACCTCAACGTCTTCATTTAAAATGAGTGAGGGTTTGTACATGCAGAACCAAGGAGTGTGCCTACATGTACATCTATTCATGGTGCACTTAATAACTCCTAGTACAAAACTTGTAAATGTGTGGAAGGATGACGATATTGTAGTACTGTACATAAAAGTATGAGGATATGTATAAACATAGCATATTAATTTTATAAAATGCATTTTATAAACACACTATGTATCTCTCTCTCTCTCTCCCTTCAGTCTGCGTGTTCTTGGGCCCTGGGTCAGATTGGTCGTCACACTCCAGAGCATGCTAAGGCAGTGGCTCAAGCCAATGTTCTCCCCAAGCTACTAGAGATCTACCTCAACCAAAAAGCATCAGAAGATCTACAGACAAAGGTATGTGTACCCCTTCCCCCTTATGCCCCTGTAATTAAGTACACATACTACATGTATATAATGTAAATCCATAATAATAATAATATTATGATTATTATGCATGGAAATTTTCACCAATAAAATAATATTATGGTAAAGGTCGCCATGTTCTCTATATAATCATTGACAGTAACTGTTAACAAAAAAATCTGTGTGATAATTTTTGAAAGCAGAGAGCAAAATTGGCAAAAAATTTCCACAAAATATTTATGTTCGTCACATTTAATCTTGTTCCCTCCCTCTCTCTCTCTCTCTCTCTCCCTCCCTCCCTCAGTCCAAGAAGGCTCTAAAGAACATCTTACAGCGGTGTGTCCACCTCCAGGCGCTAGAGCCTCTCCTTCACGATGCTCCACCAAACATCCTCAAGTACGTGGTTGGTCAGTTCTCCAAGGTCCTTCCTCACGACGCTAAAGCTAGGAGGCTCTTTGTGACATCAGGAGGACTCAAAAAGGTAAGCTCATTAAAATTAATAATTGAAGGGCTCAGAAGCAAAGTGGGTTAATTATATAGATCTTGCAAAATGTGGGGAATTCTCGAAAATGGACTACCGTACTTTATCTAATACTACGTATGGAAAAAAAATAATTTCAATTTTGAAATTGCACGCTTTTCTGGTAAAGGTCGTCAATCGCTCCACAAAATTATACACGTTATGAGAATTCGTAAAATTTAATGCTAATTTCTTACGTTAGATTGGAACATAGGTTGTATATTCGATTAGCTACGGTAAAAACCATACATTGTACTCTACCAAGTTGCCAAAATTTTCAAAAAATACTATAGCTCATGAAATATTTTCAAGATTCGGGGGTCTAAGTCAACATTTGTGGGTTAGCCCCACTTTGCTTCTGAGCCCTTCATGTCTTCTTATGCACTGTTTATAGCATATACGTGTGACGACCTTTGCCAAATACTGTCTATGTTAGTAGACGTTTTGCCTCAAGCTGCATGTGTACTATTTATAGCATATACGTGTGACGACCTTTGCCAACTACTATCTACTGTTATGTTGGTGGACGTTTAAAATTTAATATTCTTGTTCTAGACACCTTGGCGGGCATAGTGTGCTATTGATTGGAGTGATTCACATTAGTAAATAATCCTTTTTTGCCACTGACTGAAAATGCCCCCCTCCCCCTAATACACACACTCTACCATCTGTGACCATTGTCCATAGAACCCATTAAAATGCCAGCATAATAATAATATAGAAACTGTTAAGAATAATGAAATCACTTGTATAGCATGTGCTATTTATTAGGTAATAATGGTATAGGGGCCAGAGGGGGGAGGGGGCTATTACATACTCTCCACCATAACACCTAAAAATTGCTCTACAGTGCTAACTAAGAGGGGCTTCCCCACTAAATCAATAGCGCTGAGTTCGAAAACCGCAACAATATCCTCTAAAAACCTTCACGAAAGCCTATACTAGCGATTTAATTAGTAAAGTATTAGCCAAAGGTCAAGCCTGCCCTTCATTGTACCTCCTCTGATATGTGACCATTATCCATAAAGTGCTGGCATATGTAGAAACTGTTAATAATGTGAAATCACTTTTATAGCATGTGCCCCATCCATTAGGTAATAATGGCATAGGGTTGGGGGGGGGGGGGGGGGAGGTTGATTATCAGTAGTGTGGATCAGACATTGTCCACTAGTTTCAGTATGGAAGTTGTACCACGTCCCATAATAGTATATATACCCCGTCAGAATGCAGGCTAGCTCATCAGGATCAGGATGTCAGGTACAACATTCGACTTTTTGGCACATTTCTGTGGTTATCGCTTGCTAGCGTATAGCGTGGCTTCAGTATGCATGGCATTGTGCTTGTGAGGTAATAATAATATTATTAATGTTGGGGGTGAACCCCTGTGATACATGCTAATTATAGGGGAAATACCCTTATGCTATAAATAATAGTTATCTGCCAGTAATTGGGGTGCATAATGCACCCCAATTACTGGCAGATAACTATTTTGTTGGTAGTTGACCTCTGTTCATCATTGGCCTACTTTATGATGACCCACCCCCTTCCCATAGCCAGCAAATTGCCTATAAAACTTTGGTTGCTGGGCAACTACCAACAAGTGTGCACAGTGGTAGAGCGCTGGTGGCTCAAGCCAGTGGCCCTGGGTTCGATTCCCGGTGGCTGCCCGGATTTTTTCTCTTCCAGCTAGCTTTAGGATGTAGATGGGGTGATGAGAGTGTGTGTGCCCATCCTTGTTAAGCTAAGAACTTTCATGTAATTACTATTGTTGGGGCTCTGTGCTTTGGTGATTTAATTATCCCGGCAGACTCCGTGAACGTAGTTTGGGTATAGGGTTGATTTTCGCCCTTAAAGCTGGAAGGGGGGAGTTCGGGTGCCTAAGGGTGGTCGTAGCTCAGTGGTAGAGCGCTGGTGGCTCAAGCCAGTGGCCCTGGGTTCGATTCCCGGTGGCTGCCCGGATTTTTTCTCTTCCAGCTAGCTTTAGGATGTAGATGGGGTGATGAGAGTGTGTGTGCCCATCCTTGTTAAGCTAAGAACTTTCATATTCATAAAAATTAAATAATATCGAGAAATTTTATGATTTCCACGCTGTATAATAGATCCAGGAGATTGAGAGTGAGCCGGGCACTGTGCTCATGGAGTACATCACTACCATTAATAACTGCTACCCTGAGGAGATTGTCAGGTAATTGAGTTTACAACAGTGACGACCCCTTACCACATTATTGTCTCCAATCCCTCCCTCATGATCGACATTAATGTATGTGCCGTTTCATCATTTTATTGCTCAGAGTAATGATATTAGTGTAACAGTATTCACTAGCGCTGTGCATTGTGCTATATTTCTTATTCATAAGTTCACTTGGTATAAATAATTTTATTGAAGGCTCGATATTCATAGGAAGAGCATTAGCTCACTAGATGCACCTAATAGCACTGTAAACAATAAATGAATACCAGCAGCCAGCTTTAGAGCTGCAGTCTGGGGGTCGAAGGTCAGGGGATGTATGGACAATGATACCGCACGTGTAATTGTGTCCCATGACACTCTGTCACAAGCTAATTTCCCTTTGATCTCTAAACTGGAACTTTCTGTTTGATCGAAACTCTCCCTCCCCCCCCCCCCCCCTCTCTCCTTCTCTCCCTCTCCCTCTCTCTCTCTCTCTCTCTCTCTCTCCTCTCTCCCACTCCAGATACTACTCTCCTGGATACTCTGAAAAGCTTCTTGAAAGAGTTGAACAGTACAAACCAACAGTTGCCTGATAGCGATCGATGGCTACTGAACTGCAATGTTCTGAACTATTATATGACATTGTAATAATCTGCCAAAACCATTTTAACCCATCACATACAGCTTAACACTTGTGTATGACATTTTACATATTCTGTGCCAATATAATATTTCTCGGTAATGTTTTTGCAGCAACACTAGTTATTACTCACGTTAAATTTTAGTATCAAAATTGTGATGCATGCCAAAACACATAACATTGGGACAGACAGTTCAATAGCTATGATGTCATAGCTTTGCATGTGACCTGCCATATTATGGTGTTGAATTTTGAAAGTGTTGCTAAGCTGGGCTATAGCTATGCATGTCAATAATGACCTTCCAGTTGCATTTCTGCAGTATCTGAAACTAAGTGCACTGACCTGCTCACCAACTGAGCACGCATTAGCTATAACTGGCCCTGCATGGGGTGGAATTTATTTTAATGATGGGCTGTTTCAGAATCATTATAACCAACTTGTAACTATGTCACGTTCTCTTTCTCCCTCCCCCCCCCCCTCTCTCTCTCTCCCTCTCTCTCTCTCTCTGCATGTACATTACAATAAAACACGTCACCTTCCACCTTAGTTGTCTTAACAGACATTCCTGGATCCCTCTTAAATGCATGGTAACAGTGCAAAGTGCAGTGCAGAGCCTATTTGTCTCCACACATACATAATTACACAATGTTACATAATACTGTACACAAAAAGTTGTAATGTTATGCATGTACATGCATTTTTGCTGGAGTCGTGGTCATGTCAGAGTGGTGTAGCGATGGTGATTTTGGTGGTACAACTGTTGCATTTGAAAATGTAGCCCTAATGTTCGCTTGTAGAAACACATACACAACGCTACCCACATAACACACATCAGTTCACACCCTCCCTCCCTCTCCCTCCCTCCCTACCTCTCTCTCTCTCCCTCTCCCTCTCTCTCCCTCCCTCTCTCTCTCTCTCTCTCTCTCCCCCCCTCCATAATGCATCGTGACATAATTGTATTTTATAGCACTGATATGTACACTAACTGCTGGGATGTAAATAATAATTACCTAAGACAGACAGCCGGCTGACTATTATCAGCCACTGAAACTAGCTACATTTGCATGCATGTATTATAGTTGTGGACATGTGACAGTTAAAGTTCATTTCAGAAATTAGCTATAATAATAATATTATTCCAATTATAGTTCTTTGCATGCTAGTATTATTCATTTTGCATGTTATTATAAGCAGGTGACAGTCAAATTAAGTTGCTAAAATTATCAACGATCGAGAGAGAGTAAAAATAGTTAGTAACATTTACTGATTTGCTCAAACAAAAGCATCTTAACTGATAGCAGCTGACAATAACTAAACTCAAATGATAATCTTATCAGTAGAAACACTATCTCGATAATAGTATTTGTACGTAGTATACTCGAGAGTTATCGTAAAGTGGGGGGGGTGGGGGGCCGGGGGGCCGGAGTGCGCAGGGGGAGAGAGATTTAAGGATAGGATTGTGTATTTATTGTGTGTACGTCAATTTTATCTTCTCTACAGCAGATATTCAATTGCCATAATAATGGCATATTATATTATTAGCCTCGTCCCCAGCCCCTCTCTCGATCTCCCAGCTTTTAATGTTGCACGCAAAAAGCGCTAATTATATTATTAGACACACAGAACTGATGTAGGCTTTACACTTGTCAATCTGTCGTACATAAATTGACTCCACCAGTTAAATTTTGATAATGACATTATCCTCAGTCTTGAGACCAGAGGCTGCAGGATAGTAAGTCCCTATTATACCACTGCATACAGTATGCAGTGTGCTATGAGCTCACTAGTGATGCTGTTGGTACTTGCAGCTCCAGGAATGTTAATTTGATATCCATTCTGTACACAAGCTCCACACTGCATGCTTTGCTGGGCTGCTAATTTCCCCACTGCTGGTTAAATAAATTATTACCGGTGGTCACTTAGCCAGGCACTGCTGTGACTGATAGAGGTTGAATTATATGACCATTTCGCCTCAAGGTGATGTTGGTAATTAGAATAGATGGCTTACTTCACTAACACCTCTTAAACAAATCAAGTGCCTCAGATCTGCACACCTACGCACTAAGTTAATTCGAGAAAATCACATTGACTCACTTGAAGAAGGAATATATAATTTTGTGGGCTGTTCTAAAGTAGCTCCCCAGCTGTTCAAGAATATTGAATGCTTCATACGTGGAAAAGATTGAGAAAGGGTGCAATAGGCAATTCTATATTAATATCAGTGATTGCTAGTTCTCGGTTGGGGATCCATACTAGAACTAGCAATTTAGATCGTGCTATACCAACCAGGACGTACATTAATGATCATTTATAATGCCATTTTTTTCATTATTGAAAGATAATGTTCGCCGGGTTGGTATAGCACCATCTAAACTGCTAGTTCTGGTCAATTTTAATTAATTGAATACCTTGTAGGGCAGTGTAGGGTACTAACGAGTGATAATTATATCATGTGACATATTATGTATAGATAATGAGTGACAATCGTTGTACACATGTATAGAGAGTCGTTGTAGCCAATTAGGAAAACTTTGTATGCCCAGCAATTAAGTTATTGTGACAATTATGCTACTTATCCAACGAGCGACAAACGTTAGTAGTCCACAAAAACAAGTGCACCGAAGCTAATTTTGACAGATTTAACCCTTTACCAACCGTATCGCGTAATTGTGGTTAACACCTTGTGACCACAGGAATTTGGGGGCATCGTAATTTCTAATTATTTACTATGCAAGTTGTGATAAGCAGACATTAGAGTGTAATCAGCAGTAACCCTTTGGATCTGCACCTGGCTTGCTGGGAAAATCCCTTTTGCACATTGCCTATAATATTATACATATATGTATGTACAAATGACGGGATATGCCATCATTGGTCAGTTTATGCAATGACGGAATATCCCGTCATTGGTTGGTAAAGGGTTAATACAGTTGGCATCATTGATCCATATAACTGTATGCAAAAAGGCTATATATACGTATCTACAACTGTATGTATACCCCAATAGTGTGCGAATTTTATTATTATTAGTATAATTATGACACACAAATTAATTCAACAATCTAGCAAGCTCAGCAGAGAACATTCGCACATTAAAAATTTGTCCATGCACTATTCACTGCAGCAGCAACTTATAATTTCAATTGCATAATTTGAAATGTCCATGCAGCTATAGAGATGAAGCCATCACTAGATCCCCTTCCAGCTGTGCTAATAATGCTAAATACCAGCTCCTAAATCTTGGCTGTATACAAAATTAAGCATCAACCCCCCCCCCCCACCACTTTTCAACATACTTCAGCCACACCAATGTTCATGGCTAGCTACGCTTAATTTGAAATTTCGATGCAGAGATGAAGCCATTACTTCCTTTCCAGCTGTAATTATAAGTTTGGTTGTATAGGCTAACAATGTCCTTTCCATAAAAGTCAAGTACATGCAGTTCTAGTTAGGTAGGTAGGTAATTGGGGATTGATGGATAGCTACATGTATGGCCATAAACGGATGATCGATTCCCTCACTTCTAGCTGAGCACTGCTGTTCATTATAATTATTATGCTGTTGTGGGCTGGGGGGATTTCCTGTCTATTTGCGGTATTCATGAATTGTCCTGGTCTGAGACGCTAGGTCTACACATGCTCGGCCGCCCACCGGTGTCAAGTTACAAAGCTACCTGCAATATTACTACCATACTGTGTACTATCAATAGCTGCTGGCTGCTAATAATTTAAATCATGGCATGCGTATGGTATATAGCAGACAATGCCAATTCATGACCTATAGCTAGCTAGCTGTCAGTGACTGTGCCATGGATCACCGGCGTAGGAAGCATGCCGGGTGCACCGGGTGCTGGTGCACCCATGAAATTTCTGAGTGGAACACATGCTAAGTCACACTTTGCTCTGAAGTGTTTTTATGTTATCGATTTAGTGTACACATAGGCATCAGAGCACCCGTTTACCAAATCATCTTCCTACACCTATGTGGATATGTGATATGTAGTATGATACAATGGAAGTGCGTGTGCCAGTGCTAAGTGCATGGCAACCTACATCCTGTGCAAGGGAAAGTAATTATACATGCATTAAGAAGAATTTGCTAGCTCAGTGAAAGTGCATTGATAAAATGAGTTAATATGCCCAGTGTTCCTTTATCTCCATAAAATGCTGAGCTAGGTATATTAATGTGACTGCTTTTATATAAATCAGTGAAGACAGGGTTAAACTAGCTCCATGCAGCTAAAGGTGACTATGTTTTTGACATTAGCTACAGCAACAGCAAGTTCTTCAAGCACGATATCATTACCCCGATACATTAGTGTACAACTTGATTCATTGGCAGTGATCATGCATGCATGAACCTATGATACAATATCTGCATTGAGGGAGTCGCTCGCTATGATCTGCCATGTACACAGCTCTAGCTATAGAGGTTGTTTATACATGCACATGCACATGCACATGTCATGTACATGTGTAGTACATGTCACTAACATGTAAGTTCGACGGAGCATATAGTGGTTACATAGTTCGTGGGTTTTGGCAATTACCGAGAATTTAGGAAACAAATTTCTGTACATAACATGTTCTGCACTTCAATATACGTCAACAACCTTTATAATAATTATTATTATACCTAGTTAGTAATAAAATTAATGTTATGGACATTAAGAAATTATTGCTAGCTAAGACTAAGTGTGCCCTGAAATGGGGATAACCCTTTAATTAGGACACTGCTTTACATGCATGCGATGTACACCCCTTATCACAGCATTTAAGAAGTTTTAATAGTTTAAAAAAGTTTGTTTTTTTTTCACTCTTTGAGAACACAAACACGCTCACACAGAGAGAGGGAGAGAGGGAGAGGGAGGGAGGGAGAGGGGTACAAAGACAATAATTATAGAAAGTGATACAAAATTCAAGACAATAAAAACGAATATAATAATATACAGTGTAATTTGACAAACAATTTCTAAAAAGCAGATAATAAGTAACTTTAATAACGATATCTTTGTAAGTGACACGGGAGCTTGCACACCAATATAGTGACAATAGCTATATATAATAAAGTGCTTCATGGAAGCATAAAAATCGTAAGTGATTTCTCTAAATATATTTATTAAAAGTGATTTGCGGACCAAACCTCTAATTATTACCTAGTCACAAAAAAGAAACACAGAACAAGTCTTACGTGGGCACACTGTAGTATGGTACAGAAAAACGAAATTATAAATGGTGAATTGTGAGGTCATGTGACTTGGGAACTGTGATTTGATTGGGTACTAGTAATGTACGCATGAGGATGTGGAAAAAAGTGCTTAACGTGCCAAATAAGTGTTTTAGAAATTCATAATTATACTAAAAGTTGGTATGTGTTATAGGGGAAGAGAACAAAAAATTGAATACCTGCAATTGTGAGCCAAATGAGAGAGAGGGAGAGAGAGAGAGAGAGAGAGAGAGAGGGAGGGAGGGAGAGAGAAAGAGAAACAGTACACAAAGGAAAAGATGAAAAAGGGGGTGGAAATGCCAATGGCCATGTGATGACTTCAGAGCTTGAGAGTAGAGTACTCCAAGTCCACAGTGGCAGTTCAGCAGTGACAATGGCAGAGGAGTTGACAGCAACAATGGAATGCGAGCAATGTTGACATAAGCTACTGCTCTGACCATATGTCGTTAACCTCAGCCTCACACACACACAAGACCAACGCTAGCTGCCACTGCCACTGGGAGAGGATGAAACGCCAGCTGCAGCCGTACAAGGGGTGGAAGCCAGCCAACTGTCTCTCTCTCTCCCCTCTCTCTTCTCTAGGCCCTCTTTGTTTGTTTGAAAGATGGTCTTGGAGTCATGTCTCAATGGTTAGTAGGAGACAGACAGAAAGAGGTGTTTGTATGAAAACCTTGCATCCACAAATTAGCGGGTGAGAAATGAGAGAGAGAGGGGGAGAGAGTTGTCTTTTCTTGGGGGTGTGAGAGAGAGAGTGAACATGTGACTACTCCTGTTTATGCTTTGAAGGTAAGTACAGGAAGGACAGGTCATTGTAGTGGCTTCCAGAAGTGTGTCCATGACTTTCATTGGCTTCTTGAGGGGAGGGAGGGTGGAAGAGAGAGAGAGAGAGAGAGAGAGTGAGTTAGAGTGATTCTTATATGTTAGCAGGTTCAAAGCAAGTCCAGTGATTTCTTTAGTTTCGAGAGAGAGAGGATGATTTACTTGTGCCATTGAGTATTTGAGTTCCAGAGAGAGAGAGAGAAAAGTAGAAATGTTTCGTGATTTGTGCCAATTTTTCCTATTTCTATAATAAGTGCAGTTCTTCACAAATTGAATACGAGAGAGTACAGATAACATTTTTAAACCCTACACATTACACGCCCCCTTAATAGTTCCAAATTTTCACATCAGGGGGGAATGTGTGGACGGTTGGGGGGTCGTCGGTTGTAGGGGGGAATTATTGCTGTGGTCGCTAGCGAACGGAGAAAACGCACTCTGCGGCGACGAATGGATCCCAGGCGTACTAGTAGAACTAGCCGGGCTGTAGCACGCCGAATTCGGAGGTATGATGTTGAAAGCGCTCGTGGTAGATGTTATATGAGGCTTGATGTCTTCATGACACTGAGTGACATAGCCATCGCACGGGTACCCATTGCTAGTGTAGGCTGGCGGGTAGCTGCAGGCAGCGTACGTAGGAAACAGAGCTGGATCCGCGGCATAGTGAGCACCGTCTGGGGTGGTGGCCGGAGGGGAAGGGAAAGCCCCTGGCGTCGTGGCGATGATGTAATTGTGACGTCCGGCTGCGGCAGCTGCCGCGGCTGCTGCATCAAGCGACGAGGGAGGGAGGGGAGCAATGGGCGACGATTTCTTGCCCTTCTTCTTCGATTTTCCTCCATTTGACTTTCTGTTGCGAGTCTGAATGGTGTCCTTGCAAAGGGTCAGAGGTCGGTTGAACTGTGAGGGAAGAGAGAGAGAGGTGATAAACTTTTTAGAATACAACATTATTATTTTTTTTTTTAGAATACAACATTTTTTTGCTAACTACAAGGGTACACTACACCAGTCACTGGTCACACACAAACTACAAATTTAGCTTGTGCGCATGATCACGGACAAGCTAAAAACACATATGATCACGGGGACAAGCTAGGAACAGTGTTACATAACCAGCTAACAAGGGAATACGGGGTCAATTCAGGAAGCCTAAGGTGACAGAGCGAGCGAAGGGTAGGGAGGGGGGGGGAGGGAGGGAGAGTGCCAGCATTGTACTAATGTGGTATGAGAGAACATCGAGTATTGGTCAAGTTTTCAGCTAATTAGTCCGGCCAAAATCACAGTGTCAAGATCGATCGACAGCTAGCAGCAGCAGCTAGAAGCAGCCAGCTAGGGGCGTGCATGTGTGTGTACATGTGTTTGCATGTATACATGCATGTACATGTACATGCATGTGTATGTGTACGTCCGTTGTGGCGTGCGTGTGTGTGAGCGTGTGTGTGTGCGTGGTGGAGGACCATGGAAAGAGGGTTTGAGGGAAAGAGAGAGGGGAGTGTCAGAGCAAGACCACTGCTATACCTAGAGCAGCTAAAAAAACGCCTTCTCTCTCCTTCCTGACTCTCTGGGATCTCACACTAATTCAATTTTACTCTCCACACTCCAGACACTTAGTCAGTGTCTAAATATAGTAACAGTGGCTATTTATATTTACACAGCCAGCATGCATGTACTAACCACCAATACACACTCTCCCAGACACAAGGAGATGTACATGTAGTAAAGGAAGCCACAGAACTGGTCAGACGGGTCTGACCAGTTGTCAGGCCCCGCCACAAGAAGGAAGATCAGAAGAGAGCATTTCTAGAGGGTGGAAATGCTTCTCACCAAAACAGACAAGCCATCAAAAGTCATGTGAGAAGGGGAGGGAGGGTAAGAGAGGCTGTAGGGAATCACAAGAAGTAGCTACCTGCTCAATATTGCAAAGTGGCTAATGACTTGGAAATTTAAGCTGCCAGCTTATAATGTAAACAAACGTGGATGGAAGCAGCTGTTGAAATTGGATCTTTTTGATTGGTCTAGCCATTTTCATATCAGAGGGAGGGAGGGAGGAAGAGAGAGAAAGAGAGAGAGAGAGAGAAGGCCAGGGGATACTAAGGCACCCCCCTCCCCCACCACCACCACCTACCAAACCCTCAACCTCCTATTAAGTTAAAATTTTCTGAACTTGGCCAGCTGTTTCCTACTATATACCTGGAATTCAAACTGAGAGCCTTGCATGTGCTGGAGCTGCTGTAGAGACATGCACAGATAGTAGTAGGTTTGGGAGGAAGGCTAGACATCACCTGCTGCTTCTAATTGCATTTTTATTTGCCCACCCAGATTGGTAATTTTTTGGTAAGGGGGGGGGGGGGGGAGGGGGGAGGTTTGGGCAGTTACTTCCTCAAAGTATTGTGGTTGCAATATCAACTGATTCCAAGTAGTTTGGAGAGAGAGAGAGAGAAAGAGAGAGGGAGGGGGGCTAAGTACAGCAGGTTTAGAATTTCAGATTTACTTTCTTGAAGTGAAAGTCTGCAGAACAGGATTTGGCTACAGACTTTTCATTTGCTCTCTCTTTTCAGCTGGTGGAGGAATTCCACTGAAAGAAAGCATAAAAATTACTTTGATGGTTGGCCCCATGCAGCATGCAATATTCTGTGAAGTTGACTACACCTCTAAAATCGCCAAAAGAGAGCTTTTGCATTTATTATGATTTCTACAATCCATTTCATTCTGTCAGTATCCATGTGCACTAATCCAATTTCATGTGAGATGGTAAATTTTGAACCATGCAGTTCAACAGTTCTGGGTAGATGGCTACAAAGACACTACAACTTAAAAAAAAGCAAGCGATTTCTTAGTAAATGTAATTATTTTGGAGCTGGGACTTACCACAGCAATGCAGTCAACTTTCACTGTTAGGGCACATGTATAGAGGGTTTACGGTCATTAGTTTTGCTAAAAACAATATTTATGCAATAAAAAAATCCTAGTGTATATCATCCAGCAGGCAAGCATTGGATGAACTTCTCCAGGGTACTAGACTATTGTTCGTATGCTAACATTAATGCAAGTTAAAGTTACTAATCGTACGCTATATACAGCAAATGTTTTTGTATAACGCCAGTTGGCCGTTGCACATCGATCACGGTCACCCTTCTCTAGCAGAGCACTATATACTTCAAATTCACTCAGCGTACATGCCATGAGGGGGGGGGGGGGGCAAGCTTAAATCAATTTTAACAGGCACGCATACCACGCCACGTACATGAATGAAAAGTACAAGCGTACCTTCGTACACAGGAGAGGGGGAGGGAGAGAAAGAGAGAGTGAGAGAGATGTTTCTGACAAGTCGAAAGCTATTTGGCGATCATCAATAGCTAGGCTGCTATCTTATCTCTCTCCCACCTACCATGACAAAAAGCAAACTGCTCGCGAACTATATACACATCAATACTGAATTATATCACGTCCATCCATCTAGGCTTGTTGTACCCTTGACAGTACACATGTATGTCAATAACAGATAATCAGTACTAGTCAATCAGTGATCTAGAGAGAGGGAGGGAGGTTGCAGTAATGGCTGTTAGAGATCTAAGGCAGCACTGCAGGGTGCCTATCACCGGCTATTATCTCGACAAGTGATAACGCTAGCTCCCCAACATACTGTTTACAATAACAATCCCAACCACTCACTAACAGTGACCTCTCTCTCTCTCTCTCTCTCTCTCTCTCTCTCTACTTACCCCATTGAGTTTATAGTAGAGTCCACACGGGTTACAAACCGGATCCCCATTCTCCATTCTTCTCCACAGAACTGTCTTTGTCGTTCCACAGTTAGTGCACTTGTTGTTCACACACTTCAAATTCGTCTTCTGCTAATGAGTGAGAGAGAGGGAGGGGGGAGAGAGAGAGAGAGAGAGAGAGAGAGAGAGAGAGAGAGAGAGAGAGGAAAAAGAGGTTAATCACATACACTGGCCAACATGACAATATTCACACCCCAATACATGCACCAGTGTCCACCACAGTGTCCACCACAGTACTACCATTGTAGTGAACTGGTCTGAAAAGACTAGACCAGCAAATAGTGAGCTGCCACAGAGACTGGGCTGATCTGGTTCCACTCCACTGGGCCAGTAATGTGTCTAGAGGGGTACACCTGCAACCACACTACAAAAGGCTGCTTAGTAACACATGGATCTGCTTTAGCATGCAAAAGCATACTGCCTGAGAAGGGAGGGGGGGGGGGGGGGAGGAGAGAGGAAGAGAGAGAGAGAGAGAGAGAGAGAGAGAAAGAAGCAGGAAGGAGATAGAGAGAACCTGACCTCCTCTTCAATCTAAAACTCCCATCCTCACCACACACTTCACTTTGTGGGTGCTAATTAGCTAACAACAACTAGCAGTCCACAGTCTGGTAGCTAGCTTACAATCACTTCCACCTTCCAAGTAGTCTTCCCTTTCCCCTTCACAACCACATACTTCCAATTGCATCATCTCTGAACAGGCAGTGGCTATTATATAGTCACCTCTCATTGACACCATGACAGCATGCATGAAGCCATACAGTAATGCCCATAATTGTAATATCCCCTACTCCCCCCTTACCCCACCACCCCCCCCCCCCCAGCAGAAATTGGCCTGAGTCAGTCACCTGACCACCACTGTAACTAGAAACTGACCCCTGCTAGTTAGTTGGTTGGCACAGGATGCGATAAAATTCCCCCTCCAATGAAAATGCACCTTGCAGGTCACATGATCCACGGTCTACATGTCAGTGATGATCCAAATTTGGGATGGATTGGAAAGGAAGTTACAGCATTAAAACAGTCCCCATTATACTTCTTCAAGGGCACAATTTATCAAAATAAAAAATGCCCCCAGCCCCCCTTCCCCCCCCCCTCCCCAAAAAAGCTAAGTGGTGAAGACATGCTTTACTCATGAATCCCAATATTTTACTACCAACACTTAGTGCTAAGACAGATAGGAAATATTACTGATCCCATAGTTATAACAGGAAATTATATCATTAATAATTCATCTGTTGCTATGGAAACTTCCCTAGGGATAGAGTACTAGTACAGTTTATACAATGGGGGGGGGGGCACATGGCAACCTGCCTCCTTCCTTCAGAGGAGGCAGGGAGAAAGAAAGCAGCTGCCTACCAAAGGTGAAATGAAATCATCAGAAAATTCTTTTCAGAATACACCAACAATTTACTTAGGATTTAGAGAGAGAGAGAGAGAGAGAGAGAAACAGCCTTGTGCAACAACACAGCTGCAAAATTCTCTCCCCTTTCATCAATAATTAGAGGAAGAGAGAGAGAGAGAGAGAGAGAGAGAGAGAGAGAGAGAGAGAGAGAGAAAACAGCCTTGTGCAACAATGCAGCTGCATTAGTTAACCATCATTGCATCATCGATGAGCTAAGGGGGGGAGGGGGGGGGGCCAAGTGCATGAGCGGAGACAAAGGGACGGAGGCTTTGCAGGCAAGCTAAGTAGCTAACAATGGTAATAATCGCAGCAATTGTAACACACTTAGTGAGTGATAGTTGTGGAGTAGCAGCCAATTCACGACCAAATACGGTTATCTCAAGACCTACAGAACGGAGGAAGTCTACAACTGCAAGAGTGCAAAAAAAAAAAAAAAACTGGTATTTTGCAACTACCATGCAGCTGCTAAGCTAACTTACACTGCAGCTACACAGCATGCCAGTAGTTATTGAACCCTAGTCCATCACAGATTCGCATGGGTAACTATTTCTTAATGTCTGCAGGCTGGTTGGTGTAGCACGATCTAAATTGCTGGTTCTAATATGGATCCGCAACTGCAGAGAACTAGCAATCACTGAAATCTATTTCCTTGTTAAATCTGCACTCAATGTGTAATTATTATTTGAAACATCTGCACACTTGAAAATCTCTTAGCATTCACAATAATATTGTGTTTCTCCATCACTATGCCATCCAACCACCAATAATTGCAAGGTAGAGAGTCCATAGCTTAGTATGCATGGAGTCTAAAGTGTTCTGTTTACCATTGCAACACACCACCTGGGCTATTTCAAAACTCCAACATGTGGGACCACAGTGAGCATCTCCCAAAAAGCTACAGCATTAATCTGGCTACAAAACATGTCATAAAATTCTCTCCCCTTTCAAATTTAAGTACCATCATCTTGCAATGTATTACTATAAATTCTTCTTCATTTTCGACCACGGGTCACGTATTGGAGGTATGTGGTGTCGCCATGGCAACAGTGTTACTGAAAGGGGTGGGGAAGGGGATCAATGCTAAGGGATGGATTTTTATTCAGCTTAGCTGTGAAAAAGTGTCATAACTTGATAATATTCAGTAGCCACACCTTACGTTCAGCTGCACTTTCAATGCAAAACAATGGATACTTATGCATTTGGGAGAAAGAGAGGGAGAGAGAGAGAGAGAGAGAGAGAGAGGGGGGGGGGAGAGAGAGAGAGAGAGAGAGAGGGAGAGAGAGAGAGAGAGAGAGAGAGAGAGAGAGAGAGAAGTTGTGACTACATGCAAGCAATCACAAGCCATAATCGTACATTCTTGCCACTATAATCGCTGCAATCAATGTGCCACTGTTTTGGAAGATTTCGCTGCATTTCATCTTTTGTGGCCGATAGCCTTTGGCTACGCTAGCCTCGTAGATCTCTAATTTCCGTGGCTTGTACTAGACTAACGATAATTTCAAGATCTATAGGCCTAAGATGGTTTAACTTATCCACATACCTAACAACACAAGCACTATGCATTGACAACATATTATGCACAAAATTATTATTGCACTTAATAATATTATTATTATGGATGAGTTGAAAAGGCTATTGGTTATTAATAATTACCATAGCAACAGTAATATTATTATTATTATTATTATACAATAATATTGTGTAGTTATTACTGCAAGCCTCCAAGCAATATAGGAGGACTAACAGTGGAAATAACATTGGAGTGATTTATCAACCATTGCCAGTTTATCAGTCTAACTACCAATTTCAGAATTTTATCACATCAAGACAGAAGATAAGCTAACCCAATATGAAACATGGAAGTGGTTCTGTCTGTCAGTGGAGTACACTAGCTAGTGTGTATAAAACAGCATGCTATCAGAGATGGTAGTTCCTAATACTCCATAATATTTTATCACTGTGATAAGCTTTCTGTAAAAATGATACGTAGCTTCTGATAACCCCCTCCCTCCCTCTCCCCCCCCCAACCCTTTGAAAGCATAAACTGTACAACAATGAAATATGCAGAGTCAGCATGTTTCAGTGTCAAAATCCTGCAGTATGATAGTAGCATAGGAATGGCGACAAGAGTATATCTATAACCACAAGTGCACATATGAAGAGTATCCGTGCTCGTATAATACTATGTCCTATTAATATTATTATGTATGTGTGTATGTCCGTATGTGCACTAGTGAGTGTGTGTGTGTGTGTGTGTGTGTATGTGTGAGTGTGGTTTTCTTAGCGGCAGTGTGTTCGCCATCTACTGCAAGCAGGAGGTCTCGTTATCAAGCTGACCAATCAAATACATTCGTCCCATCACCAACAACTTTTAGAGAAAGCTCGTCCAAAACCGAAAACTTTCATATTAAGAAGCGAGTCAAAGGCGCTGCTGATAATCTCCTGATCTGGTCATCTTATCGGTAATCGTCAACAACATGTTGCGCAGTCCGCTACTTGAAAGTACGGGACTGATATTGACGTTTCTGCACATACAACACAGAGATAGGGACAGATTACCATCTCGTAAACAGTGCCCATTTGAACTGGGCAATTTCGCCAAAAGTCTTGCACAACACAGAGTCTTGGGAAAACTTTCAAAGGATGTACCCTGTGCTGTATGTACGTACTCGGCTGGGTACGTTACAGCGAAGCACGGATACAGTGATAGCTCGTGACCAACCTAAGGCTCTGACGGCCGTACGGACAAGCACAGCTGTTTACGGTTTAGCCCAGTACAAGGACCGACTGTTGTTGATTGTCGATCGGCGATAAGATTCGTGAGCTATCGCAGAATGGCAAACAGATAAATACCTTTTTAGAGCGCGTACTCTCCGTACATAATTATGTAATGTGTGTTGTTACATGTGTACGAGTGAGGCTGTGAGGCTGGGGAAGCTGTGAGGATGGTGAGGGGCATAATATGTAAATTTTAGGGCGAGCTACACAGCTGATGAGATATACAGAATACTGCCCAGCACTGTTGTCACAAGCGATGACAAAATTACAAAGTATTATAGTAACAGTATTGAGCAGATAGAGAGAGAGAGAGAGACAGAGCCCTGAAATTAACGTTAATACTAGCTATGCGCACACAAGCTGGTTTATTTGTTATCACTAAAGGCAGAGGCTCCATTTATAAACCAATTTGCAATAATCATATTGAGCATAATATTTCTTCAATGACTCGACTTACGATAAACTTGATGCTAACATTTGCAGCAGATAAGAGAATACGCAACATTAATTAAATATTGCATACGTTTTGTGGATATGTGTCAACTAAAACTGGTATGGTTGACAAATAGGAGAGAGAAAGAGGAATTCTAAGCACACCAAGCTTTGCTATCCCACCACTCAGGCTTATCTGTCTATCTACAGGGCTGCAGGCAGTAAGTCATAGTCTCAGCGTCCGCGCTGACAAACCATGCAACATGATGCAACGCAACAACAAGACCCTCTCAGGGGATGTCTGTCATCACAACTATATCATCATCTTCACTGTGCATGCCACAAATACAAGGCAGGGCAGGGGAGAGGAGGGGTTCTTAAAAGCTTAATATATTATATACATAAAATGTGTAGCCATTTTAACTCTAAGGATAATATTACTGCTCAATGCTAGCCTATTGCAAATAATATTATAATGGAAAGAATGGGCTACTCAGTCCAGGGACTTACGAGCCAAAGTGAGGGAGGATCAAGAAAGTTAGTAAAATTAATGGCTGATTTTGCAAGCAGCCTGCAACAAGGTCACCGTGTGTGGTGATGCTCCAAGGTCAGACAGAGTGCAGAAAGAGAGAGGTGGACATGCTGAGTAGTTCTTACCACAGAGTGAGTAAGAGTGAACCATACACTGCCATGAATAAAGTCACAGCAGCAGTCACAGCCAATTTAGGAATAGGTAATATTGGGTAATGTTAGTGAGTTGGACTGGAGCGGTCCCCTGGGTATCTCCCTGTCATGCACCTCAGCAAACCACAGCTTCCTCCCAGGCAAGGGCAAGCAACCTTTCCCTCCCTTTTCCTTCCTCTCCCTCCCTCCCCTCCATCTCTCCATCTCTCTCTCCTTCCTCTCTCTCCTCTTTCCTTCCATCTTTCTCTCTCCTTTTTCCTCTCTCTCTCTCTTCTTTCTACCTGTCAAATCTCTCCCTCTACCGGCATTAGAGCCTAAAAACCAGCCCCCCCACCCTATCTAAAAATAACATCCCTTACCCAAACCCAAGACACTGCAATTTCTTTCTACCTGTAAAATCTCTCCCTCTACTGGCATTAGAGCCTAAAAACCAGCCCCCCTCCACCCCCCCACCCTGTCTAAAAATAACACACTGCAATTTCCCTGAGACTAGCGAGCCAACTATTTAAAAATAGAGCCTAAAAAGCAGCCATGTCTGACTGTAGCTATTCACAAATGGCTACCAGATGCAGAAAGGGGGGAGTGGGGTGGTGTCCGTTCTATTTATAGGCAAGCTGCTAATGGACGGGAATATTGCAAACATCCACCCACAGAAATCCTAAATTAACTCTCGGTCTGCTGCCACTCCAGCTAAAAGTGGAGTGAAATCCCTCAAGGCATAATATAGCTATCACATGATGTGGGTTGCTGCTGGTAACCAGCCACTCCATCTATAGCCAGTGTTGCTTCCAACTAAGGCCAGTGAACGGGAAGGGCAGCGTCCATTTACGACCTACGTCGAGCGCCCACGTCCATTCAGCTAAAACTGAAACACCGTAAGTTATGGCATCCTCTATATTATGTCCTGCACTGCACTTATTCACTGTTAATATTAACATAATAAAATTATGCACTTGTTGATGGCGGATTGCAACATATTAGGAGCGCTGGGCACCCCCCCCCACCCCCAAGACTAGGCTAATAATAGAAATTGTCATTTACAGAGACATTAATTATGCATGCAGCTACTATACAGTGGATAACAAATAATATTTCATGCTAAAAACATTTTATTATGAATTATTCAGTGTACTGTATTCAAATTTTCGTGGCTTGTGTTAATAACAATTATTAATAATTAATTAACAAACAACCCAACATTTCCATCTCATCTCATCTCCATCTTACTTTTTTCTTCTGGCTTCCATTTCTCGGTGTGCCGTTGACGCGGTAGTATAGCCCACAGGCGTTGCAGAGGTACTTGCCCTCCGTGTTCCTGCGCCAAAGGGGTGTGGTCGTAGCCCCGCAGTTGCTGCACTGACGGCTAGAGTAGCCCGAGTACCCGATGCCCATCGCTGCAGTCAGCTGACCTGTCATGTGACACACATGTGATGTATGGGGATGGTTGAAATTGAAATAATACTTAATAATAAATGTATTACAGTGCACTGCAGTCAATTGCAATAGTCAGCAAAACTTAATGGTCAAAATTTGAGCATAGCTTTATTACTACAGATTTTGGTCAAATTTTACAACATAGTAAGTGCAACTAACTGGTATGGCGAAAAAATCGTAGTGCTTGCATATTTAGAGAGCACAATATTAAACTCTCAATTACAGACTATTTCGCATGTTTTGCAATGCTACTCAAGGATAAAGCAGTTAGCTACTCTGCAACAGGGGGCTAGAGAGATGGAGAGAGAGGGAGAACAGCTCAAGTGTCATAGTTCGCTGGATCTCTATTCAAAAGGCTCTTTCAAAGCTCAGAGCATTCCTCAGAGACAACCGACAGGTCGACAATCAGTTTCCACGGCGACCCAAACCACCATGCATCCAATAGGAGACCACTAAGCTAACATAAAGGGATGGGGGGGCTGGAGGTCACTGAATTGAAGCGAGTAAGTGAGAGAGAGAAAAGGCCGAGAACAGCAGTTCTGCACCCACATACTGGAGTGGACCTCCCTCTCTCCCTTTTTAGATATTGTCAGCAACAGATGGCCCAAGTTGGAACTACTACGCTACACTAGCCACACTTTTATGTAGCTGCACATAATATATTATACATTGCATCTAAAGGTGGTTTCCATCAAAAGGAACGAGGAGCTACTCTCATTCTCTCTGTCCGTCTGACTTTACTCTCTCTTCCCCCCCCCCCCCTCTCACTTCTCTCTGTCTCTCTCTCTCTCTCCTCTTCTCTCTCCCTCTTCTTACCTCTTTCCGTAAAATGCTTGAACATTCTATTTTGTTTTTACATGGAAGTGGACTATTGTTAGTTAACCACACAATACTAATTATTATACACCCTATATAGCTCGTGAGCACTAGCATGGGAAAAGCTTTTACAGAATCATACCACGTTGCTCGATAGAGTCCTCAAGTTAATTAACACATTATACATGCAAACTGGACAGTATAATTATTATGTAGTCACAAAACTATAATACTTCTCAAGAGGTAATTGCACGATTACAGAGGGGCAAGATAAATAATTACCATGCACAAAGCAAACAATTCTCGCATGATTAATAGCAAGTCAGACCTTCAGGCACTGTGGCTTGTAAATGACTAATTAGCGTTAACAAAAGGACTCTACAAGCAAGTACAAGGTGCATATGCATAATTTAATTCTCCATTTTGCATGCATGTGCTCAAATGCATGGATGTAAGTACGCATAATCTTTTCAAAAGGGAATAAAATTTAATGCAATGCAAATTCTTCCAGCTCTCTCTCCCTCCCTCCCTTTCTCCAAGAACCCAATGCTAGACCACCCAAATGTAACAATACTACAACCAATAGAGCCTGAGGCTAGTGTGGTTATGTCCCAATAGTAGAGCACAGCACACACAGAACTACTCCTACTATAGACTTACAAGGGAGCAGTTCAGAAGGCGGTGTAGGGCAGGTAGCTTAGCAGCTGGAACAGGTGTGCAGCGAGATTAGTCACGCTACAGTGAGCACAGCTACCGCTGCTACTCCAGAGCTTGTTTTTGAAGGTAGGTCTAACGTGGCCACTGCATGGTGGTGGCTACACTACACTATAGTAAGCAGCCCATTTGGAGGATTGGGGTTGGTGCACTGAGCAGCATTCAACTGGACAATGGAAGGATGTACCATCCATCATAATGTGCAGTACACAACTCAATCAAGTTCCACTTCCTGCTAAATTCCTGTAGGTAGCTACTCACATGCAAGATTACATTTCTTCCACTCCACCTCCCTCTCAGTCTCTCTCTCTCTCTCTCTCTCTCTCTCTCTCTCTCTCTCTCTCTCTCTCTCTGCATATTAAGCACACAATGGAGAGGCAAGGCACATTTTGGTTACCACTAATAAGATATTGGAGCACACAGCAGAGTAGCCTCAGCTCTGCTAGTGCAGTATCAACACAGGAAGTCTACGTAAGGGATGGAAGGAGGGAGGGAGGGAGAAGGGGAGGGATGGAGCGAAGGAGCGAAGGAGAACCAGAGAGAGAGGGAGGGAGAGAGAGAGAGACCAGATAAATGCACACTAGTCATGTTTACACACTGATTAGTGTCCAACTACCAAGAGAAGTGTGTACTCCAGCTGTTTAACATGCAAAGTTTGAAGCTAGCTACAATATTATAGCTCACAAGATGTACATTGCATACTTCTAAGGATATTTTAGCCTCTTAGCTTTTACAAGCACAAGGCAGCATTGTCAGCAGCGTGGTGGTTTCTTGAACAGCTGCTGCTGCTGCTAGTGAAGTGTCAGGCTTGCTCAATAACACCCCCTTCAGCACTTCAGCTCACATGTATGGTTTACTCAGAGCTGTGCACTTAAAACTTTTTAGCAGCATTAGCTACTTAGTAAGCTGCTATATTACATGCAGTATGATGGCATGTGGAGCCAGTCCCCTCCAGGAAAGAGAGGGAGAGAGAGAAATGAACTACCTAGCTTATACTTGGGTAAGGCTTCTTTTGTTGAAAGCAATGGCTAGCTAACTGGCTTCTTGTAAAGGCACATCAAAGAGTAGTAATGGAGGCTTAGCTGGACACAGAGAGGGAGAGAGAGAGAGAGGGGGGGGGGGGGGGAAGGGGAGCAGGCAGTTGCATGTGTTGTCTGATCAAGTTACTGATGGAATGTTTGTCGGAAGTCTTGCGTAATTTGAGCACCCAGGCTTAGCGGGAAAGAACGATGGTGGCTGGAGAGATGCACAAGGAAACTTGAAGCATCTACTAGAAGAGCCATGAACTTTTGATTATGCTTAATAAATAGAAACAGTTTGCAATATTATCATATTATGGTACCACTTCCATGCATAACTCAGACTGGGCCACTGTAAATGAGGACAAATCAAATCCAGTCCAGTCTAACGCTGACTAGTTGTAACATTAAGAAGATTTACGGAGATCAAAGCTACTCAGAGAGAGAGAGAGAGAGAGAGAGAGAGAGACAACGAGCCATCTCCTTATCAAGATCGTCACATACAATTTGGGCTCAACATGTCACACGTGCTGTCGCTAAAAGCTTTGAAGATTGAAAATCCAATAACACAATCAACGCTTTTTTAAATAATACGCTTCGATTCTCAAGAGAAACTGTCCGGTTCAAGAGTTCACTACTCTCACACCGGCAGACAGACACAAAGGAAAGGAAAGGAAGAGGCCGGAGTAAGAGAGAGAGAGAGAGAGAGAGAGAAAGCCGCCCCCTTTTTCAGCAGACACCTCATAGACGCCAAGTGACCTGCTGCTCAGTGCCACAGGAATGCACCCTGCTCCACACACTCACACCACCCTCTTCCGCACAAAGCAGCCAGCGTTACTCGGCACAAATGTCCCGGGGTGCAACTCCCTCTCTCTCTCTCACACACGCACACACACACATAGAAAGGATGAACTGAAAAGGGGTGGAAGCCTTAGGAGTGCACAGGACCGGCTGTAACTGTAACTGACCAATGAGTGCTCGCTCATGGAACACCATTGAGCAGTGAGTGACATTCCTTTCTTGTGTTGTGTTCCGTTCCTTGCGTGTGTTTGTGCCACGCGGAGCTACGTACGTACACCAGCCGTCACGGATCGGTGAGCAACAGCTAGACCAGCCCTCGCTCTCTCTACCTCTAACACATGTACGTAATTCTCTTGTCCTCTCCTTGTTACATGCACAAGCAGGCTACGAAACAAGGTAGGCATGTTAAAAATAACAGCGTGCTACGACAAGTCAGTAGAAGTGAGGGGCTTTCACGACGCATGTAGTATCCCTTGTCACAAGCCAGCAAGCTCTGAAATATGATAGGTATGCTTAAAAAATCCCACGCACAGGCTTAAGCACAGGAGGTGGTGTGCAGCTGTTGCTAGCTAGTATATAGGAGTGAGGGAATTGAAGGCGCAGACTTGCATGGACAGAAGAGCTACATGTGCATGTGCTAGTACTAGTACTAGATACCCCGCGCGCATGTGCAAGGGGTAAAGTAATCGGTTTGTACGTCTGTCGTTGTTAGCAGTAGTAAAGAAGTCGCCTGCATAGCCAATAGGTTTAGTAATAGAGACAGGAATAAAAAAATTAAAAAAAAATCCTGTGTAACGTTGAATTTATTTAGTGTTCTTCATAGCAGAAAGATGGATAATAGATCATGCAAAAACTGATCTGGCAGCACAGTATGATCTGCATATCATGTACGAAAAATCATTTAATATTATCCAAATTTCCAAGTGTTTGCTTGTAGAGAGAGAGAGAGAGATGCGACTGTTTTAGAATTGAAAAACTGAACTATATGCATGCATGGTGGCTATACCTTACTGCAACACGGAGGTTCAAGTATAATATTATTATTACTATTATTATATGCATACACAGTGAACAGTATTACTGTCATCGATATTGCAAGTGCTCTAGGCTGATTGAGTGAGAACACGTGTTCAATGATCACCAAATGGTGGCAATAAAAACACTGGGACACCGAGAAACAATATCGGGAAGGCTTCTGGGAATACTGAGCAGGAAACAATATCGTGGGTGGGCATTATGCCAGTGATAAGTAACGTATTAATATTGTTATTATCGACCAATCAAAATGAAGGGTATTGTGCACATGGCCAAGTACTAGTATGCCAATTGTTTGATGGTTAATGAAAAATATTTTTAGCTTGCTCTGAACAATGGATAGCAACAAGATATGCGTGCTTTAGCAAACATTAGGATATTATTAGTTATGTATGGGCAGATAAGAGATATTTCTTTTCTTTTACAAGAAATGTTTTGAAGACACAAAACTGCGCGAGCGAGCTAGCTAGCTACACGCTCACGCGTAATTTACTTCAATTAGCCGACCGCCCACACACGATAACGCCAGTTTATCTGCATCTCGCAATTACACCACAAGCACCCTATTAACACTTATTAACACGCAATTACTCCACAAACACAGACGCAAACTTTAATAATAAAGAGATCCTCACCTTCTAGGCCTTTGACTAGCTGTGGAACTGGTCTAGGACAGCCATTCTGCAGTTGTCCAACGGCGTTCGGTTGTTGCATGCTCACCGCGGCAGCTGCAGGGTAATAAATGGCGGGCTGGAGAGAAGCGGGAGAAGTGCGACGAGCCGCCGGGTTGAACTGGAACATCTGAGGAGAAACGCCAGTAGCGGGGGCTGCAAAACAGATGTTGGATGCATGTTGAGCAGCTGGCCACTGCGCACTGGCTGCGTTCACGTCCATGATGGAGTTTGGCTTCAGAGAGTGAGGAGATGTGGTAGTTATGGGGCTCGAGTTTCCCTCGGCATCGCTAGCCAGTGGTGGCGGGCCCGCGTTGTGAGGGTGATGGTGGATAGCTTCGACGTCTGGCGGTGTGGGGAGAGAAGGGAAAGGGTTAATGGAGCCCGCACCAGCTGCGTGATGATTCTCGGCTGGATATTCAAGCGCTGGAGGAGGACCTTGCGTGATGGCGAGCTGCTGTTGTTGTTCGGCGTGCGCGGCTCTCTCTTGTTCACTCGCGCTGCACGGGCCGTCCAGAGGAGGGGTTGGTGGATAGCTGAAGGCCTGCGCTGCTGCAAAGTGGACTTGCGTGAAGGTGGTCGTTCTGTACTGAAAGAAGGCTGGCGCTGACGCGGCATCGGCGGCAGCCACGATGGCCGTGCGTGTGTTTGCAGCCGCTACCAGCGGTGGGGGAGCCGAGGCTGAAGAAGTGTATCGGATGGTGGGCAGTTGAACGGCTTGCTCGGCCGTTGCAGTTGTGGAGCACGGAGAAGGGGACTGCTGCTCCTCGGGGTCGCCGCCTGCTTGGATCGTAGGAATGTAGATATCGGCGGGATCTTCTGGAGGGACAGATAACGATACGTTTTCCATCGCGATCGATCGATCGATGTTCTGACAAGATATTCCGAGCTGCGGTGCGGAAGACTCAATCGAGTAATGGCTCAGACTAGCTGAGAGTTCTTCAATTCAGAGGAGGGGGGCTGGTAACTGGTGAAGACGAGATAAAAGTACTCTACTGTTACTGTTTCAAAAGCTTGTTCTCTTTATGTTGCATGGTGCGAGCTAATTTCGTGGGCGTTCACAGAGTTGATCATATGCACGCGCGCCACCCTGGGGCGCTCCGCCCACTTTCACTAATAAGCTAGCTTGAGGCACAGGACAAACAAGTCGCCTCGGGATATCGCCACCATTTTCACACCTCTGCGAAGGTGATCGGGCTATTTTCTCTCGAAGAGCGGTTTCAATTGATCGTTGAAGCTGTTTCCAAGGAAGAGAGTGTCAAAGAAAGCTAAAACCAGCGGTTCGTCATAAAAGGGGGCGTGACCCTTGGTCTCTGTAGCCATTGATTTGCCCCCTAGGAAGCCGTCTACCGAAAAGCACCATGAAGACGTCTCTTTGGGTAGTCCAGGTACGTGTGTAATAAAAAAAATCCTACTGTTTTGCATGTGCAAACATAAAAAAAAAAGCCTATACATTTTTATTGACGAGCCCCTCCCTTTGAATACGCCCCGTGCGCGCTGCAAGTGGTTGTGTCGGGAAAAGGCGATGTGTACGTGTGGAATCTCGTTATGTACATGTACAGAGTATAGTACGTGTGTGTGCTTTTCACGGGTCATCAAGTATCGAAGTGCCTTCAATAGTGGTGACTAATCTCTCTTGCAGACTGTGGTGGGGAACACTTTGTTACCTGTAAACTTTTTGCAGCTGCCTCAGAGCGCAGCAGCTTGAGAAAAACAAAGCCACTTATTATCATGTTGGATTGTTGGCTGGCCTGCATGCTGCTGCTGCATGGTTGTGATCGTGACTCGACTGGACTACTGAAAAGATTTAATTTTGATGACAGTCTAGTCTAGTTCCCACCATACCACCTTATCATAGATTCATACTAACTCCCTGTGAAAATTTTTGAGATGTGTACCTTTTAATTTTATGCCTTGTTCACATCCTGAAGGAACTCGTGTCTATTGATTAAGAAGTCATCAACCCAGGGGCTATATTATAGAGTTAATAAAAGTGATTCTGCTTTATTATAATATTATTATAACACTGCTGTACAGGTGATCCTGGTTGTGTTGTTTGGAGCTGGTTGCCACGGTGACGATGTGGGAGTGAACATTGGGATTAACGTGGGAGACGATCAAGTAAACATTGACCTATCAGGTATTATTAATAATATAGCACATTAATTAATAATAATTAATAAGTAGTCACACAATTTTTATTGCCTTGACCCTCTTAATCAAAGCCTAATTAACTTAGTCTAACTTTCGTTGTTCTCTACGTTCCCTATGACATATGTACTCAAAACAGCTGTGTCAACTATTTAAGTAGAATCGTTAGTACACCTGTCGTAGGGTTGCAATTTCATACCATGCCCTGTAAAAGAATTTGTAACAGTTGGCAGTTGCCTAGCATCAAAGTTTTTATAGGCAATTTGCCGGCTATGGGAAGGGGTTGGGTCATCATAAAGTAGGCCAATGATGAACAGAGGTCAACTACCAACAAAATGCATCTCATGCACTCCAATTACTGTCAGATAACTATTATGTGTCTTCTCTTAATTAATTCAAGATACTGTCAATGCAATTTCAGTGCCTCCAAGTATACGGATTTGTCAGTATTTGTATAGGTAATAGTGAGGTTGTATGTTGAATTTGGGTAAAATAGCACTCTGAAATAGGTATTTAGTTCAAAAATTGTACGAGCGATAGCGAGTACAATTTTTGAACCAAATGCCAATTTCGGAGTGCTATTTATCCAAATTCAACATACAACCTCACTATCACAGGCTAATAGTACAAAGTCAGATAGGTATTTCAACTCAGAAGGGTATTTCAAACTCAGGTGCCTATTTCACTTGTAATACTTGTAATTGGTATACAAGATTTGTACACATCAAAGTACAAGTATACTATTATTACTCAAAAATACTGAAAACTGGGGGGGGGGGGGGGGGGGGGGGGGGAATTTAGTACATACATCATAATAATTATTATGTGGAACTCTTGTAAAATACTGAAAATGGATGCAAAATTCTGAAAAATGGGAATTAATATTTATACTGAAAGATAGGAGAACAGCTTGGAGGTATGTACTGCACTCCCAGCCAAGATACTGTGCTTTGCAAGACTTAGTCAGTTGTCCAGTGGAAAGGGTAAATAGGCAGTGGCTCTCAAGTGACTTAATTCAGTTATATATACTACAAGTCACAAAGGCTGTCAGTTTATACAGTGTATAGTGACAGAGACAGGTGCCATTCCCTAACTTTCCTGGACAACTGACCTGCAAGAACAGTAGCAATGATGAAATGTACTGGTACATTATCATGCATCAACTGCTACTCTTAAATTACTGTTATCGCTGCTTCACTCACTTGTAGCTATATCCAATCCGTGTGAGTCTCACGCCTGTCCCGGAGGTCAAAGGTGCACTGTTGTCTACCACCCCGGGTTCCTGGACATACCCCTCGCTCACTGCGTACCAACCGACCAATCACAAGACAGCCAAGAAAATGGTAAAATTAGCATTAATTTTTAAAAATCTTTACAATAAGATCCCCCAGACTATTCCCCCCAAACTTCACTTCAATCAAAAATCTAATACACAAGACTTAGAGAGCAAAGAATAGGCCTACCTGGGGGGGGGGGGGGGGGGGGGGGGGGGGGGGGGGGGGGGTGCTGCTATATAGTAGTATTATACAGCCTCATCTCCACTATTTTATGACATTAAATCTTCATCCAAAATTGATTCAGCCTGCATGCAGTGATGAAAAGTGCAGCAGTGCAGCTGTGAATAAATGCATGGGCCTTGAGATGATGCACGGGCCAGAGCTAGTTAGCTACATACACATACGTATATACATATACGTAATTCTGAAGCGACATAGTGTCCCGCTAGAACTATATAGAACTAGAATTGATTGGACTATCATTTTAATATGACAACTCATGATGGTCGAAACGTTGTCATATTATTAAAGCTTCATTGTCGTGTGGTAGTCCAATAAATTCTAGCTCTTTATACATACATACACATGCAGTAGAACTATCAATATCCTGCCTAAAAACACAAGTTTACTGTGCTGCAAAGTTCATTCAAACCACAGTGTAATATTGAATTAAATTAGTGCCCCTGGCCCCCGGCCTCAGGCCCCATCCCTGAACAAGCATGCACGAGTGTGGTTAACATGGAGCTGATGATCTGCATGCATTGATCATGCCTATTGAGTTGACCCTTTCTCTATGATATAATAACATATTATGATCGTGATCATTGCATATGCCACGTCGAGATTCGAATGTCAGGTGATTTCAGTTTAGAAAGTGAATTGCTTTATCCTTCCAAAAAGATGTATTGTTCTCTTCCAAGTATGTAGGAATGTCTAGTCAGCACATTGCCTGCCCTCGCAAACCACTCTCTTTATATGTGGGGATGATGCTTAATTTGGTGTGTAACATGGCATAGTTGGGTTGGGGCGGGTGGATGTTTGTTCTATTTTTAGATGTCGTAATCATGTGATTTTGGTTCTATATTTACCTTCAATGAGAATAATTTTGCCCTTACTCTCTCTCTCTCTCTCTCTCTCTCTCTCTCTCTCTCCGGTCCAGTGTCCCCTGATGCCTGTATTCAGGTGAAGGTTGGTAGTAATGTCATGAAGTGCAAGACGGAGGATCAGTGGAGGAAGATCGGACAGACCCAGTGTTCGCTGAGGGGCGGGGCTGACACGCCCACTCTCCACAGCACACTGGTCAGTGAATGGATTTTGAATTTCAATTACCTTTTTGATAGTTTTCTATGTTCCAAGCCCACTTTAATTTATTACAAAATTGAGAAGAATAATACTGTGCTTAAAGCTGTCTCATTCATATATTCACATGCATTATATCTCTCTCTCTCTCTCTCTCTCTCTCTCTTGCAGGTTTCATATGCCTGCCATAAGTTTGATGGTTCTAATAAAGCCGTGTTCCTTCAAGCTGCTTTCACTTGTTGCCCCCGGTTACCAGACTCCACCCCTCAAGACCAGCAAGGTGCTGACTCACAGCAGCAAGCACAAACTCAGGTACTCTAATCATAAATTATTAGTAGGAAAAGTTTAGAACCTAAGATCAAATCTGAACAAAATTTCGATTATTGTAATAATTAGTGCACATACATCATGTACAACTATTGTACGAATTCATATAAGTAGGAATATTTTATGAAGCATAAGCCTTGGCATATTATCAATCTTCTCACCTACTCTCTGACACTGCAGGTTGCTGCTGCTGGAGGTGATCTGGAACTTGATGATTTTGAGCACAATCGTGTTCTCTTCTACCCTCTACTCATCGCCGCGGCAACCGTTGTAGCGGTCATCATCATCATAGTGGCCGTGTGGCAAAGGTATATTAATATTAATAATTATTAAAGGGGGTCTTGATTACAGGGGTATTCTCTAGCTGGGGGGCATGCATAGTGTGCTGATTAAAAGAGATATTCAGATAATTTCATTTTTCTTCGCCACTCTAACTGGTTGGATCATGCTAGCTGATATATTTATACCGCTAATATCGTTACGAATGTCAACAAAAATTATAAGTATCCTGTACATGAATGTCCCCATGGAAATATCGATAACCAAAATTACTTTAATTAGGGGCACATTACCCTTAATTAGATAGCTGTTCCAACCACAGTCTGGGGTGAGACTAACGTTCAATTACAGCACCGTACAAGAACGCCTGTGGCTTGCAAATAAGAAGAAATTCCGTTCTAAATATAGGAACTGTAGAGACGGCATTCTGTTGACATACAATATTGTGTGGTTTTGATGTTTTCGAAAATTATGTCGCTCCATGATCCACGAATGGATGTAGGTTATATTGTTTAGGAGTGATAAAGGGATACTTAATGTCTTATATGGACCGCCTTACCTGTACCTATGCCCTGCAAGTCTCATCCCATAGATCTTCCCCAGTAATTAGAAGGCCAGGGGACTGGATGAGGCTAATGTCTCGCTTGCATGGACATCAGTAATTGCTTTATTGTCTGGCGTCCATAAAATTTTGGTAATTTTTGTATATATAGCATCGAAGTGGTATCGTTCTCAGCTACCTGCTAAATGCGCTATTTGCGAAATCCGCTAAAATTTGTACCTGCAGAAAATCGTAGCCCTAAGGTATAATTATTATACAAGTCCAGGGGCTGATCCAGGGGGGTGGAGTGGATAGGGTGGCTAGCCACCCCCTTCACCAGTTCTTTTGTACAAAGTAGTATAGGAGACATCCACCATTATTAACCAGTCACCCCCCTCCCCCTTGCACCAGTGTAGTTTACTATGGGTAGCCACCCCATCAGCTACCTTCCATGCAAAATGTTCTGGATCAGGGCCTGAAATCGTATATAGAGTTTGTTTACATTTCTCTAGCTGTAAGTGAGGTCAACCCTCAGTGGTCGCTAACGAGATTACAGCTTGACCCGGCTAATTAGTCCGATTCAATAAAGACCACGGGCGAACGCCTCGTACTTACTGCACGCAGCGTACGTGCACAAAATTGACTCATGAATGCAGCAGCAGCAGGAGCTACGGTCATGGCCAAAACTTGAGGTTTGGAACGATGATTATAATTATATAACACTTAAGCCCACAATGTAATGAAGTGGGGATGAAAATTAACCTCTTTGTGGACTACTGAAAATGGCAAAAAAACCACACATTTTTCGTAAAATTAATCTCATAATACTGTGCTTTGCAAGTCAGTAGTTGTCCAGTGTAAAGGGTAAATAGGTAGTGGCTCTCAAGTGACTTAATTCAGTTATACTACAAGTCACAAAGGCTGTCAGTTTATACAGTGACAAAGACAGAGACAGGTGCCATTCCCTAACTTTCCTAGACAACTGACCTGCAAGCACAGTATTTAACCACCAACAAATAGGAGAGGTTTTATAATCTTGGTAAAAGTTGAATATTATTAATTTTACATTATATTGTTCACCATAGTAACATAATTACCTCCCTAATTGGCAGGAGACGCTCGAAATTGAGGAGGCCAAAGCATTCAAAGTTGATCGCCACATCATTCGTCAACCCAAGTGCTGAGGACTCTGACGAAGCCACGCCCACTTATGACATCATGGACGAGTACACGGGCCGCAGCGACAAGTCGATGCTGATCATCAACGAACACACAGCGGAGTACGCCCCTGGCAATTAGCCTGGGGGCACACAGGTGCCAGGTTTATTGTAAATAACAACTTTTTGTGTTTGTAAATAATAGCCTCAGTCCCTAAAATTGTTTTAAAAACAGCAGTAATTTAATTAGATCACACTTATTCTTTTTTAACACACAAGATAAAAACTGAACTCTGTCAAAGTGGATATTTTTATTAGAAGTGCCGTAAAGCAGTGGATATTTAGATGGCCTTATCACTTTTTACAAACTTTTTAATTAAGCTCGTTGCTAATAATTAACGTCTCTTTAACAATAAATATTATTAACACATTAGGACAATATTATTGTTATGTTACAATAAATGTATGATACAACATGTGACTAAACTTTAATAATTATTATTATTACAAGCAAAGACTTATTTTGAAAAGCACTAATAATTACTATGCTAGAGACAACATAGTGTGTATAATTATACGACATTGTATGGTCACAGTAAATGTGAGAAAAAAACACAAGAGGGCCAGAGAGAAGTGGTGTATGAGAAATTACAGTTTTGTACCGAACAGGGAGTGAGGGGCTAGCTCGAGGCAGTGTTGCCGTGTTATTTGGTGTGAAAGGGGTTAAAGGATAAACTGGGAATACATGAAGGGTAAGCTGTGAAGTGCTACTGTTATGAGAAAAGAAAAAAACTATAATTATATATACCCTACGCTATAAATATTTAAGAGCAACAAAGTTTCTATACTCTCCACGAACCAGCTCCTCTTCTTCGACCACGCCCACCTCTGAAGCCACGCCCACCACCTCCTCTGAAACCACGCCCCCTTCCTCCTCTCCCTCCCCTCCACCCTCCACCTCCTCCTCCTCCCTGATAAGATTCAAAGTTGGCTCCATTCGCGAGCTTCTTGCTGTACCGATCTCGGGGCACGGTGTACATGCTCTGTGACTCTCGTTTCTGCTGTTGGGCGGGGCTAGAGGCTGATGTAGGTCCAGCGTCGAATCGGATTGGAGACGGTTTTCGTTTGGCGGGTGTGGCTCCGGCCGCTGCTGCCCCCGTGCCCTCTGAACTTAGCCGCTTGCGAGGTTGACCTCCAGGAGCACTGTCCGACTTCTAAGGACGGAAAAATAAAATTATATACATGTACGTATTTCACATAAAAAATTTCAGTGCAGAAATTCATTTCGTAATCATATCATTAATATTAATTTTGCATCCATGACAATAAATACTGTATAATGGGAAGCTTTCAAGGGAGAAAACTTTCACGGATCGGTAAGAAGGGAGCATTTCATGAAATATTAAATGCATGATCGCACAGATGAACGTGGCATGCCTAAAATGTCGTGGAGAAAACTTTCACAGGTGGCTGTAAAACTTTAATCGTAAAAGTCGTAAAGGTTTTCTCCCTTGAAAATTTCCCGCTATACAGTATTGCTTGTAAACATAGATAAGAAAAAGCAATATCCATGGGTGGCCCTGGCGTTGGCGGCATCGTGAGGGCACCCATTAGGTAACTAATGACCCCTCAACCCTCCAACCCCCCTGCTCTCACTCTCTTCTCTCTCTCTCTCTCCTTTAGCGATCTCCGTGATAAGACAGCTGTACTCTACCTCCTGCAAAGCACTCTCTCCACACACACACACACACGTGTACTCTTTCTCATCATCACCTCTTCTTTATTAAATAATATTTCCAGGGGTTCCCCCAAAAGCTCATGAACTGTGATCATCCCCAAAGAAGAAGACTCCAGCCATCCATGCAGATACATTATATACTTTCCCCATGCCCCAAATTATGCACTGTCAGCATGAAACACAGCAATATGGAGTACCATAGAATGCGAAGATAAAAAATTTCCGTCCATGACCTTTTCCGATGAAAATTAAACATGCGAAATATTTTGTGCAACGTATGTCGACCTATACATAATGTACCTATTTTGGTCACTAAAGTCTGGTGATGAAATTTAGACTATGCGAAATATTTTATCGGCAAAAATATCCCGATCTACAGTATTTGGTGCCTTGTTGAAATGGTAGTGCTAGAGATATTGAATGCACATTGTGACAGGTGTCTGACCTTTGCACCCCAGGAGAGGAGTACGACAGTCTTGAGCGCTGGTGGGTTGTGGAAGAAATCTTTAATGAGAGCGGTGATGTTGGCTGTCGTCTTCAGAGCTATGCTGCGAAGCTTATTCTGGGGAGAGAGAGGGGGGGGGCAAAGAGTGGGAGAGAGAGAGAGAGGGGGGGGAGGGGGGAGAGAGAGGGAGAGAGAGAGGGAGAGGGAGAGAGGGGGAGGGGGAGAGAGAGAAAGGGGGAGGGGGGACAAAAAAATCAAATCATGCGCTCTTACAAAATAATATAGTGTCGCTCTCTGTGTGTCAGTTGTTAATGAGCACACTAACACTCTTCATTCACATACCGATAACAGAAGACACGCGAACAAGAGTTAAACAATCTTGTTATGTCTTGTTGAAAAACCACGTCCAGCGTAGCACACGCATACAATGTCATATAAGAAGTGTGACAATAAATTATTTCTCACTTGTTCATCCTTGAGTTCGAGGGCGTTCTTTCCCTTGAGTGCGGCCGTCAGCTGGGCGTGGTACGTCTGTGACCCTCGGGCAAAGTACTGCAACCTGGAAAAATTATACAACATAACAGTCAAGCTAGTTACAAAGAATAAAAACAACTCAAAATTTTGGCAAATCTCCCTAATCAATATTCAAGATTTCTAGGTAGGATCGGAAAATCCTCTCCATGAGGTTTTTTTCCCTCAGAGGTACAAGTGTTTGACCTCTACTGACCTTTGTCTGAAGTCTTTGAGTCTGTCAGTATTCTCATCAGCCGTGAGGAAGGCAACGTGACGACCCTTTACCAGATGGTGGAACGAAAACAGCAGGCACTCCACGACAGAGAACTCCAATTTTGGCTGTTCCCCCTCGTCGGCCGGGGGGAGAGGCATATACCCCTACAATCAAAAAACTTGCATATAAACTTTTTCCATACAAGTATATACCGTAGTTAATCGAATACAACGTATGATCTAATCTAACGTAAGAAATTAGCATTTCACGAATTCTCATAACGTGTATATATGGAGCGATTGACGACCTTTACCAGAAAAACGCGCGTTTTTTCAAAACTGAAATTATTTTTTTCCATACGTAGTATTAGATTAAGTACGGTAGGATCGCGTTGCACCAATCTGGCATTATCTTGCATTGAGAGGCATTATGATGAGTTATTTTTCATTGAGAGAAATAATGTCAGATTGGTGCAACACAATCTAGCGAATCTCGTAGCTATCAATATCATGACAAATATCCAATCTTGAGTTTGCCGAAAAGTATACGGGATTTAGCTTTTTGATTGAGCCATGTGTGTAGCCCCAAATTTCATCAAAACGGACATCATCATATTATAATATTATTATGAACAAACATGAAAGTAGTTGTTTGTTGATGTGTTTGATGGCATTGTCTCCCAAACAATCTCAAAATGGCACACAATTATTGATCACCGAGATAAGAACCATTCCCACAGAAAAAAAATGAAATATCGTATCAATCGTACAATTTAGTGTGCATAATATACGAACACACATACAGTACATGTACATGGTACTAGTTCTCAACTGGAATAGTGTTCAAGGCTTTAATTACAAATGTGGCAGTCCCAGGTAGAAATCAAATATTATTCCTAGTCAATTTTGACCACTTTTTTGAATTTGAAGCTTCATAACTCAGGAATGGTAGCATCCCAGAACTTCACATTTAGTTTAAAGATACTATAATCACCTTAGAATAAGTATCTAAAATTTGGGACTAAATGATCCAGAGATGTTAAAAATATAATTGATTTAATTAACCCAATTAAAAGCGGAATAATATTCGATTTCTACCTGGGACTGCCACAAATGATAGTTAGATGTTGGTTTCGTATATTCTATGAAGCTGCGAGTAGAATTACGAAACCAACATCTAACTATTTTGGTAGCAGTGACTACTGACCCGTTAACATACATGTACTAATGACCCACTATCATCCGGCTCTAACTATCCCACGATTTGGGGTTGAAGATTATGTTGCTATGGTAACTGCTACCAAGGGATGATGGTAGCTTTTCTTCAAAGAGGTTTATTACAAGAGAGAGAGAGATGAAGTCCCTACTTCAAAAAGAAAGGTTGTTTATGCTTCGATTACAAGAGGGAGAGGGAGGGAGGGAGGGGGGCTACCTTCACAAAACCAGGGTGATTCACTAACAAGGTGGGAGGAGGGGGTGCTTTCTTCAAGTTCATTTCTCACGAAGTACACAGCTTTTTGAGGTAGCTGCTCACCATCAAGCGAGTGAGTGTGTGAATTTGAGCACTTTTATAGTTTGAGTTGGGGAAAAAATGTGCATTCTTGTCCAGCTAGTGTTTATTTTCATTAAACTTGTATATTCGCACGAACGAGCTTTCATCAGGAGTTAGTAAGGGGTATCGGGTTATCAGCAATTGACGATGAGGATTTCAGATTCAACCAACCTCTGTGTTGCTGGGATCAAGTTACAAAAATGCAGTGTTTGCAATAGTTCATAGATTGAAGATAGCGCAGTATTATGAATGGATGGATGGGGCTTCAATGCTCATAACAATTTTTGTACTAAAGTACCGTGTTTATGCTAATGGAACGCAAGCTATTACGATTTTAACTTTTGTGCGATTTTCTGGTAAAGGTCGTCATATTCTACATTACAAAAATTCTAGAATGCAAATTTTCTTGTGCTAATTATTAGATCATGTGTTCTACTAGCATATACACGGTACTAAAGACAGAAAATTTCCTGTTTTTTTGGAAAAGAGGGGGATATTAGGATACCCCTCACCATTAGTACATTTCACTGTCACAAAGGGGGTACCCTACATGTCCCCTAGTCTTCCCTTACCAGTATATAGAGCTGTAAAGACACTTATCAGTAGCACAAAGGAGCAGGGCTGCCATAATCTTTCGACAATAAATCCTAAGAAATATACCCCAAATCCTGAGATACTACATGTAATCACGGAAAACACTGTACCTTATGGGAGTAGAAGGCTATAAAATCCTAAAATTCCTAATTTGCATATGCTAATGAAGCAAAATTGCTGCACACAAATCCTAATATTAGGATAAATTCTAATCTTTGGCAGCACTGAAGGGGGTACCCTACATGGCCCCTAGTCTTCCCTTACCAGTAGAGCTGTGAAGACAGGTTCAAGACACTTCTCAGTAGCCTCCTCTGATACTGGGTAGAGACAACCCTCGGCCAAGAGTTGGAGTAGCTCCTGTCTAGTCTCTTGCTGGCCCACCTTGGAGAGGGAGGGAAGGATCTTGCAGCTCAGGTACTCTATGAACGGGGACACCACCGATCCAACCTGAAGGGGGGAGGGGGGTTAATTATGAAGATGATTAGTAGGGGCACACTCGACTCAGAGAGAGCTACCATGTTTGTGCAAAATAAAACGCAAGATCTAATTAGTGCAAGAAAATTCATGTTCTAGGATTGGAGTTTGACGATCTTTACCAGAAAATCACGCTAAAGTTAAATGGTAATTATTCTTTTAGCTTGCGTTCTATTAGCATAAACACGGTATATAGATTACTCCATAAATGGAGAACCACTGAACCAACCTAAGGGATTAATTAATAGGAAGATTACTAGGGGCATACTCCAACGATTAGATTGCTTGGGGTCTACTGAAATGATCAAGTCGTAGAGAATTACGAAGAAAGTACCTTTGAGAACTTGATGGCTTGTCTAAAGCAAGAGATGAACTTGTCGACACTGTCCTCATCCTCAGCCTAAAGTCACATGACAATCACATGACAACTCAAAATTACAGTCACAACTTAGCGAGAGAGAGAGGGAGAGAGAGGGAGAGGGAGGTACCTGGAAGTCTGTGTTTAGCTCCGCCTGGTCGCTGATGAGTGCCGCCACCTGCTGAGAACCCTCCTCTGTCGTGATGTAATTTAGCCGACTCAGCACATCCATCAGCGTCTCAAACTCCTCCCCAGTCACGTCCAGAAGCACCTGAGTCAAAGGTCAAAAATTATAAAAATTACATAATGTAGCTGCTATTATTACACATACAACTCCCGCATAAAATGGTCAATAGATTTGGTAAAGGTCGTCATCATAAAAAGCACTTGGTCACTAGATTTGTTGTACGGTATTCACCTTTTTAATCATTTCGACTAGAAATTTCTCATTCTCCGGGTGAGGGATGAACAGCTTGTGTCTCATTTGAACCAGAGAGGTGCTAATGTACTCCAAGCCCTTCTCTCTGATCGACTCATCTTCACCACAGATTTGGTCGAAAATGCCGGCCATGGCGCTCTGAGCGTCCATCAGCAGAACGGAAGACATGCTTGTCTTGACCAGCCCGAGGTCCACACTGTCCTCTGAGTGTGTGTGTGTGTGTGGGTCAATAAATGCTTGTATAATATTATTATTATGTGTGTGTGATTACTAGTTTGAAATCGTAACTTGCATAGATCTTGACTTAAGAAGTTTGTCAATTTTTCCTTTAGAAATACGGCCAGCCAGTAAAGTGAATTCTCGCTCTCTCCCTCCACCCCCTCTCCTTTCTCTCACCTCCCTCCCCCCCTCTCTTTCCATCTCTCTTTCTCTCTCTCCCCTCTCTCTCTATCCTACATATTATACGATACATACCTGACAGTAGCAGCTGAGTCAGCAGATCTGCGACCTTTGTACAGAGGGTCGTGTCAGTAGCCCCTCGGCAGATGTCCGGCAGACTCTTGATCGCCAGGCGACGAATCTGAAAACAAAAAAATTCTGAACTAATCAAAATTTGCAATGTTACATGCAAAGACGGTACGAGCCACCCATAATACATAAAGTGCTTAATCAGCAAATTTCGATCTGCACCACTACTTCACCACTTGAATATACGTGCAGTTTGTGTACATGTAGATCACATGATAGTCATGTGACCACATGCCGACTGACTCACCTGTACGTCTTCATCTTCGATGAGGTCGACCATGGCATCAATTGCCTCGTTATGGAGGGAGGGGAAGTGACGAAGGAACTTGGTGATGAATCCGGGGGCTAGCTTCTTCTCACCAGTAGAACCTTTTGACGCCTTGATGATGTTCTTGTACGCTTCTTCATTCTAGAGAGAGAAAGACGATACACATCATTAAAGGGGCATCCTCAATTTTAGGGTAAATGAGAAAATAATATGGATCAAGCCATGAATATTGGTTCCAATTAAAGGAGGGTCTTCATTTTAGGGGATAATTTTTGTACACTTTTCAAACACAGAATCCTGATACCACCTATTAAAAATACTGTAGGGGGTGACATTACTGTAAGCCCTTTTCAAAACGAGGTATCAAAAGCTTATAGTTCACCCATGGATTATATAATCTATGGTTCATCCGCCTACAAGATCTAGTCCTCGAACGAAGAGGGCCTGGGGTTCGAGGCTAGCTCAGATACAAAGCTTAAAAGCTTACTTGGGAGATGTTCTCTCCAGCATCGGCAAGAAGGCCGTAGTTTTTGTAGAGATCTTCAATCCCGGCACTAGTCATCTTGACTTATAGTGGTCGCTCCTTCTCAAGATCTTCAAAAGAGCTGCTTACCCGCCCAGCTTTTTTCCAAGACCATGTGTACCATTTGGTCATGTGACTATCACATGACAGTGAATGGCTGGCGACCATTACCTAAATACCAACTGTTCGAGTTCACAGAGAGAATGCCGTAATCAAGTTCAAAACATGAAATCTAAGGTAAATCCGATATCCACAGATAGTAAGGTATATTTTGTACAAAATTGATGCGAAAATGGCCAACTGAACAGTATTTACATCTCCTTTGAAAGAGAACCAAAGTGCGCATGTGCACTAGATGCGCGCGCCGCCTTTACCCGCGAATACAAAACGCATCAACAGCTGTATTTATTTCTCCTTTCAGAGTTTGCAAGCTGGAAGACGCGAAATTAAGTTCCGATTTGCGAGATGGAGAAAGCCGTTGGAGCTACGGCGAGAGAGAAAGGGAGGGGGTGCAACTTTATGGGCCAGGAGACTAGTACTGAAAAAGATAGTGACAAGAAAACTGGTGAGACAATTGTAATTAAGTTTTGATATAAAAATTAAAATTAGAGCATCAAGGAACGCGTACTCTCTCTCTCTCTCTCTCTCTCTCTCTCTCTCTCTCTCTCTCTCACTCATAGACATAGAGGATGATATTCGTCTTCTCTTGGACTGTCTTCATTTCCAGCGTGACTGTGCCTCTAGCCAGCGTCAAGCTCTCACCACCTTGGCCACCATGTGTGCACACTCAAGTAAGACAGAAATTAATTTAGGGAACAATTAAACGAAGATTCTTTGCGGACAACTTAACTGTTCGGTAAAACTTGCCGACGTTTCGATATAGTCATCCTCCTCAGGGCAAAAACAGTTAAGTTGTCCACAAAGAATCTTCGTTTGTTTCATGCAGATAGCAACTGAGAACAATGTCACTTCAGAAATTTAGGGGATATTACCGTATAGCTGGAAAATTTGGCGGTTTGGTGGTCTATGTTACAACCACCAAATTAAATTTTCCTACTCGCATATAATATACGTACGGCGATCCCGTACCAAACCGCCAAATTTAAATCTGCTAATATTCTTGCAATAGTGATTTTGGGCTCAACCGCCAAATTTAATTCCCGCCAATATTTCTGGCTATACGGTATTATCTTTTTACCCCCCACCCCCTCTACATATACATAATAAGTATTATAACATTGTACTCTCATTTCATCGTTCTTCTTAGGTCAGTCTCGTGATTTATTTCGAGTAACTGGAGCTCTCTCTTATGTTTTTGATCTTCTCTATAGCACTGGCTTCACATGTGTCCAGCAAGCCTCTCTATACACACTCGGCTGTGCAGCAGAGAAAAATGGTACGACAAATTTTTTTTTTTTTTTTTTTTGCTGAGGGAGGAGGAGGGAGAGAGATATTCGAGCGTTTCATTTACAATTATGATTACAAATGTACCGTAGATCGGGATATTTTCGCTGGTAAAATATTTCGCTTGTACATTGTAAATTTTTTGCATAGTCTAAATTTCGTTGCCAGACTTTAGTGACCAAAATAGGTATAAGTTGACGTACATTACACAAAATATTTTGTGCGTTTAATTTCGTCGGAAAAGGTTGTCGATAAAAAATTTTTAATGGCGAAAATTTCGTGATCTACATCTTTTGTAATTGTATTCGTAATTGATTGTACTCATAATTATTGTCATAATCGTAATAGCTCATTGTGACAGTGAAATTCTCTTCTGCTCCTGTAGTTATCAACCAAATGAAACTGTGTGACGACAAGCTATTCTCCTTCTTGGCGGAGCTGCTGAAGCCACACCCACCAGCCACGCCCACTCCATCGACCAACCCCAACCCAGCACTGATAGCGTCCGTAGCCTACTTGTGTGGTTGTCTAATGAGTGGTAATTACCAGGGGCAGAACATGGCCAGGGAGAAACGACTTCTACATAGGCTCATCACCGTCTTCAAGTAGGTCTATAAAATTAATACCGTGTAGCTGGAAATATTGGTGGGAATTAAATTTGGCGGTTGAGCCCAAAATCACTATTGCTAGCTATAGAATATTGGTGGATTTAAATATGGCAGTTCAGTACGGGATCACCATACGTATGTATGCGAGTAGGAAATTTTGGCGGTTGTAATACAGACTGCCAAACCGCCAAATTTAATTCCCCACCAATTTTTCCGGCTATATGGTATCGTGGTCTCTCTTTCACTCTCCCTCCCTCTCTCTATCTCCCTCTCTCTCTCTCTCCCCCTCAGATCTACCCTCCCCAAGTCAGATCATAGTCCAGCTCCATGTATCACTGGTGATGAGGCTGCTGCTGTATATGGTGGCTGCAGTGGTGCTGTGGCCTGCAGCCTTCAAGTGTGGACCAGCATCACCAGTGCTCTGTGCACAGCCAACAATAACCCTCAAAATGGTACACGTACATAATAATAAATATAATTATGTCTGTGAATGAAATGAATTTTTGTGAAGAATTGCGGAGAGAGTTATTTAGTAAGGTTCACAACATGAAAGATAAGTTATTTAGACAGTTTGAGCGGGGGGGGGGGGGGGGGGGGGGGGTGGAGGGGGGGTGCAATAGCAATGTTTCCTAAATTTAGGAGGGCCAGCAAATTAATTTGGAGGACCATTTACGGAGGGGGGGGGAGGGTAATACTTCCCCCTTTGCCTCCTTCTATAATGTTATAATTTTACCCTGCTCCTCTCTCCACTATCCACCATGCAGAGATGAATCAGTGTGTGTGTTCACAGCTTCTCCCGGCAGCCCTGAGCCTAATTGGAGGGGCATCCCCTCTTCAGCCAGACGTCCTCAGACCGGCTGTTAGTTTCATTACTTCTTGCATTGCCAACAACGGTAAGCCAATTTTTTTTTTCCGGAAATTTTTTTTTGCTTTTTTTTTGCCCAATGAAACTTTTTGGCTACACTATAATATAAAATTATTTTCCCGGAAATTTTTTTGGCCAATCTCATTTTTTTTGTCCAATGAAACTTTTTGGCTAAATGTGATATATTTAGTTACTTCTAATTACAGGGACGACCCAGGGTCGGCTGAGGATGATTGGAGGCCTACACATATTAGTCACTGCTCTGAAGGAGCTGTCTCCATCTCAGGAGCAAACCAATGATCTTAGACTAACGAGCAGGGGTCAACTCGCTGATCTAGCCGTGCACATCGTACAAGCGCTCTCGGCTGCGATATTCATGCATGGTATGTTGACAATATTAATAGCTCTATAATTAATAGGGTCTCACCCTGCACCAGTAGTATAATGAGCTACATGTATGTACCTTAATTATTTCTATTCTATAGAACACTACATGTACGTGTACATGTACATGCATCTGTATAATATTATATACTTAATAACTAGGAGCTTACTCGTTTGATATACTTACCGTAGTTAATCGAATACGACGTACATATGTATGATCCAATCTAATGTAAGAAATACGAATTCTCATAACATATACATGCATGTATACATGGAGCAATTGACGACCTTTACCAGAAAATCGCACGTTTTTCAAAATTGAAATTATTTTTTTTTCCATACGTACATGTATATAGTATTAGATTAAATATGGTAGATGATGAGGATTTTTGATTAATAGGGTCTTACTCATGCTTGTGGGTGTATTAGGATTGTAATCGTATTTTTTTCTCCCACCAGCTACCAACACTGAGACAGTGTGTGAGAGTGGAGTTGTACGACATCTCCTGGGGATCCTCCAGTGGGAGGGGCTTGATGGCCACGCCCAACTCAGCATCGTCATGTGTCTGAGCATGCTCACTGAAGACAGAGGTACATCAAATAAACATCAGTGGAGGGAGAGAGCTAGAGAGAGAGAGAGAGAGAGAGAGAGAGAGAGAGAGAGAGAGAGAGAGAGAGAGAGAGAGAGAGAGAGAGAGAGAGAGAGAGAGAGAGAACTAGAAAGAAAGAGGGAGAAAAAATTTGCCAGCTTATACCGTATAGCCGGAAATATTTTGGCAGGAATTAAATTTGGCGGTTGAGCCCAAAATTGCTATTGGTAGAATATTGCAATATACATGTAGACCACCAAACCGCCAAATTTAATTATTCCCCGCCAAATTTTCCGGCTATACGGTATATTCATACATATGATTCTACTCATTATTCATAAATTGTCAGTGTCTACCCAGTGTGAGTTGATCAGTTGCGGAGGTCTCCATGTTCTTCTCTCTCTCCTCTCTGGAGCCAGCGGTCATTCCTCTGCCGTTGATGAGGAGCTGAGCAAAGCCATCACGTTCGTACTGCAGTGCTGTCTACCTCAGCAACAACAGCAGCAGCGACAAGAAGATGCTAGCAATGGTAAGATACGCTGGTCAGTTGGTAAAGTTGGTAAAATTGGTAAAGTTGGTAATGTTGGTAAGCTACGCTGGTCAGTTGGTAAAGTTGGTAAAATTGGTAAAGTTGGTAATGTTGTTAAAGTTAGTAATTAATATTAGTGCTAGTTAGTTAGTTACTAATGTAACAGCGACAAGGGTAATGTTGGTAAAGTTGGTAAAATTAGTAGAGTTAGTAATATTAGTACCGTAGGCCACAGCAGCGACAAGGGTAATGTTGGTAAAGTTGGTACAATTAGTAAAGTTAGTAATATTAGTACCGTAGGCCACAGCAGCGACAAGGGTAATGTTGGTAAAGTTGGTAAAGTTAGTAATGTTGGTGCTGTAGGACACAGCAATGACAGATGTAACTTAGTGTAACCTGCCGTAACCTACTTTAACCAGCCAAATTACATGTAATTAATTAATAATTTGCAGATGGTAAGTTACACTGGTCAGGGGATTTATTGTTCAGGGGAGGAGGCAATTAAGGGGGGATTATAGGGATTTCCCCCACCTGAGGCCCCCTAAATTTCTAAAAAAATTGCAAAACTATGAAAGTTTATTATTTACCCCTCAAAAATTTTAGGCTCGTAATTAAAATTTTTTTGTTTCTTTTTTTTTCAGTTGGTGATGAAGCTGTGAGGGCTGGCATAGCCAGAGTAGAGAAGCTACTAGCACAGGGTAACGATCATAGCCATCAGCCTCCCCCTCCCCCTAACCATCATGCTGCTGGTACTGCTAATGCTGCAACCAGTGATGTTAGTGAAGAAAATTCTAAGGATGTTCATGCTCCATCAATGACTTCTAGTGATCAGGTACAATTAATTATAATAATAATAATGTTATTCTAAAATTCTTAGTGATGAAGTAGAAATTGTAATACCTTAAGGACACGTTTGTTTGTGGGTACTAAATTTAGTGAAATTAGCAATTTGCCCAATTTTCGCTAAAAATTGTCCCCGCGAATATTAAATTTTTCAACATCTTCAAATAAATAGAAATAAATACCCGCTAAACGCACTATTTCTGAAATCCGCTTAAATTTGTACCCGCAAATAATCATAGCCATAAGGTAGCGATCGTAGAGAGAGAGAGAGATGTAGACATATTTATTATTCTCTCTCTCTCTCTCTCTCCTTCATACACATGCACACTAACTCTGCAGTCCATCACATCAGCCCGTGCATTGAGACCTGCTGCAGCCATCAACGCTATCACTACCACCAGTAGGCCAGCTGATCCTTCACAGAATGACCCCGCTAGTCTCGAACACCTCGACAACCAACGGCTACCTATTCAAACTTCCATCGCCAACTGGCTTATGAGTAATGCTGATGATGCAAAAATTGACGCTACTGTTGAACGTGAGGATGGCCGATCGCTAGTGGGAGGAGCCTGTAACCTAGCAACAGCATCGACCAAACACAGTCGGCTTGCTACAAAAGAAAATGGTGGTGGTACTGTGAAGAGTAAAGGATGTACAGATTTGAACAAAAATGCTACCTTGGATAGTGTCAAAGGTCACGGAAATACTACTATAGAGAAACAGCGCACCGATCATGATTTGCAGAAACGAGAAATTAATGTACAAAATTTCGAAAATGACTCACTTTTGAAGGAAAGAAAACTTCGACAAGATCTAGAGAAGGAGTTGGAGAGAGAAAGAACGAAGAGAAAGAAATTGGAAAAATTGGTTAAGGGAGCTAGTAGACAGAGAGAGGAAGATAAGGTGGTCACAAAAGCTAAGCAAGGAGAGGAGAATCAGACTCGCCTTGAAGCTAATCAAGACAGGGGCTGCCCCCTTGTACAACACGAATCAAAACCTTGTGAGCAGCAGGCAAGAGATAAGCGAGGTGAGGAGAGTCGGACTCAATTTGAAGTTAGTCAAGACAGGGGCTGCCCCCTTGTAGAACACGAATCATCGAAATCTTGTGAGCAGCCGGAGTTGAAAGAAACGATGGGTAGCAATGATGCTAATCAAGGCAGGGGCCACCTCCTCAAAACTCACCAATCTCACCAGAGCGCTGCAGTCAGAAACAGCAACAATTCTACCACCATGTGCACTAAAATCCAAAAATTAGAACTGAAAATCAACAAGCCTCTTCAATCTAGCATCTCTGCAGATGATGATGACAAAGAAAATATTGACCCAAATTTGCTTCTAGCTAACTCTGATACACAGCCGAGACCATCAGAAGATAGAAGCAATTTTAAAACATCAATTTCAGCGGCTGCTGTCGTTAATGCTACTACCCCTGTGCAGAATGCTATGAAGCCATCCAATATTCGCCATGCAAGTAGTATTTGCAGTACAGATGTCCGTCAGAGTAGCAGATTGAAGAGGGGGTGTGGTTATGACAAAGGGGCGGGTCCTAAGACGTGTTCGTACGTGTCTGTGGTCGCTAAGATGAGTCAGCAAATGCAGGGGAAAGGGAAATCCCGTGGAGCGATTATTAAAGGGGCTGCAATGGAAAGGGGGAGCACTAGTTGTACTAAGCAGTTGAGTTGTCCAAGTGCTAGTAGTGATAAGGTGATGATGATTAAAGGGGCTGTGATGGAAAGAGGGAGAAATCATCAGCATTCATGTCGACTAAGAACTAACAATTTGCCGACGATTGATGAAGAGGATGCCCCTACTCGTTACCACAACCCGCTCCCTCCTGCAGCTGCAGGAAATGCCGAGATCAGCAGAAGTAGTGGTCACATGAGACGACAAGAAGTTAATGAGGAGGATGCCCCTATTCATCATCATCATCACCATCATCATCAGCGACACATTCCCTGTACAGAAATTGCCGACATCAACAAAACCTCTGTACGTCAACATTTCACCGATAGTACAACTCTTCATTCAAATGCATCCAAAGAATTATCTTCAACTCATGATCATCAGCGAATTCTGACTCATTATCAGCCACCCCCAGCCCCTATAATTAGTGGCCCATCATCATCCAGTTGTGAGCATCAGTGCTTGGCTTGCAAACCACGGCTCAAATGTGCGACAGTCAACAGCCGAAATTTTATCCAGATGATGAGATTTGATCGATTCACTTGTGCTTATCATCGCTCAGTCGTACAGCGTCTAACTACATGTACCACGACCACTAGTGCCAATTATAACAGGGGCAGTACAATTAATGTGGCCAAAAGGGGTAGTGTACATGTACGTGCTGGAGAAATAAGAATGATTGAAGATTGTAGCAGCAATGTCGCTAAGAGTGAGAACCATCATTCTCTGCAGTCCAGGCGACGAGTTTTGCCTGCACAACCTTCATATAGCAGTGAGTCTATTGGTATGAGCTGCTTACATGCACACGATATTGATCGTGATGATATGGTCAGCATGGAACAGAATTTATCGTGCAATAATTGTTACTATGAATACAGTGTCTGTGGTGGAGTATGTGAGGAATACGAGAATGAGGATTTTCAGCAAAAATCTTCATCCGAGTTGACTCATTTGAAGCGGAGTGAACTTCCAATTAAGCGAAAAGCAATATCGCAATGTGGTGGTGGTGGCGATGTAAGTGCAGGCCAATATGCCAGCATAAACGTGCACAGTGGATCGAATTTGCTGGAGGGGGGCTGTGGTGACGTAACGAATGTGGGCGGTGGGCATTGTTTCTGCACAGTCAGCGAAAATGCCACTCCAGTGAAGAAGAGGAGGGTGGATGGAGGGTGCAAAGGTCATGGCTCTCACGAAACTCGAGAATTGATTATTGAAGAAAATGAATATTCCGAAAGATCATCAGATTCTAATTCTGATACTGCTCTGAAGCAAGGCCCCTTGCATTGCAGCAGCACCAATAATCATCCTGATTACAGGGACCTTCCCTCTGGGGTACAACATGTGCGGGCTACTCTACGGCCAATTATCGGTGAGTCCAGTAACAGCTCTAGTGCTGATTCAGGATTACATCATCCACCTGAGCCCCAAAGTAGCGAAAATAGCTTCAACCAATCATCAGAAGCGAGTACTAGTGGAGTGTCACATGACTCTGGTGATCCTAGCTGGTCTCCCTCTAGTACTAGTCGGAATAACTCGTCCCACATGACAGACAGCTCTCTAAGCTACAATACAGCAGTCGCCATCACCGGTCGTCATGGTGAACTAGACACTAGTAAGAGATGTGCAGATTCAGGTACTGCACAAGATATTGTGAAAGTGATGATGGGTAGTAATGATGCTAATCAAGGCAGGGGCCACCTCCTCAAAACTCACCAATCTCACCAGAGCACTGCAGTCAGAAATAGCAATAATTTTATCACCACGTGCACTAAAATAAAAAATATTGAACGAGATGCGCAGAAAAATAGCATTGGATCTGGAAATGCTGTACGAAAGAGAGAAAATGAAAGCCATAACGTGCCAAATATTGAGAGCTGCATATACCACACAACAGCAGTGTGTAACAATAGCAAGCAGTTAGCAAAGAAATGTGTAAGTTCGAGGGGTGTTGTATCAGCGAAGAGTGGCCCAGAAGTAGCCGCAAAAGAGAGAGAAACTGAGTCCCAGAAATCGATCGATATTCGACCAGCTACCTTAGTAGCTCCTGAATCTTCTAAAAAATCCAATTCTTTATCTCAAAATCCTCAGCAATCGAAACGCAGTCATAATGTGCGTCCTCACGCGATATACCATCTTGTGGCTCAACCAAAAAAAGGCAAAAAGCCTAACTCAGTAGCTTCGTCAACTTTTGGTGCTCTGATTGATGTAACGAACAGGGGCACAGGAGCGGGAGGGAAGGAGGGACGAAAGAGGCAGGCCAGCTCTACGGCCGTAGCTGCCACCTCTAGCTCTACTGCTGCATTGGATGTATTCGACTATGGCCAAGGGACTCCAGCGAAGCCAGCAGGGTCAAAGTGTAGATCAAACGCAACGGGACAGTTGGTATGATGGTGATGACTATGTTGTTATACCTTAAGGACACTTTTGTTTGCGGGTACTAAAACCTTAGCGATTTGCCTATTTTCGCTAAAAATTGTATCCGCAAATATTAAATTTTCAACATTTTCGAATGCTAATTTTGAAAATATCACTAAAATGAGTACCCACTGAATGTGCTATTTCCGAAATCCACTAAAATTTGTACCCACAAATAATCATAGCCCTAAGGTACGTAAGGTACGTAGCCTCCTGACAGTAAATTTGTGCATGAGAAAGGTGTACCAAAAAGCTGGGAATGATCGAGGCTATAGTTATTATATTATGTGTGCACCCTAAAATACTTATTTTTTTGAGATGAGTCACAACCATAATACATGTGCATGTACAGTATGAGCATGTGATGAAGTGCATAATATTATTTCTTAATTTCAATCTAATACCTCTTTTCTCCCCCTCCCCACACGCACACTCCAGCACAGCGGTGGTACATCAGTGGGAGCTCGTAAGCCTCGCGTCCTATGGAGCAAGACGGAGGAGGAGAACCTTCTTCGCGGAGTTGAGAGACTTGGTCCGCGATGGAGCCACATACTAGCAGCATACCAGTTCCACCACAGCAGGGACTCGGTCAGCTTGAGAGACAAGTATAGAAATCTTCAAAAATATGCATTATGAATGAATTTAATTACTTAATCAACTGTAGCTAGTCTATATAGATTGCTGGTGTTATGTATGTACATGTAATTTGCATGCTCGAATGATAGAAAATATATGTTTCTATTCACCTGTGATGACATAAGATTTTCAGCACAGTGCATAATAATATAGTCACAAAATAATGTGTATACTAAATTGGTGTTGTAACATGCTTTGGCATAGTCTGACATGTTCAGGACCATGGTAGCTGCTTTCATCTGCTCAAGAGCTACATTTTGGTTTTTGTTCCAGCTCCATAGCTCTTTCCGTTGCAGAGATACACTTTGGCGCGCGCCGCGGTATAGAATTAATGATATTCATAGTTTTTAATTACGTAATTACATTCCAACGAAAACCCATACGCGTTTTGCTACCCCCTGTCCCAGCTCAATAAATAGCGTTTTCCGGTAGGGACTATCGGGGCTAGACGGTGTCAGGGGTACCCCCTCTGGCACCTGCAGCTGAAAACTGCACATGGTCCTGGGCATATATGGCTTAGGGGTCGCCCAGGTTCCTCCTTCGAATACCCCCCATCCTGGACAAAGCCTGGTAATCCACCATAGGCTGACTTCGGTCCCCTGTGGCTAATGTCATGCTCGATTTTCATCACCACTAGTAATATAATATAATTATTTTTCTTCCATTACAAGTATGTTTGTTTGATGTAACAAGTAGCTAGCATTATCATTAATTTTTAATAATTTTGGTCGGGGTAGACGGTGTTGGGGGTACCACCTCCAGCAAATAAATTAAATGCAACGTAACTGCTGCAAGGATCTGGACATTAATTTTATGGCTTAGGACCACCCTTATCGTCCCTTGAGAATCCCCCCCCCCCCCCCCCCCCCATCCTGTAAGCATGCCAACTGTGCTGTGGTAATCACCGAAGCTGTGCCGGCAACTTGGTCTTGGGGGGGGGGGGGGGACTGGAGGATGGGTTTTTTTCTTCCATGACAGACTAGTATATTATACAGATCACCGAAGCTGTGGTGACTCGATCTGGGGGGAGTTTTCTTCCATTACAGACTAGTATAGTTTAACAAGAGCAGCTTTTGACTGCACGAAGCTGATGAGTATCTCTCTCTCTCTAGCTCTCCGAGTTTAATACGAAATAATAAATCTTTGGATCGATTGGTCAAAAACAATGATATAATAATATTCAACAAAGGACAAAAGTTTTCAAATGGTTCGCGTTTTTTTTGTTCAACTTAATTTCAGCACAGTCAGCAGATTTAGCTGGTCATCATTTTAGCTTCGACATGATGTCGTTCATGTCCACTGACACAGCTATCTTCTTTCGAGCCTCAACTGGCGCAGGGGCAAAACAAAACCTGGAGGGAGGGAGAGAGAGAGAGAGAGAGAGAGAGAGAGAGAGGGAGAGAGGGAGGGAGGGAGGGAGAGAGAGGGAGAATCACAACCAAACATAAAGATTACCGTAGTTAATCGAATACAACGCATGATCCAATTTAACGCAAGAAATTAGCAATAATTATGGAATGATTGATGACCTTTACCAGGGAAACGTGTTTTTCAAAATTGAAATTTTTTTCCATGCGTTGTATTAGATTAAGTATGGTATGCTAAGTTCTGGTGCTCCATACAATCATGTATGTACTGCCTCATAAAAATGTTTGTCTGGCAAATGATTATTCTGTTCTATATTGTGACTCACTTCTTGAACTCCTCCAGTTCATCATCGTAGTCATCAATATCATCCTCCTCATCTACATCCTACATAAATACGTACAATACAATAATATCACTGATTTACAAAAGCACAAATCAGGCAAAATTGTACGCTGTAATAGTTCTATTATAAGCTGAGATGAATACATCAATTATCACCAAAAAATTATTAAAATTAAAGATAATATTATGCATACATCATGTGCGACTCACCGAGATGGGTGTGGCTTCATCATCGCTATCATTCTTCAGCAGCTGTTGGGCAACATGGTGCCGTGACGACCCCTTACCAGATGATCCCGCTCCCTGTGCCCTCTTTCCTTTCTTGGTAGTAGCAGTTGTCCCATTGGTCTGCTGTTTGCTGCCGTTCTTGCCGCTAGAGGAGGTGGAGTGAGCACCACGGGCAAAGGGTTGCCCGCTAGCGTTGCTGCCACCTGATTGGTCCAATGAGCTATTTGATCCCTTGTTGCCACTCGACGACTCAATGCCGTTCTGATGCACACCATTGTCCCCCTCGTTGCTATGGTAACTGGACACGCCTCCTGACTGCTACAAGTGCATGATAATAAAATCTAAATAGCAGGCTGATAGAAGGGCTCGTGTTCTTTTGGGGGGGGGGGGGGGGTAAATATAAGTTAGACACTGAAGCCAAGGGATCTACAGGATTTGGAATACTGATATAAAATCCCGAAGGCGCAAGCGTAGGGATGTATAGTAGATGCGATTATCTCTTGTTTGTGTACTTTTTGATCCTGCCATCCCTACTTCATTCTTCAATTTTATTCAATTGTTTTTATACTTGTATTATTTGCATAGGTCATGGTGCATTCTTGCAAGCACACTTCCATAACTCACTGGTTTCTTAGTCTTCTTCTTTCCCTTCTTGCCTGTCGACTTTCCTCCTCCGCCCCCACCAATAGAAGCTGGCCCCGCCTCCAAGAGGTTGACCCCGCCCACTGGACCACTCCCACCACCTTCACCCTCGTCTCCTTCGATGAATGCTAAGAGTTCTTCAACAGATGTTTGCTGGTTTGCAAGAGGACCAGAGCCAGAGTAACCTAGCAGACCTGAAGGGAGGGGGAGAGAGGGAGGGGGGGGGGGAGAGAGAGAGAGAGAGGGAGAGGGAGAGAGAGAGAGAAGGGGGGGGGGGAGAGATAGAAATATAAGAGTAAGCTCACATGTAACTTTTTAGCCTTGTACAATCAGAATTTTATGCCTTTTGTTTTCAAGTATTAAGTTTAGCGAAATTAGCGATTTGCCCAATTTTCGCTAAAATTTGTACCAGTGAATACCGTGTTTATGCATAAGATCTAATTAGCACAAGAAAATTCACATTCTAGGACTTGTCATAATAATATATCTTAATGTAGAGCGTGACGACCTTTACCAGAAAATTGCAAAAAATTTAAAATCGTAATTATTTACGCCAGACTGCACGAGTCCCTACCTCCTTTGCCTCCATATTGTTCCTTCCTCTTCTTCTCGTCGAGCTTGGCTCTCATCTTGTCCCTTCTCTTGGTGTAGTTGTGGCTGGTCGGAGCAGTGGGGGGCTACAAACAGAAAAAAAAATTTAAATCAGACAAAATCTAGACAAAAGTGGGGGAAAAATTTAAAACAGGCAAAAATCATCTCTATACAGTGTCGTATAAATTTTAAGACAGAAGGGCATGGTATACATGTATTTGTACCATGGTTGTAACATTCTGACCAATCAGATTGATTTATAGGAGGTGTCTAAATAAAATAGATACCTCCTAGGAGGTGTCTATCTAGATAGACACCTACCTCTGAGGCTATGAAATTTTACATGATCATGCCTGCTAGGGTAGTTACAGCATCTTTTGTTAGTGAAAGAGATAAAGTACAGAGCTCTAGTGCTATGCAGAGTACTCTATGCAGATGATTAGTGGGCAGGTCTTACTGCGTTAATTGAATGGGTGGAGCGAATGATTGCCAAGTCAGCAGTAGTAAAAACTGAGCTGCACTCTGACTACCTCGAGTTGAAATCAAGACAGCGATGACATGGCCAGCCTTTAGTACGCAGCGACGATAGTATTGTGGTTCTGAATGTCAAGGAAGAAGCTCGAGTTGGACAGAAAACGGCGTCGGCTCACTATGCGTCGATGTCCAGCGTCAACTCGATCGACGACGATGGTTTGAACTGTTGCTAGGTACGCGCTCGAGCCTTTTATGGCCGGCGCTGTAGTTGCTATGCCGTAGATACGTTGTCAAGACTACGTAGCCCATGGTACAAGTCAGTTACATCACTCGGTTCGGTCTCTACGTGATTTACACAGCCTCGGGCCTCCGGCCCTCGGTGTGTAAATCCCGTAGAGACCTCCACCTCGTGATGTAACCTATACGTGTAACTATTCTGATAATTATTATTTATAGGCTTTGGGTTTGGGATAAACAATTAAATCAGACTAAATCAAACCAAAAATAGACAAAAGTGGGGGAAAAGTTGAAATAGACAAAAATCAAATCAAATCGCTGTACATTGTCATATAATTTTAAAACAGAAAGGCATGGTACATGTATAACTCTATTCTTACGATTATTACGTATAGGCTGTTTAGCTATCTATGGGCATTCATCACAGATATGAATGGAAGGGTCTATGGTACTCTCTAGTCCACTTTGGCTGCTATCAATTGATAGCAGCCAAAGTGGACTAGAGAGTACCATAGACCCTTCCATGTAAAGAAACTTTCGTATGATAAATTTTCGTGTAAAAATTGTTTCGTAGGAATGACCCCTTACTGCAATTTTCGTAAGATTAATTTTCGTAGCCACCATTGACTACAAAAATATTTTTACAATGAAAAATTTCCAGATTTACGGTACCCACGTCTACATACTTGTATGAGAAAAACATTTATGTTAAGTAAGTTACCCCTTTCTTACCCCGTTATGTCCGAAGAGCTCGCAGTAACAGCAGGGGCAGTAGCGACGAGACCCCTCCCCATTGCCACTCCCACTTCCATCACCTGCCCCGCCCCCTTCCGGTCCGTGGTGGGCGTGGCCATGTTCTCCATGAGTCATACTGTTGTATAGATATAGGACGTACAGTGCGTGTGTGTGTACATAAGAAAAGTAAATTTTCGCTGGGCCCTCTTGCCGTATCTTTTTCGAACTCTCTCTAACCTTCCGTGATTGTGATCCGCTGTGCACCCTGACCTGTACGTACCCGCTCCCGACGGGTGGGCGTGGCCTGATCCATGGTTGTCGTGGCAATCACACGGGATGGAGCATGATGCCTTTCCATTTCCGTCACCATTTGCAGCGTTAGCGTCTCCGTTACAGTTGCCATGGTGATGATGGTGGTGGTGGTGGACGGAGCCGGAAGGGTGGACGTGGTTTGCCTCGGATTCTAGCTGAGCACTTCCGCTGGTTGACATCCAGTTTTGCCAGAGGCCTTCTTTGGAGAGGGGTGGGGCGGAGCCTAAAGGAAATGGCATAAAGTACCATAATAATATTATATGCTTGAGATGGTACATGTAAAGAGGTTCTAAAATCTAAATTTTAGGGCAAAAATATTTTAAGTAAAATTTTAGAGGTAAATAATTTTTCGTGACTTTATGCAATTTCCTGTACCATAATTATGCTTGAGATGATAAACATCTAAAATTTTAGGGTAAAAATATTTTAAATAAAATTTTAGAGGTAAAAAAATTTTCTGACTTGAAGTAAAAATTTTAGGAGTAAAAAAATTTTCTGACCTCAAGCATGAAAATTAGATTAGATGTACCTTTCTTGTTTGATTTCTCTTTAGTTTCGGGCTCCGCAGGTGTAGCTTGTAAGTTGGCGACTTCCAACATGGCTGGTAGCTTGGCCCCGCCCCTAATCCCGCCCACCACTGCCGGCAGACCACACTCTATCATCACACTACCACTGTTCGGATCCGTAGGGTTCAAAGGTCGACGATAGCTCTGAAATGAGAATGCCACATACGTGTAATATGCAACAAATCAGCACTAATCATAATCCCAGAATGCATGTACATGTACCGTAGATCTGGAAATTTTCGTATAAAGAAACTTTCGTATGATAAATCTTCATGTAAAAAAATTTTCGTAGGAACGACCCCTTACTGCATTAACATTAATAATGCATGCTAATTTGCGTAAGATTAACTTTCGTAGCTGCCATCGACTATGAAAATATTTTTATAATGAAATTTCCAGATTTACGGTACATGTATCTACATGTACATGTACATGTAGATACTTTCTCTCCAACCCCTTCTATTCCTTTCTCTCTCTCTCAGTATCCCTCTCTCTCTCTCCCTCTCCCTTCCTCTCTCTCTCTCTCTCTCTCCCTCTCTCTCCCTTCCTCTCTCTCACCGGATGGACATTAGCGGCTACAGCTCCCACGCAGGCTGAACAGTGACAAGCCTGTGTCGAGTTTGGTAGATATAGTGGTCGAAATCCTGTCACACTGTTATTGCTACTCCCTCCACTGGTAGAGCTGCTGTCACAGGCTCCATGAGATCCACTGCCGCTGTTGCTGCTACTGCTGATATCGGTTGACGATTTTGATCCGGTTGACGATTGAAACTTGGAATCACCTGATTCCTGTGTGTCCTTGACGTGATAGCGAGGCATATCTGAGATGAATAAAAAAGTACGATGTCATATACATGTATATACGTTAATTATCCATCAAACACTAGTCAGCATTGAAAATTAAAAAATTTTGGCAAAATCTTTTGATCCCTTGCAAAAAATTAGTACACTCTAGTACTTTTTATCAAAGCTTGATACATAGTTTTAGCTGAGCAACACTTCATCTTGGATGTGATCATCATGTGATCATCACATGACCCATCACCATGGCAACACAACCACACCCCCTTCAAATTCCTGACCTTCACTAGCAGCCTTCTCTCTCCTCTTTAGCTTTGCTGTGACATCACTCTCAAGTTTCTTTCTCTTCTCCAGGAGCAGCTCCATGAACTTCTTGTGGGAGTCTGTGTGAATGAAGAGATAGTCGTCTTCAGTACACCCGTCCTGATTGACTCGTTTGATAGGGGCTGCGTCGTTATGGATACCGTCCACGTCCAAGCCTAGATCATCACCTGGAGCACATTAGAGATAGCACAATAATATCATAATATACTTGTGCATGTATGAAAGAGCAGGATTTTTATAAATTTTTCTTCTGAGCAATGGAAGAGTTGAGAACCAGAGTGGCCTAACCCCAAATTGAATGCGGGAAATTGTCTAAAAAGCTCAAAAATGGACTAAAAAACCAAACATCCTGCTACTCTATCAAATCACTCAAATTTTCAAAAATGCGAATTTTCTGTTGCTCATGAAATGCATTTTAAACATGTTTTCAAGATTAGGGGGGCTAACTCAACATTTGTGGGTTAGGCCACTCTCAGACTGGTTCTGAGCCCTTCAATATATTATTATTCTACATGCAAAATTTACTGAATACCCACCAATATATTTTTCTCGTCTCACTCTCTCTCTCTCTCTCTCTCTCTCTCTCTCTCTCTCTCTCTCTCTCTCTCTCCCTCCCTCCCTCCCTCCCTCCCTCCCTCCCTCTCTCTCTCTCTCTCTCTCTCTCTTACCTAGACACTCTCCGTTGGTTGCTAGTTTTGATGTGTTGAGCTCTAGTTGGGTCAGCTTCATCTGAACCTGGTCACAAGAACTAAACATCACCCTACCTCCATCAGCTACAAAGTTCCTGAAAGAAAGCGAATAAAAAAGACGGACAAAGATGAACGAAATCGTTAATAAAAGTTCATCTCAGGACTCAAATTAAACGTGAGGTGATTGGCAAATTAATTGATGCTAATTAGAGAATATTTGTCATGGCTAGGCTCCGGTATACATTGTATGCCCATGCAACCCAGTATCCACCCCCCACCCCCCCCCCCCAGCCAGTGTAATGTAAGGCCCCCCCAGTCTACAGTTTAGATCCATCGTGACTAGTTTCAAGACTATATAGGAGGGGGCATTGATATTAATTAGCAGGGGGTACCCCAGTGCACCCCCTCCCTCTAGGCGACTATTGGAGGGGGCATTGGTAATTAGCAGGGGGTACCCCCAGTGCACCCCTCTCTAGACGACGAAATATTCCCCTTTCCTCACTTGTCTAGATCTTCGACCGTTAGTCTCTTCATGAACCGAATCTTCATTGTGATGCCTTGGAGGAAGTCCTGCTGACGATTTCTACCGTTTGTAGTTTCCTGACGAAGAAGAATCATTTGCTGTGAAAAAACAATCAGCACATGTAAGAGAGAGAGAGAGGGGGGAGGGGAGAGAGATGATACCTTAGTGTCGCTAAAGTTAACTGCATCTTAATTTAGCAAATTTAGCAACCGAAAGCAAATTTGCTAAATTAACATGAGGCTAAAATTTCTTCACGACGACATAATTCGTTTAATTAGAAATAAGATTAACTGAAAATTTGAAAAGTGCAAAGTAACACGCATTCGAGCTGTAGTCCAGTTCTTCATCAGATGGTGACTTCTGAGTTCATGGCCTGTCACTATAGGCTCTAGTATCTGTTAAGTAGTTACCTCACATTATCAGCAGTAAAATTATTTTATCTATACTTAAGATAATTTCTGCAGGTAATACCTCTTCAAGTCCCATCACATTCATAGTACATTGTAGCTACACATGACTCACTCTAGCTCTTTGAAGGTCCACTGTATCATCATCCATAGAGACATCATCTCTGTCGCCATTACTGCTGCCCTTCTTCTCTCGTTTCATTATTGCCGAGTCATCGTCGCTATCGCAGCTGCCATCGTCCAGGAAGTAGGCGGAGTCCTGCTGTTGTATGGCATCCTCTCCGAGCAGCGTACGGTTGATGTCACACAGGGAAAATCCTTCGTCATCAAACAGGTCTGACGGGAGAGCAATAGATTATGCGTAATAATTATGTATCACGACTCGTATCATGGTGTATACCGTAATCAATCGAATACGATGTATGATCCAATTTAACGTAAAAAAATACTATTAGCATTTACAAATTCTCATAACATTTATATATGGAGTGACTGACGACCTTTACCAGGAAACCAACATTTTAAATACGTTATATTAGATTAAGTACGGTATCACGAGTATCATGACGTGCATCATAACGATATGCACTGCGTATCTCCCCCTCTCTCTCCTTTTTCTCTCTCTCTCTCTCTCTCTCTCTCTCACCTTCTATACTGAGATGTACCCCCATTGACCTGAGAGCATTCAGCTTGACCGCTACCTCTACAACTTCATCCACAGTGAACCCCAGTCTCTCTCTCTCTCCCCCCCCCCCCTCTCTCTCTCTCTCTCTCTCTTACCTTCTATACTGAGATGTACCCCCATTGATCTGAGAGCGTTCAGCTTGACCGCCACCTCGACAACCTCATCGACGGTGAACCCCAGTCTTCGAAACTTCTGCAGATCGTGTCTGTTACAGCATGCCTTGGTTCCGTTCAAGTCCAGTGATGTCATGTCCACGTGAAGAGTGATGGTGTGAGTGGCTGAAGGGAGGGAGGGGAGGGAGGGTCATGTTATTATATTATAGTATAATTAATTTTGCGAACTAAAAAAATTTTTGTGGAGTGCAAAAAATTTTTATATAAAAATTGTCTACTTACATGTATGTACCGTATAGCAGGAAATATTGGTGGAAATTAAATTTGGCAGTTCAGTACGGGACCGCCATATGTATATATGCTAGTAGGAAATTTTGGCGGATTTTAAATTTGGCGGTTGTAATATAGACCGCCAAATTTAATTTCCTGCCAAATTTTCCGGCTATACGGTATACTAATAGTAATTATTTATCAAGTAACTATGTAAAACCTACAAGTAACTAAGCTACTTAAGTTATCTCCTATTGACCAATCAGATTACAGGAAAGTGGCAGTAAAAACAGGTAATGTAGGGTAAAGCAAGGTAAAGCAGGTAATGTAAGGTAATGTCAAGGGCTTATAGACCCCAAAAGGGGAGAGGGCATGTAACTGGCACCTGGCAAACTTCAAATCCATAGGCTAAAAATAGTAAATCCACGTTATCAGTCCATAGCACCAAGAGTGTATCAGGAAGAGTACGTAACTGCGTGGGCGAGCAAGCTCTAGCTCTACAGATATGGTGGCGTCATCCTACGTGTAACCATAGCTATGCAGAATCCATGTTTCGTTTACGTATTACACAGTGATCATACACGTGGCTATGTGGTTGCAGGTGTGCTGCACAGTGTCTGACTAGAACTACCCCACCAAGGGACTACCCTTCATTGGCTTGTGGCCACACAGTTTTCACAAAATCATGTACTTGTACAGCATTTGTCTGGTATCTACTACGTGCTGTGACGCCACCATCACACTGCATAAGCGCAATACTAACATACAGGAGCTACGTACTCTTATCTTCCTAATACACTCTTGATAGCACTAATGCAGTCCAGACAGCAGCTGTTACTATAATTAGTTACAAACCACTGTCTGATTTGAAGTTTGCTAGGTACACTATCATGTATGGCAGTTACATGCCCTCTCCCCCTTTGGGGTCTATAAGCCCTTGGTAATGTAGAGTTTTTACACAAAAATGTCGTCTACATGAACTTATATGTATACTAATTTATATAGCAAATATAATCTAGGCCAAAATTTTATGAATATGAATTGTGATAATTATCATGTGAGCAACACTGATTCCACTTGACCAATAATCTACTCTCAATAATTTCTACTGACCTATATCTCCATTGAGCCTGAACTCTGGCTATCCAATTAGAATTATTATGTGAGCAACACTGATTCTACTTGACCAATTTAACATTTCTACTCTCTTGCTAATTTCTACTGACCTATATCTCCATTGAGCCTGAACTCTGGCTCCCCAACTGGCTTCACACATTTAAACAGTTCCTTTGACCACAGCGCCGCCTGCTCACTCGTCACACTATCAGAACTAGCGATCAGACCAGAATGGGAATGGGACCGGCCGTTTGGGAATGTGGACTTGGAATTGGACTCGTTACCAGTTGAAGAGCTCTGTTTACCAGTACATTCAGATGATCTGCAGATACGAAATTTAAGTAAATAACTGTCTCTCTCTCAACTGAACTTTGCTTACTTTTTTCTCTCTCTCTCCTTGGTCTGTGCTAGTGTGGTCGACGCCCCCAGCTCTTTGCCCCGCCCACTTCCTGTCTGTCGCTGCTTGAAGCTGTCTCCGTCCGCTTTGATCTGTGCCCGCCTCTCCATGAGCTTGCGGTGAGCGTCCTGTTGGTGGTTGAGATGATCCTTTGCAGCTTTCCAGATACGACTAATCTCATCCATCTCATGGTCAAGAGCTACGTACCTGCGAGAGAGAGAGAGAGAGGGAGAGAGAGAGAAAGAGAGGGGGGAGAGAGAGAGAGAAAGAGAGAGAGAGAGAGAGAGAGAGAGAGAGAGAGAGAGAGAGAGAGAAAGGGAGAGAGAGAAGTGGAGCAAAGGGGGGAGTACATGATAATTTGAAGTGAGAAGTCCAGATCTACATGTAGCTGAGCTGCCTCTTGACTAAGTACAAAGGTCATCCATCATGTACCACTATGGCTTCTATAATGTACCTATACTTTGACCTCTTACATAACTATCACCATAACAATATGCAAGCAGTCCTATTTCGGTATCCTTCTTGCCAAGCCCCGCCCATAAGCCACGCCCACCTTTGGCTGAGGTTGTCTGCGGTTGTCCTGTGATAGTGATCGGATGATAGGCTGGCCAATCGAAGTTGAGCTATGATCAGTGGGAGGTTGGAACTCATGAAACTCTCGGCAAATATCAGTTCACGAAAGATGTTCTTGTTCATCAGTTCAACCGTCATTCCTAACTTTTGAACGTAATCACACTCCTCCTGTGAAGGGGGGTGGGGAGAGAGAGAGAGAGAGGGAGAGAGAGAGAAAAAGAGAGAGAAAGAGAGGGAGGGAGGGAGGGAGGGAGAGAGAGTGAAAGAGAGAGAGAGGGAGAGAGAGAGAAGCAAGTCATACCCTATGCTACTTTCTTACATATCCCCATGCACACTGTTTCACCAAACTATCGTATTTGCAAAATAATTCCTATTTTAATTTTAGCACGATTTTCTGGTAAAGATCATCACACTCTACATTATATTATTATAAGTCCTAGAATGCCAATTTTCTTGCGCTAATTAGATCTTGTATTTCATTTACATAGACACAGCAAGCTCCATAAACCTTCATTCGACAAAATATTCTTATTATTCTCACTCACGAGTGGTTCTAGTAGATAGAGCAGTGAAGGAAGTGAGTTGCAGAGGTATGAGTACTCCTCGAGGAGCATCTGAATGAACTCGATGGCCAGCTGGGGAGAGTTGAAGCCACACGATAGTTGCTCTAGAAGACGAACCTTGACCTCTAGAAGATACTCCCTACATGTACATGTACATGTACAAGGTTATTATAAGTGACCAAATATTATGAGAGAATAGACCATTAATTTTACAATAAAATTTCATTTTCCAATAATAGGTAAAATGTGGGAAAAAAGAGAATTTTTCACTTTTCTGTTTTTTAGTAGTCCTCTGGAAATGTAGATTTTTGACTTCATATTGATACACACTGTTCACGTGGTTGCAGCATGTACATGTAAACGTCAATAATTATGAGCTAAAGTATTTACTCAGATACATACAATTTAAAATGGTCTATTTTTCCATGGCAGGGCACATAAGATACACAGTATAGTGGAAAATTTTTGTGGAATGCTAAATCAATTGTATAGGTGGGTGGGGCATGGCTAAAATTTCGTGGAGAAAATTTTTGTGAGTGGCTCTAATCTGTTAAAAGTTTTCTCCCTCGAAAGCTTCCCACAGTAACAACATTATGGTAGCACAGGTGTACAGTGTATGTAATACAATCAGATTCACGCTAATTAAGGGTTTGCCCAGACACACCCTTAGTTACAGCCCAGCGAACACACAGCATAGGCAGACAGCCAGCTTGATGTAATACCTATCTCAGGATTTTGTGGTACAGGGCTTGTTGGCGAAATTTTTCATACTGTATAGCCGGAAATACAGTGTATTGGCGGGAATTAAATTTGGCAGTTGAGCCCAAAATCGCTATTACAAGAATATTGGTGAATTTAAATTTGGCGGTTCGGCACGGGATCACCATATGTATAGATGCGAGTAGGAAATTTTGGTGGATTTTAATTTGGTGGTTGTACTATAGACTGCCAAACCGCCAAATTTTCCGGCTATACGGTATATACAGTATTTTAGGTCAAGCATTCACACTGTTTTTTCTCTTAGGCCAGTTTTAGTGACCACACCCCCTCCTTTATACTGGAAGTACATCACACTCTAGGGGTGGGTGGAATGGGGATTGGGAATGGGACTGACCTTGCTAGAGTCTCTAGTCTCTGGAAGAACTGGTGAGGATCTTTGTTGCAAAGCTTCTTAACGATCATCTTCATCTTGTCAGAGCCAATATTAGCCTTGTGGGTGGGGTCTGGGGAGCGAGAGCATGTATATGTATGTATGATACCGTAAAAAAAATATTTATTCTCAATTATGCCAAATTTTGTCACAAAATGAATTATTGATAAAAAAAGTTTTTTGGCTATTATTGTGGGCAGGGTCTGGGGAGTGTGTGTGTGTGTGTGTGTGTGTGTGTGCATGTGTGATAATAGGTACTGTCTGTCTAGCCTAAAATTAAAAAAAAAATTTCAAAGAGTAAAATTTATACTCAAAATTGTGCCAAATTTTTGCCACAAAATGAGTTATTACTGAAGAAAATTTTGAAATTTTTCGGCTATTATTATGGTATACTATAGATTGGGTACTCATTCTCAGACTGATCGAAAACATTGAAAATTTTAAAATTTGCAGGTACAATTTTTAGTGAAAATTGGGCAAATCGCTAATTTTGCTAAATTGTGGGTTCTCCTCACTTGTTAGCGAGAGTTTCTCTCTGTAAATCTTCTTGACGATGTGCCTGATCTCCATCCAGTAGGTTTGGGTCAGGTGGGCGTCTCTCTCAACCTGGGGGGTAACCGCGTTCTCCCTGGAAGGTAAGAAAAAGTTAACTTTATGTTATAATATTAATTTATTATCACAGGTAACTTGACAAACGAGTGCGAGTAGTGAGGAGGTAAGGTTATACTATATACAACGAAAAATATTTTTTAGAGTGACCAATCGGAACAGAGTATTAAATTTGGTTACAACTATAGTATGGTAATGTAGGTATTGTAGGTAGATAGGACCAATCGGATCACAGTATTTATTACAATTATACGGTAATGTAGGTATTGTAGGTACTGTAAGGTATTGTAGGGTAAAGTAGGCCAGGAATCTGATTGGTCAGTTGGAGGTCCACTATTTCACTTCGCTTGCCACAGCCTCAGACCTCTGAGTGACCAATCGGATCACAGTATTTGTTCCAATTATATGGTAACGTAGGTATTGTAGGTATTATAAGGTATTGTAGGGTAAAGTAGGTCAGGAATCTGATTGGTCAGTTGGAGGTCCACTATTTCACTTCGCTTGTCACAGTCTCGGGCCTCTGAGTGACCAATCAGATCACAGTATTTGTTACAACTATAATATATTATGGTATTGTAGGTATTGTAAGGTATTGTATGGTAAAGTAGGTCAGGAATCTGATTGGTCAGTTGGAGATTTCACTTTGTCTGTTTTACTTACATGTATAAACATTTTTTATTACTATGAGAAATTCTAGGGAGGGGAAACCCCCCTCAGGGGATGGCCCGGATATGTCATAATAATTATATATCAGGAACCAGTGACGGTACATGTATACATGTATCATATGCTAACCTTTGATATATATAGTATTATTTACTATGAAAAATCACTACCTAATACAAACAGCAATAAACAATAGTGGATATGAACACGTGCTAATTAATTACATACACACACATACTACTCACAGCAGCCAAAGGTGGTACATTGTACATGGACATGCCAATTCTCTCTGCCGGACAATGTCCAGCAAAATATTAAAACATACTATCTGCCAGACAATGTCTAAATATCTCTCTGCCGGACAATGTCTAGCAAAATATAAAATTACTCTCTGCTGGATAATATCTAGCAAAAATTAATATAAAAAATACTCTCTGCCAGACAATTGTCTAGCAAAAAAATTTTTCTCTGCCGGACATACGAAGTACTGCACTGTAGACGCAGCACATGTATGGTTAGCTATGCCCACAGGGCCATGGCACGTAGCTATGGGGACTGTTGACATGTGTTGGGAACAGCTACAGCCAAAACTGACCTCATTTGTATATACCCAACCTCAAAACCACCCCAGGCTTCCCCTCATGCCCCTATTAATTTAGAACTACACATATACACCACAAATTGCATCTAATGTTTACTGGATAAATACAGACTTTCCCCACACCCTTGCCTTGCCTTGACCAGAGAAACAACCACCTGACCAGAGCACTGTTGCAGTACTTACAGAGACACATCATCACGGAAAGACGGACTCTCTCCAGCTCAAAAGCTGTATGGACAGCCGGTACAGGACACCTTGCCTACCCACAGGAGAGCGTTCTCACTAGAATGGCAGCGTAGTACGTCCGTTGCCGAAAAACAGGCCCAAATTACCAGAGAAGCAGTCGAAACGACATACGACGGTAAAGCACGGATCCCTACCCGAAATCAGAATTGGTCTCTCACTCCCTCCCCCCCCCCCTCTCTCTCTCTCCCCAACACAGCTTTACCTTTTAGCGACACAGGCATCACAGTTGCAGCCTCCAGTCCCACCCTCCTTTGAGTTGACCCTTTGCTTCTGTTTCTCTTCCTCAGCTTTGACAGCTTGAACACAACTAGGGCACATCCAGTTAGCCTGCTGTGGGAGGAGAGAGAACAAGGGAGGGAGAGAGAGAGAGAGAGAGAGAGAGAGAGAGAGAGAGAGAGAGAGAGAGAGAGAGAGAGAGAGAGAGAGAGAGAGAGAGAGAGAGAGAGAGAGAGAGAGAGAGAGAGAGAGAGAGAGAGAGAGAGAGAGAGAGAGAGAGAGAGGGAAGGAGAGAGAAAGAGAGAAAGAGAGAGAGAAAAAGAGAAAAGAAAGAAAGAGAGGGAGAGAGTTAAGCAACCTTACATGTGTAGGTGATTCAAATGTCATTTGATACTCTTGTCAGCAAATCACATGAAACAACGTACTTTGTGCATTAATAAAAAAATGTGTCTCAAGGGATATGAACATCTGAGCGTACATGAACGACATTGTACCAATGTGCAGTACAGTGCAGTGCAGTGATGGTACGAGTCACCAACTTCTGCTATGCAAGTGTCACTGACAACGAGTTGATTTTGTAATGCCCATTATGTACCTAAATATTCTGAATTTGTATCCATCTGGGTAAATTTTAGCATCAGGCATGATTGCCCTCTTCTGAATAAAAATTTTAAATCAAGTGTCTACATGTATCTAATTCAGAAACGCATTAGGTACCTAAATATTCTGAATTTCTATGTATTTTGCCCCAAAATCCCCTTCCCCAGGTAAATTTTAGCACCATCCGTTTGCTCCCCCCCCCTTTCGAGCAAATTGGATCACTGCATCTAAATGCACTCACACACACGTACCTGTATAGATGAAGCGGTGCCGCCATTTTGTACCATTTGTCTGAACGCTCCCTTACAGCGATGGCACCTGGTCGTAGTCAGCTCTTCACTGATATCTGAGGATTGCTGGGGGGGGGGGGGGGGGGGGGGGGAGAGAAGACAGAGAGAGGGAGAAAGAGAGAGAAAGGGAAGGAGGGAGAGATAGATAGATAGATAAATAGAGGGAGACAGAGAGAGAGGGAGAAAGAGAGAGACAGAGAAAATTAGAAACAGAGAGAGAGAATTATAGAGAGAAACACAAAGGGCCCACTAACAGATTGACGGTGCTAACGTGCTAATCAACAGGTGCCACTTACAATCAGATGGGCTACACCTGTGCAGCTCAGGCAGGCAGTGAGTGGGTGAGCAAGTGAGTGGGTCATGTACTGGCTGCTACATGCACACATGTGCACACGGACATGTGCTCTACATCATGTTATACTAACTAGTACAAACATCCACCGACCCATCCACCGACCCCCTTGGCCTAGTATCTGTATGTCATAGTATCTGTATGTCATCAACTTCCACATACTACCTAGACTAGACTACTCTCAAGAAAAAAAAAACCTCACCACATACGCTTATGATATGCTATTGATTTGGATGGTGACTATATTGCTTTAGATAACATATGGCTTTGTGTTGATCTCAATTAGATCGAGGCATTCTTAGAAGTTGCTTTCGTATGCTACAGTAGGTTTTTTTTTGCTTGATATATATAATTTGCACAACAAATTATTACTTATTATGTGTACGCACAGAGAGGGAGAACAAAAGTGACCGTATTAATATATTATAGCTCTAAGACCCCACAGTGAACTACTCTAATTAAAGAGCACCATGACCTTTCCACATACACCGTGTACCCAACCCACCAGAATGTTGTGTACTTGTGCAATTCTTCAAGAAGCTACAATATTCCTCTTATTCAGCTTGGCTTGATGGCTTCTGATAATAAATTATTATTAAATTTTAGTACAAAGGTCACCTCGTGTTTAATTAGTTAATTAAAGATCGTCTGATATAACTCGACGATCAACGAGGTAAACGTATTAATAAAAAAATCGCTGATCCCCTGTCATGATACTTACCTTAGGCACTTTCTCTTGGCCGTTCGGCTGGCCATCGGCGGCGCCCGCCTCGCCCGAGGCACCCTTGGCCTTCTTTCGTCGCTTCTTGGTGCGTTTCTTGATGCTCGGATCAGACATCGCTCGGCCCTATCTTTGCGATTATTGGAGAAAGTTCGCGACAAACTTACACGCTAAGGGATCCTTGTGTAGTTACGATTGTTGAGCGTTAGAGATCTTCTCTTGTGTCTTGGTAGATAAGCAGCTCGCAAACAATTAATCGACCACCATTTTGTACGTCGTGTGTGTTTTAGTGACACTCCTACTTCCGGAAACCCCCGTAAATTAACTGATTGGGTGGAGTCAAGGAACGTGAATGGAATTTGATATTGGATTGGCCATGGAGCGGATCGCGGAATGAATTACGTACAAAATTGGTTTTTCGTTCCAGGGTGTGGAGCATGCGCAGTATAAATGGCCTAATCTCGAGAGTTCTTGTTGTTGCAATAGCAAAGCAGAGCAGAAAGAAGGAACTAAAGGATGGCAGAACACTCACATGAGGTACAATAATAAAATAATTAATAATGCTAATCATTTTTACCGCAAAATATATAATTATTGTCACTCGAATTAGGGAGAAGGTCATGTGACTGTTCATCACCATGAAGACTCAGGCAAAGAAGTAGTCTTAGAGGTATTATTATTATAAGCATTCTATTAGACTTACTCGTATCTCTACATCTCCCTCTGTGCTTTAAGAAACATGTGACTGGATTTGAGAAAAATCGATTATTCTTATCATAGTATATAGGTAGTAATTTTTTAGTAGCTACCCCAGCCTCAGGTACAAGAAAAATATCGAAGTCCAGTCTTTGTAAAATCAGATTCTGTTAGAGTATATAGCTGCTCAATTTTTTTGCCAGAGAGTACAGTAAAAATTCCAAACAGTAATCATGCTGCTTCTGCTTAGAGTCGTAATCAGCCGTTGTGATATCTAGCTAATCAATAGTAATCTTTTTTTTCTTTTATATAGGTCCACACTGAGCATCATGAGGGCCATGAATCTCATCACGACCCACAGCACCGCAGTGGTGGTGCCCATCACTCACCAGGACACCACGGTGAGGGAGGGCACGGTGATGATGGTGATCATCATGAACATCATGACAAACGATGTAACATTTTGTGAACGTTAATGCTCCAACAGAATCGAAATGGCCATGACAATTATTGTCAGAATATTATTAAAAGCTTAATGGTACACTTAAACATTATGAGTTATTAGTAGCTACAGTAATGACTTTCTGAAGTATAGATACAGATATGGACTACCAATGTCATAATAATAATTGCTATGTTATGACTTATGCAATATCATAATTCTTAAAGCCTTATACAAGCACTATAATAGGTTTCTGGAAGCTGCAAATATGAATTCTCTAAAATTTGAGCATAAGATCAAATGGTTCACACCTGTTCTGTTCTGTTTGTAAAGGTTCAAAGTGTACATAGCTACATCATGCGTGCATGCATAGTCTAATTGGGTGGATGGAACTCAATTTGCAAGTGCATGGGGGCTTTTATTTTCTTATAATAATATCAATGGCAAAATTAATATCACTGCGGCACCCTCAAGAGTTTGTAGCGTCTATGATGGTGTCATGGTTTCTGTTTCAAAATCTTTACCATGATCGATCTGATCCCCTATCATGAGTCGAAAATGATAGAGTAAAAACTATTTATATAACATAATATTATAGTAAATTGTTGAGAGTAACTGTATGGCATACAACAGAAAATTAATGCCAAAAATTCTATGTGTATTATAGAATCAAATGTCACAGTGTAGTATCATTAATATTATGCAGTATTACGCCCTGGAATGTTTGCATACTGGTTATAACGTTTGTACATCTGAGGTCTGCACCACACAAAGAGGAATGAGTTCACCAATCCTTGAAGAGAGTCTCCAACCGCCTGTGATATTATTATGCATAATAAAATTAATCATAGGACAAAATATTATGTAGGTATAAAACTGATTTTGAATACTAGTACTAAATTTGTAAGATGCTATGCCTCTCAAGTGGTATTGGGAAGGGGAATATTAAATATTGATGTTTGCCAGAACCGTCAAATCAAATTATTTCCACTATGTTGTATGCATACGCATGCTAGCTCTCTGATCAGCTATGGAGTATATAGCTTACCGCTATCAATATTACAACACCTAGCCACGGTTCACGATGATGTATCTTGTTCACAAGGAGGACTTGGTCAATAATGGCATCTGGTACACGTAGTATCAATAGGAACACACCAGCAAGCAGTGGACGCCAATTTACACCTCCATCAGTACCTGCATGGAATGTGAAACTATCGTATTTCCATTCCTATTCAGTATCAGCCACCTTGGTTATATAGCAAACCACTAACAAGTATTAGTGGGAGATGTAATGGTTTGTGAATCTATATGTATACAGGGTTGCTTTCCAACCACAGCTGAAATGCTATGTTGAATGTCTAATTACCCTTGCTAATAATAATATACACTTGCTCATTATTATTATATTTTTGTCGATTAGTATGTGCACACTGTTTACCGCCTATTGGTTCTCCACGTCGTCTGCTGATGTCAGTAACCCCAGGTTGTGTGCTTGGTGCCTGGCGTGGCTGTATGGAAAGAATAATTATAATTATTATAATATTGTAACACTTTATAGGCCGATTATCTTCATGCTGTCATATTATGATTATCATTGACTTTATGTACTATAAACACCTTTCAATAAAACTAATATTAATGTCTGTAGTTGCCCATTGAAATGGCATAGAAGTTGTATTACAATAATAATATTATTACTGGTTGGGTGGCAGTTTCTCCACAGCCGCACAGCCGAAATCGAATGCAGAAGAATACGACCACGTAGCCCACAATGCAGATGGCTATTATTAGAATGATGAGCCACATCCACCCTTCGTAACTAAGGGGCAGCACCAGCTTTTCATTCAGTTTCACACCTGATTCAGTGGCTAGCAGAGAAATGTAACACCAGCCTACATGTATGAATTAAATTATAAATAATATTGTACTGTTTTCTGGTATACTTCACTATCACTGAGTGACCACAAACAAGTATTTGAGTGTTGTTACTTCACATAAATTCTCCTCCATGCACTCTATAGCTACCATGCACAAATGCTGAATTTCCATCAGTCATACTAAGAGCTAGTACATTTAGAATGAATATTATTATTATGATGATGGTGACTGACCTACATCAGCCGTTTTGGCATATCCCAGGTGGTAGAGTCGTCCTAGTACTATCACCAGCAAGAAGGGAAAGCCCCAGCAAAGGAGATTGTAAAACGTGAACACAGAAACTATTACACGAACTTTTCCACGTCTCTCTATTAGTCCTACAATACAGTGTTGTATGTAATTTTAGTGCAATATCTCAAAATAATATTGTAGCTATGTACAGCACGGAATTAAATTCCACATTATTTGAGTAGTGGATGAATATTAATAAATTTTTAAATTAGGGGTCTCAGGCCTAGGCCTGGGCCAAATATTCGTGAATAAATTTTTGAATAATAGGCAGCTTCTTGAAGAAGTTGAATAATGGGCTTTTCAACTGCTCAAGGAAGTAGTGCACATACACAATGTGTACTTAAAATAGAAAACTTTGTGTCATGTGACATGAGTCTGTGATCAAATGGAGGAAGCACTTGAGCAAACAGCTCAGATAACTAGTTGTCCATCATTTTTGGGAGTGCTAAAAGTTCTTAAGCCTCAGAACTTACAATAAAGAGAAAATTTCCATATTATAATCCAGCACTTGTTGGCCAAAATGTACATGTACATTCTGGTCATATTTATGTGTTCTTTTGCATTTTGTCAGCTTTTTTAAGAATAATAGGTAACTTTTTCTTGAATAATGGGGTAGATAAGTGAAGAATACTTACTTGAACAATGGGCAAATTTAAAGGAATATTTGGCCCAGGCCTACTCAGGCCACAGTAACAACTAGAGCTCATAGAGCACATACCCCGCGTGCCATGGCAATATCGCCCATGGCCATACCTTTTCTCAGAGACCTCTGTTCTTTGATGTTTAGTCTCTTGCTACTCATGGCTTTTTTGTTCCCTTCTGAGATCCATGACCACAAATGACATTAATTTTGTGCTAGACGTATGGTGTTCTGAAGCTTGAGCATGCACAGTAGACTCCCAGAGCAGCTTGAGCATGCACAATAGACTTCACGAGGTACTAGGTAGGCGTGTCCGATGTAGGCGTGTCCGACATACTATCGCACAATTTCTAGCTTTCTTGGATCTCTTGCTACTCACGAGCTTTTTCTTTCCCTTCTGAGATCCATGATCACATATGATATGCTATAATAGTAGAATAGCTTGAGCATGCGCAGTAGACTCCCTAGAAATAGTTGAGCAGCTCGAGCATGCGCAATAGACTTCATGAGGTACTAGGTGGGCGTGTCCGATGTAGGCGTGTCCGACATACTCGCACGATTTGTAGCTTCTCTGGGTATTGCCTAGGGTTAAAAATGAGCCAGGAGGTGTTTTTTCGCGGTCTTACACCATTTTATCCCATTTATTGGCCCTACTTTTGCTTATATGTTGAGATTTGCCGATTTTTATGCTGACAGACGACAGACGACAGACGACAGACAACAGACAACAGACAACAGACAAACCGATTGCTTTACCCCCTGCTGCGCATGCGCGCACGCGGGGTAATTATACCTCATTTTGACATGCTGTTTCCATGCACTTAAGAAAAGTTATAGCTAGCTAGCTACTTTATGCACAGGAAATTTCGGCATACCGTAATATACCTGGCATGCAGTACGTGATGAATACACATGACACCAGTGCTAGCGTCCACATGGATGAGGAGAGAGAACCAAAGACAGCAAAAACGGCTTGAGCTGTGCACTGAGTGTCAGCATAGCTGGAATTAGAAGTGGTCTCCTGAATGAATCTTGGGAGGTCTTGCGTGGCGCCCCATATATGTGAAATAGCTAGCAGGATATCAGCAATCGATAGCATAATGACAATCAATCGAACAACTGTATAAAATAATGTATACAGAAATTATGTGAATTAGTCTTAAGCATTACTAAGTTATAGATATATAATTATAACAAGGGCTGACAAGAATTGAAGAGGAGTACAGTGCTACACTGTGATACCTCTCCATCATGATCTATCCGTACCAGTAGAGATGCCATGGGAATACTTAAGCTACATCATGATTTGGACCATGCAACTTTACAGTTATCCATTTAATAAGAATCTTAAAATATTATTAAAAGTTAATTCTGACCTGTAATATCATCTTTTTTATTGTGAAAGAAAAGCTGATAAATGATGATAGTGATTGCTCCAAGTAAAGAGAGCCCAGAGGCCAGTCCAGTGGCAATCCTTGTAGCCAGGACAAAGTTAGAGAAATATGGCTCCTCCCAAGACTCAGCAGTAGTGATACTTGAATTGCCATTGTACACTTGCTCCAAATCGGTGGTGAATGATATCTCCATGCTTAACTAATATAGCTTATTCTAATAGCTATAGACTACTATAATAATAATATATCATGCGCATGCATTCACATGCACCTGTAAACAATTTATCAACCAAAAGAAGCCCACCACATAATATTGTATGTTATGATAATTCAATTGGGAATGCACACGGCACTGAAAATTGGACCAATCAGATAGCATTTTCATCAAAGCATGCACGTCAAAAACAACAGGTGCACGACCATTCACCGTGACCAAAACCCATAAAGAATGTATAGTGTTACCACACTATACATTCACTATACACAGTGTTTTTATAATGATTCCACATGTGAGGGGTCAATGTTTATATAGCAAGGGCCAATATAAGCCTGCCATAATGATAACCTATGTTGACATAATATTATGCATACACTTTATCTCTGAGTATCATCTATTTTGGCACATAATACATTATGCATTATTAACTTGAGCCAACTGTAAGTGTAATGTCCTTGGCATTCCATCAGCTTAGGCACCTATAATATTATAATATATAGTACAAAACACTGGTTAATGCAGCTGACTATTATAACAGTCATGTATATAGTGACTACTGAGCAATGTATTAAATATTTCATCACTTACTTCCGATGATGTTGTCAACAGCAGCTAGATTTTGTCCTGTACGTCTGAAGGCTCTGGCAAATCTACTACCCATCTGTAATGACAGTACAGTATACGTAGTACTATTAGAATTTTATGCCAATTATGAATGGAGTATGCACAAAACTCTATTATACTAGATCTATTACCATTGCTTCCCTTTGAAAGGTGGTATCAGAATTAGTTCTAGATCTGTCGTCATCCAATTCCTGAAGAAAATTACCCATGACATGTACAGTCATACAATGAATTACCCTAAAATATCACTGGCTAGTGCTTAAGATATGCTATACTTAATTATAAGCCAGTTAGCATGTGTAATACGTAGCAAGCTTGCATGACTTGCCTTATTTGGAACTGAATCCGAACCTGATTGTGAGGATCTAGAAACCATTCGCTCAACTAAATCATCCGCTTTAGCCCTCAAGTCAGGACTGTCGATGATGCAGTGTGCTGCAATTATGTATAATAGTTCGTCTTTCGGAATCGTTTTCAACTTTTCCTTGTGACTCGTGTGCCACGATACTTCACTGGATACCCTCCACGTAGGTGGATGCTGCTCACTGAATAATTCAAGACACAGTACTCCATACATGTACATATCGATCGATGTCTTTAGCGGTGGATTAGATGCTTTTGCTGCCCCTTGTAGTGAAGTTCTTTGAACGTGATGGTCCTGGTCCTGTGTTAGATGGACAATTGATAGCCTGGGATTTCCTACAGCTCGATGTTGACGTGGTTGGTTGCGTACAATGGGTAGGGAACGCATTTCAGGTGGTGGCTGTAGTGCTTGATCGTACGCATCATGTTGACGATTAGTATCTGTCTCATCTGGTAATGGCAAAACTTCAGGTGGAAGATAGGCCATTGTTCCAGGGCAGCGACTACTCCAGTCACCCTCTTTCTTAATCTCCTTACATTGACCAAAATCTGCAATCTTTGTAACGATCTTATGTGCAAACACCCCCAGTAGGATGTTGCCACTGCTCAAATCTCGGTGTACAATGGGATACGGCTTCTTTGTGTGCAAGTAGGCCAATCCTTGGGCTATCTCTAAAGCAATAAGGATCTTTTGACTCATCTCAATATTGCTATTCTGCCCGTTGACTTCTTCTCCCTGGGCACCTATTGCATTATCAGCCGCTTCAGCACCATTAAGAACCTCATTGTGTTGCCTTGGATTTGGAGAGTTGAAGATCTTGTCAGGGTCACTAGCTTTGTCGTTTGCACTGGGAGGGACGCAAAGGTATTCAAGGATATTCTCTGGTTTATCAATGAAATCATACAGGCTGCACACAAGCTCTTCCATCACTAGCATAGGGAGACTGCCATCCATCACAACGCCATAGAAGTGGACGATGTTCGGATGTCTGAGGTGACTGGCTAGGCGACACTCTTGAATAAATCTCTTCGATAGTAGACGCTCTTCCTGAGACAAAGCGGCGTGGATACGTTTAACTCGGACGTTTGCACCGTGATATTTCGCACGAATAATCTTGGCGAAAGCACCATGGCCGAAGTCAGATACCGTATCTATCGCTACTCGTTTTTGTTCGAGGGTGAAACTGATAGGAACTTTTATTTCAGTAGCTAGTTCCTCACAGGTGGTGTTGCATCGTTTTAGGGACTCGAACTTCGACATGGTCTGTCTCTAGATCACTACAGTAGCCTACTGTAGTGATCTAGAGACAGACCATGGGCCGGGTGCGCATGCTCCGTACGTTTGTAGACGAAAGTGGGCGGGGCTCGAAGACCCCCGGATGTCACGGGAGCTCAAGTGCATAAAAAGGCAATAAACTTGCCATTACAGAAAGAAAGCTCTTAAAATCTTTGGTAATGGCAGGACACTGGAGACGTGAAGAGAATAAAGCCCTGAGGGTAAGCTGTGTGCAGATGAAATGGCATACTGTACTTTAATAATTAATTTTGTCATATCTCTTGAATGATGATGCATCCTCCTTGCAGCAAGAAGCTCGCCTAGAGCGCCAGGAGGATCGGCTCCATGCTAAGGCCGTCAACGCTGCTCTGCACGGAAACATCGGAAAGGCTGTAGCACTGGAGGTAGATAAAAAAAATATGTTGATTATTAGCATGCATGGCTCAGAGTCAAACCACAAAATATCTAGCAGCTGCAGCTACTAAAGTTCTTCTATAATATTTTGGTAGTAGTTACCATAGCAACATAATCTTCAATCCCAAATTGTGGGATAGTTAGAGGTCACGGATAGAGGGTCATTAGTATGTTTAATAACGGAAAATAGTTAGATGTTGGTTTGCAATTCTACTCGTGGCTTCGCTGCTTCATAGAATATGCGAAACCAACATCTAACTATCATAAAAATTATAGACTCGATCAGTAATCATGATTTATTCATTCACAGCTGTATTTATTTTGTGTTTATAGGTTCGTGCTGACCAGAAGCACCACCAGGCCCAGCATGCTGCCCAGCGCGCTGACGTGGCACACGATATCGCCCATCACCAGCATCACCACCATCACCCGCACCCTCCGCCCCCACAAGCTCACCACCATCACCCTCCCCCGCCCCCACACGGACATGGACACGGTGCTGTACATGTACACCATCACCATCATCACCACCATCACTGAATCGATCTGTGATGCTGTGCGAGCCTTGCGGTGTGCCATGGATGGACACTCTACTTATGATTTTTTTTTACCAGAGTATTAGTGTATTTTAGTGCTGGTTTAATTTTTGTTGTGTTGTCAAATTAATCTGCACAATAATGTCTGCACTGATCATCACTGATTGAAGATTAGCTAGCAATCGAGGCGGCTGGCATGATAGCTATTAATTTAATTACGTCAGAATTTTTTTACGGTACTGTAACTAGTCCAATGACGTATACGTTATAATGGTATAATAATATTATTATAATAGTGTTAAATTTGGCATAATTAATGGCATCTTGTGTGTATGTATACTACTGTGCTTTGCAGGTCAGTTGTCTAGAAAAGTTAGGGAATTCCATAGGAATGGCACCTGTCTTTGTCACTATATAAACTGAAAGCCTTTGTGACTTGTAGTATAACTGAATTAAGCACTTGAGAGCCACTGCCTATTTACCCTTTCCACTGGACAACTGACTTGCAAAGCACAGTAATGTGCCACAAAGGGACTAGTTCATGATAAGTCATTGTGCATGTGACTCATTAATGCATAGCTGAGGCTTCTGTAGCGACTATGACACTTGAATTCATGACAATGCTCTGGAACTATAGCATTGTCCTCAGAGTGATCATGTGAACTATGAATATGCTTGTACCCATGTACCCTCAATCAAGGATCAGGCATGATACAATGGTGTCATGATTCAGTGAAAATTGTGATCCCATTCAGTGGCCCATGGAATAATATGTATTGAATCCCTATTAAACCATGGTTGCTGCATCATCAGAGAGTAGCTGTTTACTAGGAAGGTGGCTGATGGGGTTCCTATAGCCACAATTATTACTTGCTGCATCATCCTATGGGTTTGGGATAAATAATTGATTTTTCACAAATTCTATAGGAGCCTTGCATATACCCTGGAGATGGTAACGACAACTTGAACACGGGGCAGTTTTTGTGCACTGGGTGGGTGCTTCAGAAATTAATGTGATGTCACCATTCTGCAGAGCTATTTATAGTACAATAATTATCTCCCTTACAATTATGCTTCACTTTTACTGGTACTATGGTTGACCTCTTCCTGATATCACCGGAAGCACTTAGCATCAACAATATTATGCAAAGCGAGCTGTGTCATAGTGTACATAATTTGCATGCAATAGTAGACTAGTGTAACCGACAAATCATGTGACATTGCTATTGGGAACTATCGCGTACCCGCTTGTAGCTGATGACTCGTGACTCGATTTCTGTAAAGCTCAAAGCTAATAAAACGGTGATATAAATTGCGAGGTACTGTTCTCTGGCACTGACTTATCATTAATTTTGCTGCGGACTGTCGGACAGCAGTTCAATAACCTTCACTCTCAAACCTAACGGTGCAACGATACTAGAGATATGTCTGGAAGAGCGTGGGCAAGAGAAGAGAGAAGAGCTCTTAGGGTAAGCTAGCCTCTAGTTATAATATAACTAGCTATATACGAGGTCTGGCTCAGTGCCATAAAAACGATCGAGACCCTCCCACTTTCTGTCTAATACAGACAGGCAGATTCATGATTTCTCTATAGTTCACAGATATAAATATTCAAGTTTCAGTGTAGGCCTATAGTTTGGGGTATATACATGTACTTGATAATTTTGGCCATTTGTATGATCTTGCAGCAAGAGGCCAAGTTTGAACGACAAGAAGATCGTCTTCACAACAAAGCAGCCAGAGCAGCCCTCCATGGAAACATCGGACGAGCTGTTCAACTAGAGGTCAGTCTCTCCCTCTCGCTCTCTCTCTCTCTTTCTCTCTCTCTCTCTCCCTCCTAAAATTGTATCTGCTTCTCTAAAAATTACAAACTGAAGTGGTCTATTAATAATTTCTTTCATATGCATTCTTCCTCTCAATCTGAAATCTTGCAGGCTCGTGCCAACATGAAGCATCACCAGGCTAACCACGCCGCTCATCGAGCTGACGTAGCTCATGACGTCGCTCATCACCACCATCACTATCCTCACGTAGGACACCATCACCATTATCCTCACGGGCACGTACATGTGCACCACGTCACCGCCGTGGCTCCGCCCCCTCCCGCGGCCGAGGTCGTGGTGGTCCATGCCCCGCCCCCTCCGGTGAACGTAGCTCCACCCATCACTAATTATCCGATGGGAGGACAGGCCCCACCCCCACCTTCTGGTAAGTGTGTACTAGTGAGTAAAAAATATCTTTTTTTCAGAGCAGTATAATAGGAAGTTGATTATTATAACTAGACTACCGTAAACTGAGTTCTAATTACAGCACCGAAAAAATAATTTAGAATCGCGCTTGGTGTTACCATGCATTAGAACGTTTAAATTACTTAAGGTGCCAGTTTTCGTATCTCTGACTGTACTGTGCTTTGTGCTATATTTAGAACGATAATATTATTATCCAATCCCAACATTATTAGAGTGGTGCTATAATTAGAACTTTTACAGTATAGTCTACACAAATTATCCCTTATTGAGTTTCAATGGTCTTAGGTGTATAAGATAGACAAAACTAGTTTATGTTTCACATTTCAAATTTGGAAGTGATTAATATTGCTGTATTGTTTGCTGATAGAGAAGATTAAGCACTTTCTGTATCAACTGAATACAATTACCATAAGTTAATTAATCGAATACAACAATCTAACGTAAGAGATTAGCATTTTATGAATTCAGCGATTGACGACCTTTACCAGAAAAGCACGCTTTTTTCAAAATTGAAATTATTTTTTTTTTTCCATTATTAGATTAGGTATGGTATTATAACTCTATTGTTGCCAGATGTGCCCTCAATCTCTAGTAATGACCTCCCTTTCCACCTCTCTCTTTGCAGCTCCTTACCAGCCTCCGCCTCAACCAACCGCTGGCTACAGCTATGCTCCCCCTCCCCCTCAAGCCCAACCCTACCAGCCCCCTCCTCCAGCTGCCCCCCAACCTTACCAGCCCCCCGGGGGCCAACCCTACCAACCCCCCGTGCAGCAGCCCAACGCTTACCCCCCACCACCCCAGCAGCAAGCATACCCCCCTCCAACCTACAATACACCTTATCCTTGAAGAAGAATATTTATAAGGGATCCGTATCGGATATAAACTTATTATGAATAGTTGAATTACGATAAAATTATTAGCATTAATAATTTTTGACATGCACAGGAGTACGGTAATTAATTTTTATTGATTTAACAGTGTTTTTATTAGTGTTGCACTTGAATATTACTGGAGCACAACTATAATATGACATTGTATAAAATTATAAAACTGAAGTGAATTTGATAACAGTACCACTAGATAGCTTGCTGTGAACTGCAGCTCAATATTATTATAAGCATATAAGCTTAGGCTTTATGTTCAGCATTAACTATTCCAGGATGGGGTTAATTACAGTGCTACTGGATACTGACAAAAAGAAGCAACGCAGTTGGACCAGAACGAATTTTAGTGACGACCATTACCGACCTTTCCGTAATAATCAACCATGTGTTCACAAGCCAGTTATCACAAATATGCTCGTGCATAAACACTGTAATAGACATTGCCTGCTATAATTATACATCAACAGAAAATTCCAAAGTCACTTAGAAGTGGGTGTGGTCTAGTTGAGGTTGCTAAGCAACGAGTACACAGGCTCCACCCACTTCCTTGATCTTTCGTTCGGCTCTTCTGCTGAAAAACTTTGCCTTGACGATGACTGGCTGCTTGGGAAGATGGCCCTTACCAAGAACCTTGTAGTAGCCCTGTGCAGAAAGAGAGAGAGAGAGAGAGAGAGGAGAGAGAGGGGGGGGGGGGAAACAAAAGTGAACACAATCATTGATATTCTATGAAGATGCAGCTTTGTACATGTGTACAGTGAATAAATGATAATACCAGATTTAATGCATATGTGCTTACAGTATTAATTACATGTATGCATAATATAATAATACCTTGGGGCTACGATTATTTGTGGGTACAAATTCTAGTGGATTTCAGAAATGGCGCATTTCGCGGGTACTCATTTTAGCAATTTTGTCAAAATTAGCATTCTATTTATTCGAAAATATTGAAAATTTTAACATTTGCGGGTACAATAATTATTTTTAGCGAAAATTAGGCAAATCGCTAATTTCGCTAAATTTAGTACCCGCAAACAGAAGTATCCTTAAGGTAATGCAAGCAGAACAGATTCATTTACTATTGCTTAGAAAGTTACTTACTGCTTTAACCACATCAATGATTGGCGCCTTCTCAGTCTCAGCCTGATACTTGATTCTGATCTGCTCGGAGATGAGGCTCCAGATCTTGTCCAGGTTGACGGTGGGACAGTGGTACTTGTTTCGAGTCAAGTGGAAGTGACGCATACCAACTTTACCAAAGTAACCCGGATGACTGGAATTTGAAAGGGGGGGGGGGAGGAATATGTTCAAGCATATATACCGTATAGCCAAGAAATTTGGTGGGGAATTACATTTGGCAGTTTGGTGGTCTATATTACAACCGCCAAATTTCCTACTCGCATATATACATACGTATGGCGATCCTGTACTGAATCGCCAAATATAGAATCCCTAATATTCTTGTAATAGCGATTTGGGCTCAACTGCCAAATTTAATTCCCGCCAATATTTCCGGCTATACGGTAATAACATTATTATGGTGAAAATTGCCAGTGAAATGTCTTTCCAGTGTGAAAGGTAAGCATCTTTATTATTCATTAACATATTAAATCTCCACCCATTATTAAAATTAGTATGAATGTAATTATGCTGTTGTCTTGTCGTACTATTTATCGAAGTTATTTCTGTGGTGGGTGAGACCTCCAGCATTTCCACGACCTCCAGGATGTTTACGATGCTTGCCTGGATAAAAATACACGATAAAATAATACTTCGATACATAGATGATAATTTGAACATCATGAACATCCCCCCCTCAAGTGTACATGTAATAGATTCAAGTACTGAAATACAACCGATTCTTCTGAAGAAACAACAAATTATTGATTACCCCGCGTGTACAAACCCTATATCCAAATAATTTACATAGGCGTAGGAAGATGTTGAAGGTTGGGTGGGCCCAATCAGTGGCGTAGTTAGAGCTATTGATCTGGTAGGGCCACAGTTGCGCATGTGCAAAGTTTGACCACACCCACTAATTAACGGAGTCGTGTATTCTCGGTTTGTAATGAAAATATGCTAGTTAAAGTCAGAGTTCGTGTTGTTTTGTCCCTTTCTGATGCTTTTTAGAAAATACAGGGTCCATCAGGCATAGGAGCAGCTCGTTTTCCCTTGTATTCTGTAAGTTTATCATGAAAACTTGTTCAAATTGTATGCCAGGGTAAGGGATATTGAATGCTTGGGCCCAGATGATGATAATCTGGTAGGGCCTAGGCCCTACCAGGCCCGCCCTTGGCTACGCCACTGGCCCAATATCCAGTTGCGCGCGAAGCGTGCGCGAAATTTTTACAACCACGCCAACTTTGTGTCAAACTGCGCCCATTTTTGTACGATCGAGACTGCTATCATGAGTTTCTCGATGAAAAATGAACTGTAAGTTGAATGGAATAGATTTGGAGGCAATTGAGGCACATTCACTCATATTAGTCACTGCAGACTAGCTGGATTGGATCTCATTCTGAACTGCAGGTATTAAATGTCAGCTCAAAAAGTGGGAGGGCCCTGGCCCCTGTTCCTACGCCCATGATTTATGTACAAACTATGATGCCCCCATCACTACATTATACTTACCTATTCGTCCATGACCGTGCGATACGTGTCCGCGAAGCTTCCTCAGTTTCTTTAATCGCGCCACCTGCAAAATAAAGCCAACGTACGCTCGCATCAAACCATCAATTCAACATTATATACACACAGCTACTGAGATTGAATAAGATACGTTTATGAGTAGTAGCAAAAACTCACCATCTTGATCGAAGACCACGAGGAAAGAGGAGGCGGAGCTTGTACAGTCACGTGACATAAACCACACCCACCCCATATGTGAAGATGTAAGGACTCGAAGAGATGGACATCTCTCGCCTTCCCGAATTGGAGCAAATCTCGGCCCCCGATGCAACAGCTTCTTCGTGTTTTCATAAACTAGAAGTGAGCGAGCACATATCTCTCCTGCCCTGCTTCGTGGGGCGCCTCTCGCAAGGGATCCTGGAACACCTCGACAAGAAATTATTGCGATATTCGGAGCAATACAGCGGAGTTTTACTAGCCTACTCCAAGCCGAGCGTGCAGCAGACGCACGGAAGAATCCTGGACGAGCAGCCGCACATACACTTTGATTTGAAGTACATGGCGTACGTTTTTCGGCCAGTCATTGATAGCATCGTGTGCGGAACAGTAAATAACGTCGGCGGTGATCATGTGGGCTGCTTGGTCTACGACTGTTTCAATGCATCAGTGTTCGCTAGACAATTATCAAAGGGACGGCAGAGACTAAATGGACTTTTTAGCGAATTCGTGGTCGGATCGAAGATTTGGTTTCGTGTGGTGTCCATTGAAAACATTAGCGGGATTTTATCGATCGTTGGTGAATATTTCGACATTTCTAGTTTATCTCAAGAAGAGCCAATCTGTGCCACAAATGATAATGAAATAGAGGCAACTCTGTTGAAGGTGGATTCTAGTTTGGAACTGATTGCCGGTAGTAGCGAAAATGACGAACCTACTATTAACTCGGGCCGCAGTCCGAAAAAGAAGAAACATAAGGAAAAGCGCTCGAAAAAGAAAAGGCGTTTGGCTGAGTTTGAAAGCGAAGGGGGAGAGGAAGAGAGGGAGATAGAGAGGATCGTAAAGATACCAAAGAAGCACAAGAGAAAATCGAAGATGTCTGAAGATAATTCAGCACAGACTGTTGAAGAACCAGACAACAGTGTTGCTCATGGAGAAAAATTAAAGAAGAAGAAAAAGAGCAAAAAGCGTAAAAGATCAGAAGATAGTTCTTCCAGTGAAACTCCAAAAGCTAAAAAGCTTAAAGTAACTGATGATAGCACTACATTGCCTTCCAAAAAGCACAAACATAAAAGATGAAATTATTATTTTTGTGCGCAAATTTGCACATGCGCAGTACAGTTCAATCGATCATGCATGATCACACGTCCGGTGTGGGCGTGGCTAGTTGTAAGGATGCGGTCACAAGTTTGCCATATTACGTAACTCGACACGACTGGCCGAGAAAGGATCAAGGAATCAACAACGAAGCTTGGGGTGAAGCTAGAGTCCTATATCTCGCCATGGATATGGATATAACTCGCCTACAACAGTTTGCTCAAAGTATGATCGGGCACCTACCTCAGGGACAGGTTCTCCCGGGCATGCCGGGAAATATCAGTGGCGGCGCCATGGCGCCCATGAACGGTCGCCTGCCAGGAGGCACCTCGAGTGCTGCTACCTTGAATCAGCCTCAGGCAAGATTGGCGGTTCTCCCGGGAACTTCGGCCGGCGCCGCCATGAGCGCTAGCTTCGCCAAGGGGCCGGCCACCAAGAAACAGAAGCTGTGAGTCGTTCTCTATCTCTATCTCTCTCACACACAGTTTAGGTGGCTTTTAATATTTAGATCCAATTAGGGAAGGATCGATCAAGTGGCAAAAACGGCCCCATGACCATAGAGGATACAAATTATAGCACGTGAAAATTTGGGGGCCGTTTATGCCACTTGACCCGAATCATTTTATCATATTATATTTGTTTATTTTTAACCAAAAAGCCACAGCTAGTACGATAATATTCAAGAATTTAACGAGCAAATATTCAAGATTCATATAGTGGCCATTATCTCCTAATTAAACTGTCCTTTGACCTTTTGTGTGTGTGTGTGTGTGTGTGTGTGTGTGTGTGATGGTAGTGTTGATCTGAGATGGCGGATGATCCATAAAGAAGGCGATGGCGGGTATGAAATTAATCCCCCCGTGTTTACCCACATGTACACCTGTTTATCGTAAGCCAATCTCTGCGGAAATAAAATACTCACGATCGAATGCACGCATGCTCCTTCGTTATGAAAATTTCACATTGGGGACACTTCGATCAATCTCGATTTAAATAGGGACAGAGATGCATCCCCTAGAATCTGAGGATACCGCTTTTTCGGGTTTCAAGTGAAGATTGATCGGAGTTGGAAGTAGCCGCGATCGATCACGACAAAATTAATCTTAGTTGGTCGTGAAGAAAGTGTCGCTGTAAATTTCTTCTTATAATAATAATATTCTAATATCTAGAGCAATGCCCTATAATAATATATAATAATATAGCTTGTTTTCAAGCTCTGAGTGGCAAAATTCCACACATCCCAATCCTCTTTAAAACATCATGGCCACTGCTCTATCTGATGCAATCAATGATTTCATCGCCTGGTTTTCCACTGTGCAAGCTTTTGTATCTTTATAGAGTAGTCTTGTTTCCTGTGATTGGTTGGTTTGGGTGCCCTTATACCGTATAGCGGGAAACTTTCGAGGTAGAAAACTTTCATGAATTTCGCGATTTTTCAGCCATCTGTGAAAGTTTCCTCCACGAAATTCTAGGCATGCCACACCCATTACGCGACCAGTTTTAACATTCCGTGAAAGTTTTCTCCGCGAACTCCTTTCCTACCAATTCGCGAAAGTTTTCTCCCTCGAAAATTTCCCGCTATACGGTACCTTGAAGTGAACAGGTTCAACTATGCAAGGTTTTGTACCTGTATATACCGTATTTATTTGAATAGAAGCCTATATACCACACCCTCGAATAGTAGCCGTCCTCGAATAGTAGCCGCACGCATGCGTGAACACAATTAAGTGGGTGTGGCCACGTTCGCATGCCATGAACGATAGTCAGTTCGAGGCAAAAGCATAACAGAAGACGTCCCTCCATGGCTTGGTTCTGCTGCTGTTTTTCGGTCATAATATTATCTCAAATATTCGAAAAGTAGTCCTGAAAAACTAGCCTATCACAACAAGATACCACCGGATCGGCACAAAGGTATCCCTCCAAAAGAAATAAAAGCCGCCCTCGAATAAGAGCCACCCTCGATTAGTAGCCGCACTCCAGCAAGGCTGAAATTAATAGTACATGTAGCCGTGGCTACTATTCGAGGTAGTCTTGTTTCCTGTGGCTCATTAGTACCCTTATAAATACATGTGCCTTGAAGTTGAACAAGATAACATTGTTGAGTTTCATTGTGCGCTCCACGGCCATAGTATTATGTATAGTTATAGGGATGCCACTGAAGTGAGTATATTATAAGCACATTACCCCCACCACCCGACCGCGCCCCTGTAATTAATTTACCTTAATTGGTTAATAACCCCCATTTCCTGTGTGAGGGGAAGGAGCAGCTGCTTAGAGCCAAAGTATCATGCTCTGTCAGCACCCCAGCCGGCATTTTAATTTTTATATTATTATGTCGTATGAAAGCCTTTGTATATTATAATACATTTGCATATATCAGCGTTAGTGGGATACAATTATTTAATACACCATGTGAAACACGTTGGCACACAGACTGTAATAGGCGAATTATATTAATTGTAATATTATTCAATATTACATAATTTACTAGCGGGTTGATAACAGTACTTCTTGATTCTAGCTATGTAATATTATGTGTATGGGGTACGTTTTGATAGATAATGGCAAAAGTGGCTACTCAATCCAATCCAAGGACTAGTAGCCAAAGCAAATAATGCCTCTCTCCCTTTCTCTCTCTCTCTCTCTGTCCCTCCCTCCCTCTCTCTCTCTTTCTTTCTCCCTCTCTCTTTTTCTCTCTCCCCCCTCCCTTCTTCTCCCTCCCTCCCTCTCTCTCTTTCTCTCTCTCTCCCTCCCTCCCTCTCTCTCTCTCTCTCTCTCTCTCTCTCTCTCTCTCTCTCTCTCTCTCTCTCTCTCTCTCCCCCTCCCTTTGCTCATTTGTGGCCTAGCCTGTTACATGTAGCTGGATTAAGGGGGGGGGGGGGGGGGGGGGGGGGGGGGAGTTTTCATCACAGTTTACCATCATCTCTATAGTGTATACTACTCTATAGAGCTCTACATACTATGCGTGTGTGTGTATAGTATAGGGGAAGGTATGATCGTGTACTGTTGGTATTATATCCGTTACAAGCCATGTTTGTAAATTTTGCTTTCATTACTCCAATTGTCAATGAAATCAAACGGATGTACCGTACATGTACGTAGTGTCCCTGGCAAGTGCCCACACTAATTAAGTAGAGCCTCATTACTACGTCACTAAATACTTGAAGGGTACGTCTTACTTATTGAGTATGGACGTACATGTAGTAAGCATCAAATAACTTCATTTAGAACGTTTTAGCCCTTGGAACCTTCTTCAGCTACTGACACACTAAACAACACACTAAATGGATACAGATTAAATACCATATAGCGGGAAACTTTCGAGATTTTTAGCCATCCGCGAAAATTTTCTCCATGAAATTCTAGGCATGCCACACCCATTACGCGACCAATTTTAACATTCCGTGAAAGTTTTCTCTGCGAAATGCTCCTTTCCTACCGATCCGCGAAAGTTTTCTCCCTCGAAAATTTCCCGCTAAACGGTACTAACCAAGTGCCCACATTTTAATGTTGCAATACATAGCAGCTTCTGTGCAAATGTATGCGGATATTGTATCCCCCGTGCGGGCCAAAATCTCAGGTTATGTTACTACCTCATGTTTACATGTGCGGATCATGTAAACTAGATGACAATAGCCCCGTTTACACACACTGATCCAGATTAAACTGAACTGGTTTAAACTGCGTTTACACACTAGTGCTTAATCCGGATTAACATTATCATGGCCCATTACATCTAATCCACTTTTAATCCACATCAGGACGTGGATTCTAATCCGGATTAACTAATCCAGATTAAAAGTGGATTAAGGCGTTTACACAGAAACTGGATTAGTTTAATCCGGATTCTAATCTGGATTAAGGGCCTAGTGTAAACGGGGCTAATGTGTTTCATACGGCAGCAATGTGTTTATAGTTCACTTGAATTTGAACCATTTTACAATCACTTAGCACCTTCTCTCTCTCTCCCCCCCCCCCCCCCCCTTTCTCTCCCTCCCTCTCTCTCTCTCTTTCTCTCTCTCTCCCTCTCTTTCTCGATATATTAACATACAATGTACATGTACATAATACATAATTATGCTGATTCACCCCCCACCCCCCCCACCCCCGCCCCTGCCTGCAGTGATAATCAGGTGGTGTCGCAGTATGACGAGGGATCAGACGATGAGGATGCTCAGGGGTCAAGGTCCACTCGTGGAGCTGGAGGAAGCAAACTATCAACGGAGGCCAAGTCAGTCTCACTCTCTCTCTCTCTCTCCGAGCTCCTTCTCTATCTCCCTCTATCTCTCTCCTTTCTCCCTTTTTCCCTCTCTCTCCCTCTCTCTCTCTCTACATTTTAAGCCAAAAATTATCTTAGTATGGCATACAAATACTAGCCAAAAATATTTATTCTATAAAGCTGTGTCATCTATATCTGTATACTTACAAACATACTCTCTGTCTCTGTCTCTCTCTCTCTCTGTACATTTTAAGCCAAATATCTTAGTTATGGCATACAAGTACTAGCCAAAAATATAAAGCTGTGTCATCTATATCTATATACTTACAAACATCCTCTCTGTCTCTTTCTCTCCCCCCTCTCTCTCTCTCTTTCTCTCTCTCTGTCTCTCTCTCCCCCCTCCCCCAATTCAGGCGATTCCAGCACTGTGAAGTTGAAAAGCGTCGTCGTGAGCGTATGAATCGCTACATGACTGAGCTAGCGCAGATGATCCCAGCCTGCAACGCCGTCCCTCGGCGGCTCGACAAACTCTCCATCTTAAAGATGGCCGTCGACCACATGAAGAATCTCCGTGGGGACCCCCACTCTTCCTCGGACTATAAGCCCGGGTTTTTGACGGACGATGAACTCAAACAGCTCGTAGTCGAAGTAAGTATGAAAATAAATTTATGTAAAAAATGTGTGCATGATGATAATGTACACTTGCTGTATAGCCCAAATTTAATTATTTGTGAAAATTGCACGATATTTAATTTGATGGTTGGGTAGCCAAATTGCCTTTACAACAGATTTTAAAATTGATAATTCGGTACAAGATTGCCATATACATGTATACATATTTGAGTAATTTCTATTTGGTGATCTACCTTATATTCCAGCTATAAGGTATAGTTACAGTATAAGACCAGAAATATTTTGGGTGGTAAAGGGTCGTCAATCTGTGTAAGGGGGAGGGGACGAAACTGATTATCATAAGGTACTACATATTCCTGTTCACCCCCCTCCCCAGGCTGCCAATGGATTCATGCTGATCATCGACTGCTCTCAAGCCAAAGTCCTCTATGTGTCAGACACCATCTCTGATGTCCTTCACGAAGAGGCGGAGGGTTGGCTCGGCTCTTGCTTCTACGACCTGCTCCACCCGAAGGATATTCAGAAGGTGAGGGAGCAGCTGGCTTGCTTCGACGTGGAGGAGGCTCTAAAGGCAAGCCTCAAGCAGAACGTGGCACAATGTAAGTTTTTCTCTCTCTCTCTCCCTCCGTCCCTCCCTCTCTCTCTCTCTCTCTCTCTCTCATAATCACCTTTGCCTATTGTATATAGTTGTGTTATGTGTGACGACCCTTTACCTACCACAGCTCCCCTGGTAATGCACACTCAGCACATGAACGGCCTCAGGCGTTCCTTTCTCTGTCGAGTGAAGAAGTCAATTGACCAGCATCAAGCACCTCAGGTAAAAATATATCATAGAGTCGGTAGACTCTATAAGTAGGGATGGCCCGGATATGCCATATATGTAATACATTACAAATATCCAAATATCTCAAAATAGGTAATTTTGTGAAGTTTCTAAGTATGAAAATCAGAATCTCCAGCAAATTATCTATCTAACAAGACCAAGATCATTCATCAAATCAATTGTATATGCCAGAACCAGATGTTCAAAAAAATGGCCATTTGTCATTCTTTCTTTCTTTCTTTCTTTCTTTCTTTCTTTCTTTTTCATTATCAGGGCTAACTCAACACTGCCTTAATCGCTCATCTTAGTTTGAGTATAAATCCACTCCATTTTGTAGCGCGCAGTGCAGTGGCACGCAAGTTTGGCATTATCTCGACAGTTACGTAATAGTGGGTGTGTACGGCGCATTGATAATTGGGTGTGTCTGATACGCCATTTTTATGATATAATGTGCATGCTCGGAATATGAATGTGTTGCCATAGTGAAGTCATGTGACAGCGCCGCGCCCCAGGCGAGCTAGCTACTCTCTAGCGCGTGCAGCAGCTCGCTGGATCGATCATGGATAAGAAGGCGCAAGGCTCGGGGAGCGGTAAGACGCTAGGCATAGGCGAGCTACTCGCTAGCGCGTGCAGCACTAATGCTCCGCTGGAAAGATCATCTGAGATATTATAGGCATACGAAGGCGCAAGGCTCACGGAGCGGTAACGTACAGATCATAGAATTATGCCGAGTAGCTGCTGCTAACAATAAAATTTAGAACTTGATTTTCTCCCTAAACGGAAGAGTCTCATCACTACTTGGGCCGCCTAAAACATGCAGCCTTCTTTATCAGCCTGCTTCATCACATAGGCATATGAACGCAAGTTAACGAGAGGCGTGGCTACCGTGAAACTTTGGCACCTCCCATCGTCCATGCACTTAATTACACTGGATAGAAGTTGTGAGCAAGCCATGTAAGATGGCATTGATAAAATGCACTATGTGCAATAAAAAAAGAACAGGAACAAGTATAAAAACAATTGAATAAAATTGAAGGCTGAAGTAGGGATGGCAGGATCAAAAAGTACACAAACAAGATTTGTAAGGGATAATTGCATCTACTATACATCCCTACGCTTGCTTTCAAGTTGAGGGATGCAAAAATAACCAACAATAATGCATGTGATTGAATCAAACTGACCATCCCACCATCGTGACAACTAGGAATAACCTGAATATCTTCCACATACTTCACTCGACAAGTATATTGACATTAATAGGTGCGTAATAATAAAGAAAAGCAAGCGTAGGGATGTATAGTAGATGCAATTATCCCTTACAAATCTTGTTTGTGTACTTTTTGATCCTGCCATCCCTACTTCAGCCTTCAATTTTATTCAATTGTTTTTATACTTGTATAATTAGATCATAGTTGTAATGAATACTGCAATCTGATTGGTCATTAGCAGGTATCTATATTGTGTGATAGAACCCCTACAACTTTGTATCCTCGGGCCATTACAGTGTTTTACTATTAGATCTAAACTTGTTAGACACTGTTTAGTCGGTTTCCACATGATTTAGATAGAACCCTCACTTTGCTCAGAATTCTATATAGAGCCCTTAAGTCTTCTAAATCATGTAGAAACCTCCTAAACAGTGTCTAACTAATATTTAATGTCAGATTCCAATTTCCAGCACCAACATACCGTAAATCGCGAATATTTCGTGTCTAAAATATTTCATGTGATAATTTTTCGCGTTAAATAATTTTCGGACAAACGACCCTGTACCGCATTGTCGTTAATATTGCGCATATATTTCGTGCGTTTAATTTTCGCACAAGCCATGCTGCCCGAAAATATTTTAACATCGAAATATTAGCGATTTACGGTAGAAAGTTTCTGTATAGGTATCTTATCATAATCTCTCTCCCTTCATCTCTCTCTCTCTCTCTGTTTCTCTCTCTCTGTCTTTCTCCCTCCCTCCCTCCCTCCAGTCCAACCTTGGTGATGTGAACTACAGTAACAGTGAGAATATGATCAAGCTGCTCCACTCCTCCCAACAGACGCTGCCCTACCAGTATGCTGTGCTACACTGCACCGGATTCATAAGGTACTCAATCAGATAAGTACTGTTGATTTCTCAAAATTTAGCGTTAGAAACGTTATTTATAATTATGGCAAAGATTGTCAACCAAGGTGAAATTTCCAAAATAAAGTATTTTTGGTACAAATTAAACTCTCTCTCTCTCCCTCTCCCTCTCTCTCTCTCTGTCCTTTCTCTCTCTCTCTCTCTCTTTCTTTCTCTCTCCCCCCCTCTCTCTCTAGGAACCTGACTAGTGTTGAGCGTCAGTCACTTCGCTTGGAGGAGGGGTCTACGGGGGCGTGTCTCTTTGCCGTTGCTAGGCTACAGCAGTTTGGTGATGGGGTAGGGCCTCAGCTCAACATGCAGGCAAATGAAAATGAGTTTGTCTCTCGAGTTGGAGTGGATGGACGATTCACCTACGTCGACCCAAGGTAACGAGGGACGGGGGGAGAGAGAGAGAGAAAGAGGAGAGAGAGAGAGAGAGAGAGAGAGGGAGGGAGGTGGGGGGGGGGGGGGGGGGAGAGGTATTCTCAAAATTTCAAGCGTTGTACAATGTCATATTATAAAACATCTACCAGTTTATGCAACTTGGCTGGACTTCAACTAATGGATTTCAATATCCGAAGCTTGTGTATGATAATAAAATTTTCTTTAAATTTTCTAGGGTGGCCGGTGTCCTTGGCTATCTGCCGCAAGATCTGATTGGTCAGATGTCTTACGAGTACTACCATCCGGATGATATTCAAAAGATGGTCCACCTCCATCACGACTGTAAGACGGGAGGTCCCATTCCCATTCCGTTACTTTTTCATTCCCCATTCCCATTCCCCATACAGCCATGAAGCGCCGCACTCCCATGCCAACGGTGCAGTATCGGTTCCTGAGCAAGTCTCAGAAGTGGGTGTGGTTTGCCATGAAGGCGTTTTCATTCGTCAATCCATTTTCTCAGCAAGTGGAGTATGTTGTTTGTACCAACGTCACCCTCAGGTACATGTATAACTGTTAAATAATATACCATAAGGACACTTTTGTTTGCGGGTACTAAATTTAGCGAAATTAGCGATTTGCCTAAAAAATTGTACCCACAAATATTATTTTCAACATTTTCGAATAAATAGAACGTTAATTTTGAAAAAATGGCTAAAATGAGTGCCCGCTAAATGTGCTATTTGAGAAATCCGCTAAAATTTGTACCCGCAAATATTCGTAGCCCTAAGGTAATTACTTACTATAGGTATGTAAAGGTAATACCATATAATATTATGTGAAATTTTTCGCTGGATAAAATTTCGCCAAGCTCAGCTACCAGAAAAAAAGTTTGCGGAAAATTTTTTCGCCAATATAGTAAAGGTGACCATAATTATTATTATCATCTTTAACACAAGACAAAAAATTAGTGTGATAAAATTTGAAGGAGCAGGTGGCGAAATTGGCGAAATTTTCTCCTGGCGAAAATTTTCTACGTATACGGTTACTTGTTCTCCCTTCAGATCAGCGAATGCTGAAGAGAGCTCTGATGAAACTAAGGCCATAACAGATGGCACCAGCAGCACCACCGAGCCACAGTCGACCTCCGCCCAACAAGACCCCGCCCAGGCCCAAGGGGGTGGGGCCAGTACGTCGGGGACGGGGGGAACCCCTCACGATTCAGACAAACAGGAGCGGATTGAACGATATGTCCGGATGAGTATATCTAGTCAGGTCGAACAGCAGCTGCTGACTCAGCAAAACAGACAGGTATGTACATGTACAGTGTGTGGACTGTTTTTTTATGCCAACACTAAAAAAATAATTACAGTTTTAACTTTTGCATGATTTTCTGGTAAAGATTATAATTATTAAGATACATTATGAAAAGTCCCAGAAAGCGAATTTTCTTGCGCTAATTAGATCTTGCGTTTTATTAGCACAAACATAATAATTTACCCATTGCTAATTTTTCACAGTACAAAATATCAAATTCTTTCCCTCACACACTCGCAGTCTCAGAGCCAGAGTGGAGGGAGTGGAGCTGGTGATCCCCTCTCCATGATGCTTACCAGTGGAAGCTCCACCCCTAGCTCCGCCCACATGACCACGGCCCCAATGATGACGTCGTCGAGCAGCACCCCCACCACTGCCAGTCACCAGCTGTTGCTCAACAGTGGTGCAGGTCCAAGTACGATGGTAGGGGGCGGGGCCAGCGTTGGGACGAGCGGAGGGGGTGTGGCCATGATGGCCGGAATTGATCAGGGAGGTGGAGTACCTATGACTGCTCCAGCAGGTAAGAAAATGGAAGGAGGGAGAAAGAGAGAGAGATTTGGCCAAAAATCTGCATAATGGTGTACATTGTACCTATAGTATTAGTCTCGAACCCAGACCCCTCCTATTTCCGCATTGCTGGATGTATTGCATCACCAGCACCCAGCGCTGCGTAAATAGGAGGGATCTGGGCTCGAGACTACCTATAATGTGTGACCCGCTATGAGAAAAGGGACCATTGGGGATAAATTTTCATTTTCTAATAATAGCAAAAATGTGGAAAAGATGAATATTTTTCAATTTTCTGTTTCTTAGTTCATTAGGAAATGTAGAGTTTTTGCTTCATATTGATATACTATATTTATATAGTTGTAACATGTGAATTGTAGTTACGGGCACATGTATTTGCTCAGATACATACAAATTAATACAAAATTTAATTAAAAATGCGCATTTTCCGAAAAACGAATGTATCTACCCTAGTACATAAAAATGGTCATAACTCCACTTGTGATCAATATTTTTATATTATGACATTGGATTCAGCACACATAGAGCTATCAATCTGTGCCAAAAACTCAATTTTTTTGAAAAATCCCCAATGGTCCCTTTTCTCATAGCAGGTCACATATTAGAAGAAATACGGTATGAGCGGTTGGAGTAAGGGTCAGTTGTTTTGAGATCGAGTTTGATAATCTTATAATTTGCTAGAACATGAGACGGGAGAGAGAGTGAGTGTCTTGGCCAAAAATCTGCAAAATGGTGTGTACCAGCAATACTTCGTGAGGAGTGTAGTATATAGCATTGTACTGCTTCTGAATGATACAGTTGAAGTACCGTAGATCGGGATATTTTTGCCGGTAAAATATTTCACTTGTAAATTTTTCACATAGTCTAAATTTCGTCGCCAGACTTGAGTGCCCAAAATAGGTATATTATGTCGACGTACGTTGCACAAAATATTTCGCATGTTTAATTTTTGTCGGAAAAGATTGTCGACGAAATTTTTAACGGCGAAAAATTCACGATCTACAGTACAATGTCGTGTCTGTGCACACTGTTTTTGAACTACATATTATTCCCCCCCCCTCTCCCTCTCTCTCTCTCACTCTCCAGGCATCACAGTCGAGCAGAACGCAGCCAACGCTCAGCGTATCCTCGACGAGTACAATCGGATGAACCCTGAACCCACCTACCGCAAAGACATGAACTATTCGTTCCCGGCCGACCTCTTCTCGTCCGAGGTCAACCTAGAGGGCTCGCAGCAAGCCTATCAGAACATCTTGACCGAGCTGGAGAATCCAGAGGAATTCCAGAAGCTTTTCAACCAAGTGGAGGCAGATCCATTCAGACCCCCAAACATGTTTCAGGATATTGATTTGGACATTTTTGACTAAGTGCACGATAGTTATTGCAATTAGTTATTAACAGACTGTGATTGTTAATGCGGTGTGAGTTTATTATGCTCCATGTTGTAATTGCAGGCAGAACTCTTGGAACTTGTGTATTTTCTCACTGTATTATGTCATATTTTTGGTGTATAATTATTATTGCACGCATCATCATCATTAATCTTTTTTTATAATTTGCCACACATAATTATGCACATTCAATATTTTTGATAATAATTATAATCGTCAAGTGTACAGTCAATTGATATTCACAATTCTATAATAATATTATTGCTGTAATGAAAACTTGACCACATCCCCAGTAGCTACATAGTTCTAATGGCGCATGTGGTAAACGGTCGTCAATATATATAGCAATTGTTCAAAATTCTATAATAATAATATTATTGCAACGTTCACTGTGAACAGCAGTTTGCCATAATTACTATAAAAATGTGTATCAGTCCAACACGTGTACGTCATACCACTATTATCTATTATAATATGCATGGTCACACATGCGTATAAGCTTACGCGTGATAAGGATCATCCGGGGATATATCTCATCCCGATCCCCGCCCCATGCCATTCATGATTTTACTCGCGATCGATCAAGCCTAGGTGCAGTTTAATAACAATCCCCTCTATTATCTGGATGCTCAAACGATGTCAAGACGAACTTACGTGGACAACGCTTACAACAGGCGTGTCGGACGAGTTGGAATGCCGGTAGGATCGCACGTGGTCAGCCGAAGCTCTGGCGGAAGCAGTTATAGTTCAAGCTCCTACGATGGTTGCTACGGGTACTCATCGTCCTCCGGCTCCAGTGCTAGTGGCACCCAGCGCTGCTACGTCGACAACGCATCCAACAGAGAGCTGGGTCGCGTTGGAAAGCCGCTAGGAACGCACGTGGTCAGTACTACAGGTGGGGCATCAACTACAAGCACTCGAGGTTCAAGTGGCGGGGAAGGATGCTACGTCGACAACGAATACAACCGAAAGCTGGGACGTGTGGGAAAGCCACTTGGAACGCACGTAGTGAGCCGTTCAGGAGAAGTTACCATCACTAAATCTCGTGGAGAGAGCGGCCAACAATGCTACGTAGACAACCCCTACAACAGGAAGCTTGGGCGAGTTGGAATGCCGCTGGGAACATGCGTGGTGAGTACCACAGGCTCAGGCGCATGCGCAGTGGGGGCCTCTGCGTCTCGTAGCGGTGGTCAGAGATGCTACGTGGATAATCCATACAACCGAAAGTTGGGCCGCGTGGGAAAACCGCTTGGATCGCACGTGATCAGTAAGAGAGGCTCTGTGCAGAAACTTGTCAACGAGCACACACTCCAAGATCTGGTTGATGCTTTGCGTGACCTTGGATTCTCTGACGCCAGCAGACCACGGTACGAAGGCGCTGTGTACATTCTGGAGAGGGAGAGAGTGGAAGAATCGTGGAGAAGGGATGGTATCAATCCCTCAACAGATGTTTCGCGATTGACGGATCGCACTTCAGGAGAGATTATTCCTTATAGTGAGCTGAGTATGGACAAAAAGCCAATAGGTAAAGGTGGTTTTGGCGAAGTGTTCGCTGGACGGTGGCACGGCACTCCGATAGCCTTCAAGAAGTTGTTGTACCAGCATATTTCAAGGAAACTCCTCAATAGTTTCACGAAAGAGATGCGCATTTTTGCCGCTCTTAATCACCCGAATACTGTGAAGATGTTTGGTGCAGTGGTGGAGGAGGGCAACATTGGTATAGTCATGGAGTACATGAACAGGAGCCTTCACCGCGCACTTTTCTGGGACGAACCACCGTTCCCAAAGGGAAAGAAAAAGGTGGTCATCACCCAAATAGCCTCAGCGCTGGAGTATCTGCACACAAATGACAAAGAAAAGATTGCCCACTGCGACATTAAGAGTGAGAATGTTCTACTCGACCATGCCAACAATGCGAAACTTACAGATTTTGGCATCAGCGTCATCAAGAGTACGACACAAACCTCGCTATCGACAGCTGGAGGCCCTGCAGCGCCACCAGGTCTTGGTACTCCACGCTACTCGGCTCCCGAGGTTCTTCGCGGGGAGCTACTATCGATGACCCAGCTCCTTCGGACCGATATCTACTCCCTTGCGCTTGTCGTGTTTGAGTTGCTTGCAGAAGAGGAACCGTTCGAAGGTCTTAATTTGATGCAACTGCAAGCAAATGTTGGTCGTGGAGATTTGCGTCCATGTGCATCGGAAATTAGTTTATCGGGTCAAGTGCTGAAGCTGCTGGAGAGGTGCTGGGATGGTGAAGCTTCAAAGCGACCAACGGCGGTGGAGTTTAACAGAGAATGGAGCCGCATTACCGTATTGGTCGAAGACTAGCTAACTATGTTAACTGCTCAACAGTCTACTCCTGTGATAATTATTGCTGATCATAAAATTTATGTACTATTGATACCCAAAGATTTTGCCCCCTTTGATAATAATTTTGTTATTGATACCAGTAGATATTAATATTATCAGAAACAGTAGACTATCATAAAATTAGAGTATTCTTTTGATACAGTCAATTTTGCTTGCGTTTGAACATGCGTGATTGCGTGCGTGCGTGCGTAACGCCCCGCCCCACATAGTACTACACATATTCATGCATCTAGCTGGTTGCAATACGCATGCTCAGAATTCAAAAAAATGTCCGCGGAACCTGGAAGAAAAGCGCCTTATTCTGTTGACCTTCGCCACAGAATGATATGGCAGAAGATAGGCATGGGCTTGACTTTTAGAGAAGTAGCGAGAAATTTGAATGTGTCACTTGGTACAGTACATAATATATTTCGTCTGTTTGAAGAAACTGGTGAAGTTGATCCAAAACATCCAGACAGAACCTCCACTAGAAAGCTGTCTTTCAATGAGGAATTGATAATTGTTGGCTTGATTCTGGATAATCCTGGCCTATATTTGGGAGAAATTTGCCAAAATATTGCTGATGTTACTGGTACACGGATTTCTTCACCAACAGTGTGTCGTATCCTCCGCAAGCATGGCTTAACCCGTAAGAAAATCCAACAGGTTGCTTTGCAAAGATCAGCAATCACCAGAGCTAAGTTTATGGCTGATATGCAGTTTTTCCACACAAACCAACTTGTGTGGTTAGATGAAACTGGATGTGACCGACGAGATCATGTTCGGAAACATGGGTACTCCTTGAGAGGGGAACGCCCAGTGTATCATCGTTTTTTACACAGGGGTAATAGAGTGTCTGCTATCACAGCCATGTGCACAGATGGAATTTTAGCCACGGAAGTATTTTATGGTACCCTGAATGGTGAGAGATTCTTAGACTACCTCAGAGGAAGTCTCATTCCTGAAATGTTACCTTTTGATGGAATATCTGCACGATCAGTATTGGTCCTAGACAACTGCAGTGTGCATCATGTGAGCGGTGCACTTGAATTGCTAAGCCAGGCAGGTATATTGGTAATGTTTCTTCCACCGTACAGCCCTGATTTAAACCCTGTGGAGGAGCTGTTCAGTGCAATCAAGTACTATCTTAAGGACCATGATGACATTTTGCAAGCAATGCCAAACCCAATCCCTTTACTAAAGTCTGCCTTTGATTACATCTCTGTGGAACAATGCAATGGGTGGATCTCACACAGTGGAATTTATTAACATTACAGTATACTTGTTAATTGAAAATCAATGTTAATTTTAATGATTCTTTGAAATTCTTTTTAAACACTGTTACAGCTCTTTAATGTCAGTAATTATCGTTTTCCTGAGCTCTTGATACTCATTTTCATCAATCACACCAGAACTACGTAGCTGATTCCATTTCTCTAGTTGATCAATCAGCTCCGTCCGCATGGATACTTTCCTCCCTGGTGAGCTTGAGACAACACGTGTTTTGGTGCAACCAGAAGCACCCTGCTCGTTGTTAGGCCTTTTGCGTCCACGGAAAAAGGGCTTGTCAGGTGGCTCATCTAGCGAGGTATGCTTGCCCATTTGGACCAAGTGGGCCCACATTCTGAGACGCTCTTCGTCATACGATGAATGCTTCTCCCGTAGCTGTTCATACACGGCATCTACATCCGATTTTTGGCTTTCTGAGCTTGCTGACATATCCTTAGAGGTTTCCTTCTGGCTTTTGGTGGCTGTAACATGCGTGTAGCACCACAGTTGAATCGACTTCTTCCCAGTGAGCTTATCATACATTCCTTTTAAGTCTGCATCAGCGTACAGCCAAACTTTTCGTCCTCTCAGGCCGTGTCCTGGTTCAATATACCCAATCTCGACAATTTGAAAGTTTGGCTTGTTAATTTTTACTTCAGATGGCAAGCAGGTTTTTTCTTCAAGCAAACATCTAAGGGTTAACAGCGTCTTGCATTGCTTCCATGTACCCAAACGTAGGTTAACAAATTCACTCATTTTGGATGGGTTAACTACCTTCAAAAAGTATTCAAACTCAGGTATCACCATCACTTCATTAGCATTGTGAGAACCCTAATATGTGTGCATCATGACTCAGTTAATGCATATGTTGCTCATACATACATAGCCTTGTCCCCATATCCCTCCCAACATGGGGAAAAGGGCCTAGTACACAACTGCACTTGTACAAATTAAATTAACCTATACATGTAGATTTTCTGTATAATTGTCCACATAGTGGTAGCTACAAAATTAATAGGCCCATGTGCAGTCGTTGTGCACCAGGTTTGGTTGAGAGGGGCCTGCGGATGAGGCTAATACACATGATACTACCTTCATAAGTGTACATGCACACATGTGCATACACAAAGACTACCAACACTGTATGAAGTGCGGGGGGGGGGGGGGGGGGTCCCATTTAATTAAGCTAATCGCGATAGCACACTTTAACTCGACTGTAGTGTTATAGGCATATTTAATAGCAGCTCAGGGATGACAGAAACAACCTAGGTAGACTAAATTTTAAAGTTGTTAACGTACCTGGCTAGATCGAGCAGTTGACTGATCCTTGCCAGTTACCGCTACCACCACTTCTTTAGACGCTGTTTGACTATGGCTGTCTCCGTTACCAATAGAGACATGGCTTGCCCCAGCGCAAGAATTGTAAGCACTCCAGATCTCTGCCATCATCGGCTGTCCAGGACACACAACAATAAACGAGAGTCCGAGCCCGCCAAATCCACTAAAACTGCTCATCTAGCTAGCACCTTTGCATGCATGTAGTAGAAGAAACATGCATGGTACATACATGCATGCGTGCGCCCGCGCTATTTCGGACTGTTGACGTGCGCACGCGCACACGCACACGCACACGCATGTTCAAACGCTAGCGAAATCGACTGTAGTATGCAATTCGTAATGAGTATACCAATCTGGTAAAGGTCGTCGAGGCAGCTGGTGCATCAACTACCCTCTCTTATAAGCTAGCATCGATCACTATAGCATTCCCTGGCAGCATTTGATGGCACCAGGAATGTAATATCAAATTGCCACTAATCTGACAATTTGTTCAACAGCTTAGCAACACGCTTTGCCAATCGCACTTAATCAACGCCAAAAGCAACACAAAGCTGCGATTATTATTCTTATTATTACTACTGATGAAGCTGCCCTATAAGTGCATGATGTTTAGTTGCTTGCGTTGAGTGAATGAAGCTTTATCACATACGATAACATTACATCAGTTTTACAAGTCTGTAGCCTGACTTGTAAACGACAAAAAATCTGAAAAATGCCAAAAATTAGCTATAATACCACACACATACACATTTGATACAGCTTCACCAATGTATATGTTTCCATAATAAATGCACTTTTGAAATCTTAAAAGAGTTTAATTGCTGTTAATTAAAATTGTTATGCGCAACTGTTCAGACTCCATGTCTGTTGGGTCAACACGACCTGGGGGTAGACCCTTTGTTAATTAAACCCTCTTTCAGGCGAATCATTTGACATAATGCGTTCACCGCAACTGTTGCCAAAAAATTTTAATGCGTTGATTAAAATTGATTATTAGGACCAGTGCACAGATAATATAACATAAACTCTTAATAGGTGTAGCAACTCTTGCTAATGATCGAGTTCTTCATGACATTTTTGAGTCAGTCACGAGGGGAGGACCATGCGCAGTACGTGTCCTGATGTCAATTCATTACAAAGAAGGTGTTCGTAAAGTTATTTCAAGAATGATTTATATAGTACACTTCAGTTCTCTGTGTAGCTGGGTGTGGACCATGTATATATTACGTGCATAATAAATTTTAGTGTCCTGTCCTCATTGTTTCTCTCTCAGGGATATGGCTACGTATACTTGTAACCACAATATCAAAAATTAATGGGTTCACAAACTCAGACCGAGTCAGACACATGCAACTGATCCATACTCACGTGCATAAATATTATCATGGGAATGGGACTATAATGTAATAATATTATAGTAATGAGCCCCAATCAAGATCTCAGACTATAGGCTCCTATGAAAGCTATAGATCCTTCAACAATGTCTACTGTGCTTGAAGCATCTCCACCCATCCATCCATGCATGCATAGCTGCTGCAGTGTGACAACCATGTCACATGACTCTTGGCTATCTAGTTAAATCCTCTTTAAGCAAACATTAATTTTGACTAGCTACCCTTCAACAAATAATGTCCCTTACAGTTGAAGCAGCACCCGGCCATGCATAACTTCATGCGGCAGTGTACAACAAACCAATTAATGTAGCTAGCTATTGCTAGCTTAATAGTATACTTGTACTTTGATGTGTACAAATCTTGTATACCAATTACAAGTATTACAAGTGAAATAGGTACCTGAGTTTGAAATACCCTTCTGAGTTGAAATACCCATCTGACTTTGTGTATGTATACTATTAGCCTGTGATAGTGAGGTTGTATGTTGAATTTGGATAAATAGCACTCTGAAATAGGCATTTGGTTCATCAAATTGTACTCGCTATCACTCATACAATTTTTGAACCAAATACCTATTTCAGAGTGCTATTTTACCCAAATTCAACATACAATCTCACTATTACCTATACATATAGCTATTGTCAATGATTGTTGGTCCAATTGAGTACCAGGAAGAAATTGTTACACATCATTAAAACACATTAGTAGCAGTAATCCAATCCACCGGCTTCACCACTTAACACTAGCTTTGAGAGAAGCCAGTGGCACATGCATGCAGCTCATACAAACACACAATATTATTGTATATAATAATCATTATTGATATAATATTATAGCCAGATACTAGATATTTATTGCCAATGAAATGCGAGCATACTAATAGCTATACCTATATCCAAGAATACATACTTTTGCTGTATCACATAGCTGTAATATTAGAGTTATTGCTGATTGATAGTTAATCACGGAAGCCAGCCAGTGTGGAGTTGAATTAACTATAAGACGTCTGTGTATAATCAAAAGCCATATGCTTCCCTTTGTGCCAATTACCATAACCACACAACTGCAGGCGTACTCAATTACATCAGCGTACACACCCACCCCATCCACCCATACAACACAATACATGAGTCTGTACTTTATTTATGTGGAAAAATACCATACTGTATTATATAATGCCTTGTTGACCAACAAATATGTTAAGTGCTCTATAGTGTTAAGCGGTTTATGTCATTCGCCGTAGCAATCATTTTTTCATAGGTGGTTCCGTTTGAGGGGTTGTTCAAATTGTCTTTTGTGGTCTTAAGGCGTCTTGCCTGTGGCAAGCGACACTGTATTTAATCACATACCACCAGTGTATATATACAGTATCTGTGATGCCGGTCACATAACTTATACGAAACACAGCAGCCTAGGCTCTAATTGTCTGGAATCTTGGAAGTAACGTGAGGGCCAGGAATTGAAGCTGCATAATATAATAGGCCAATACGTGCTGGGAATTCCATTCTTCAAAGTGCAGCACCATAGCTTTAGCTTTGCAGCTTAATAGAATTGGAAGTATATTGGTAGCTACAGTCTCATGTTCTAAGCAGAAGAGCTGAAGCACTTATAGCAGTAGTTCCAGATCAAGCAGTTACAGAAAAGTTGCAGAATTTACTAAAATAGTTGCTAATTTTGCAAGCCAAGCACTGATTGAGTGTGAAATTCTCAGTGAGCTAGCGTAATGTTTTCCATTGAAAATCTACTAAGCAACAAGTACACATCGAAATCTTCGCAGAATGCTGTGGGGAAAAATCAACACCAACTCGATTCCATCATCAGTGCAACAACTCCTATAACCTCCAGAAAGATCAATCATAGTAACGGTATTAATGGACCTCGCAGAAGTGGTGGTGGAATGATAGAAATGAACAGTTTTGCAGGAAAGAGAGACACTCTCTACTTAGAACTATCTACAACCGCAGCTGCTGCTATTACTGATGACTCTTCTAGGCCACCTTCTGGAGTTGGTAGGGAAGATGAAGAAAGAAAGGCCACAGTTGACACACCAAGAGCTACAGAGACTCCACAAAGTAAAACATTGATGACTACAGTGAGAGATGGTGGGGAAGGAGAAGAGTCTCAGTCTGTTGCAGATTTGAGACTAGGGAGTAAGATGACAGCTATCATGGTGGACAGAGATGGTGGTGGTGAGAAGATGATTGAGGGGACTTGGTCTAGTGGTGGCAGGAAGCTTAAGAGGAGGCGCAGCAGTGATGTTGGAGGGGAGGGAGAGAGTGAAAGTGATACTTCAAGTGAAAAAGGTACCACATATTATATAGCTAGCTAGCTACAATGTCATATACTATACTATCAGGCAGCTAGTCGGTAAAACTGCAAGATAATGCACGCATGGCCTTAAAGTCCTCTCAGCAAATAGTCAGATTTTAAATTTTTATGATTGTAGCTACCATTAGCTGTTATAGCCACACCATTGTTCATGGGCTAGCTACGCCCCTGATTATAGCTATAGCTAGACAGCTATATAGCTACTTTTTGTACGTGCTTCATATTTCTGCTAGCTAGCTATAGCTAGTAAGTACTAAATAAAGTATGTTTATGATGGGCAATTATCATTAGCTATTTCTTTGTCTTTCCACAGATCCCCTCTCTCAGCCTTCTTCTCCTATTTTAGCAGAACAGCCGACCATTTCCTCCTCCCCCGGGCCAAGCTGCACTGTCGACTCCACGAGTAGCACCACCAACAACAAAAACCGACTCAGCTCAGTGGACACAGATGACCTTTCACCTCAGTCCGACATGATCAACGACGCCTGTCGCCTGAAGAGAAGTCGTACAACGTTCTCCCAGTATCAGCTCGACGAGCTGGAGCTGGTGTTTCGACAGACCCACTACCCAGATGTCCTGCTGCGAGAGAAATTGGCCGTAAAGATAGGATTAGCCGAGTCTCGCGTCCAGGTGTGGTTTCAGAATCGGAGGGCGAAATGGCGCAAGAGGGAGAAGCTGATCGCTGCAAGCTGTGGAGCTGACGCCGCGACAAAAATGCTGAGTCATCAGTTTCGACACGGCGTTGGAAATTACGTGGCTTCCTCTCCGCTGTCTGTACACAGAGACCTCTATGCCGCAGCTCAATCGTATGCCACGCCCTCTCTCAGTCCTCTATGGGCATGGCCCGCAGGTGGTCACAGACACACCCACCCCCACTCTGGCCCCGCCCTAATTGCCACAGCAGCCGCACAACTCCCCTCAAACATTTCCGCCACGTCTTCGATCAGCGGATCCCCCTCGACGAGTGGGGGGAAAAATTTGACATCCCCCCTGACTTCGTATACGTACAACCCCCTAGGACTGACACTATCCACCACTGCAGCAGCTTCGTTAAGTGGACAAAATCCCTACACTAATTCGCCATTGAACGCACAAGTCTGGCTACAAGCTCAAGCCCTGCAAAAGTACGCTCAGCAGCTGCAGTTATTGCAGAACAGCTTAGCAGTATCGACGTCGCCAAATCGGGTGGGGGTGGAGCCTGTTGCCACGGTAACGGGAGGCGTGGTCACCTCTCCGGTGGTGCGACAGAGTGCTGTGGTGGTCGTCAACGAGTGATGATGCACGATATATGATATTTTACACAAACAGACAGACAGGGAAATTGTTATTCATCTAATTAGAGAAATTTGTACCAGTAACATTTTGAACAAAACCACACTCCTTTTGTGTTTGATGCCAGCGTTACATCTATGCATTCTTTATTGTATCATCAACCACATTTCTCAGAAATAAAATTAATAATACATTTATTCATAATACAGTAAATCTCCTATAGTCTAAGATTAATAATTATTACTAACACCAATCAACGTTTTTGCATTTTTTAAATGCAATTCAAATTTTTCACCAAAATAATTTTTGTATTTCAAATTTCAACAAAAATATACCAATATAATATCTTATATCTTCTCCTCAAGGAACTAAAATTCTATAACTTTTCTTATACTAGATATTTTTGCATATCAATTTTTTTGTCAATTTTAAAGGTCCAATTTTACAATCTTACCCATCATGCTATAATTATAATGACATCACCAGATTCTGAAACTACATACAATGTAATGTAATTGGTAAACTTGTATAAGCGACTTACAACGCAAGGGGGGACCCTTAGTACATGTATGTAATAATACTGGTAAGCTGGTGTACAACGTAAGGGGGGACCCTTAGTGCATGTATGTAATAATACTGGTAAGCTGGTGTACAACGTAAGGGGGGACCCTTAGTGCATGTATGTAATAATACTGGTAAGCTGGTGTACAACGTAAGGGGGGACCCTTAGTGCATGTATGTAATAATACTGGTAAGCTGGTGTACAACGTAAGGGGGGACCCTTAGTACTTGTATGTAATAATATTATTGGTAAGCTGGTGTAAGCGATTTACAACGTATGGGGGGACCCTTAGTTATGCTATATACAACGAAAAATATTTTTCAGAGCAACAGTTTTCTAGAGGCCTGCGCTGCTAAGCAGGTGTTGGTGCTAGCCACCGAGCCTCAAACTACATCTTTATGTTTTGTGAGCATGTACTGTTAATAGATGATCTTGCATACTAACTAACCACATTATCCCATGATTGTGACATTAAATGTAATTTATATTATACTTGTGAAATAAAAAAAAAAAAGTTCTAACCCCATCCTCCCGTCGACCTTCCGAGCTCTAGGCTGGAACGTTGGTCAGGGTACACTGCAGACATTACTGCAGCCAGTTAGGCTTCTGTGTCACAGCCACAGGGGACCGAAGTCAGCCTATGGTGGATTACCAGGCTTTATCCAGGATGGGGGGTATTCGAGGGAGGAACCTGGGCGACCCCTAAGCCATATATGCCCAGGACCATGTGCAGTTTTCAGCTGCGGATGCCAGAGGGGGTACCCCTGACATCGTCTAGCCCCGATAGTCCCTACCGGAAAACGCTATTTATTGAGCTGGGACAGGGGGTAGCAAAACGCGTATGGGTACGGTTTGCGTTGGAATGTAATTACGTATTTAAGAACTATGAATATCATTAACTCTATACCGCGGCGCGTGCCAAAGTGTATCTCGGCAACGGAAAGAGCTATGGCATATGGAGCTGGAACAAAAACCAAAATGTAGCTCTTGAACAGATGGAAGTGGCTATCATGGTTCTGAACGTACGCGTGCTACTTTATATCTAGACTATACCATAGCACACATAAAAAGCTAGACTCTCATTCCTCAAAGACATCATAATGATATCAGCAAAATTTTAATAATAATACTTAGGCCAAAAAAATACCAGAAACAATAATATTATTAATTTCCTTGTGGTTGAGTGAAATGGATGAATACAGACAAATAGTATTATAATATTAAGTATACAGAGGGCATTAAAATTAAAAGAATTTAATTGGATGAAAGTGGAATGGAATAAAGTTTGTTGCCAGATTTCAGACGCACTTCGGAGATGTTATACGTGAGGGAGGTCAGAGAAATGGAGTGTTCTAGTGTATGATCATGCCATTCTTCCTGGGGGAGAGAGGGAGAGGAGTGAAGGAGAGAGACGGGGAGAGAAAGAGAGAGAGAGGGAGAGGGAGGGGGGAGGGGGTGAGGGAGAAAAAGAAGAGGACCATGAAGTATAATTTTTTTGTTTAGTGTATTGATATCTGACTATTCAGCTTGTAGGTAAAATATCTGTTCCTTAAGAAGTTAACGTACTTGCAATTTTGTAATGCTGTCTTCTGATACTTGAGAGAGAATATCGTCAAGACACCAACAGAAGGACACGTGAAAGGAAGGGGACTAGAGTGAGCGTTGAGGAGTGGGGGGGGGAGGGGGAGAGAGAGAGAGAGAGGGAGAGGGGGAGAGAGGGAGAGAGAGAAGGAGGGTGGTAAAGAAAAAAGGGCAGTGATCTTAACAATCTTAAACAAATATGTCAATCACTCATCAAAAGGATGACTATCTCCCCAGGAACTCTTTGACTCATACGTGATCTCACCCCCCATCCCCTTTACGCCTCACACCCATCCTATTCATAACAAAAAGTCTGACTCTTTCATTCAAGAATGCGTCTACGCATCATCACCAACTTTCACCACAAACCTTTCACCCTTCCATCCCTGCAAACCACACCTAAATGAAGGTTAACAAATTACTTCCATTCGTCTCAGATGATCAAAAAAATTACCTTACTCCGCAAAACTACCCGCACTGACATTATATACACAGACACTCGCATTATACACATGACCGCAGCTAATGTGCTTATCTCTCTCTTGATTCAATTACTTCAAGGTCAGAGGAACATGTACATCCACTCTGTGAAGGTCACCCCAAAGAAACCTTGAGGTGTGTTACCTGGTAGAACTGAGGGAGGAGAAATTTGTTGAAGCAGGTGTCCACGTCTTGTACCAGGCCTGAAAGCTGCGTGCATGTGCCAATGCAAAATGGAAAATTCATGTATATAAGTGTATATGTAGACAATGGGAACATGTGAGGGTGTCCCCGGGGCATGTTTTTTTGGGTTATTATATAATTTATGGAAAACAAATGTGTGGTGTATGTATGTGGTGACAGTGGCGATGTAAAAAAGTGGTTTCTACATTTATAGTGATAGCCGTCCCTAAAACGAGGACATCTCCTTTGATTATTAGACACTATACCATTTCAGCAATATGTACTACACCGTGTATGGAGACATTTTAGAACATACCAAAAAGAAGTTCGCACAAATGACGTGTCTGGTGCGATCACAGTGGCGTGATTGTCTCATGCACTTTCATCAATATTATGGACTATTTTTGTTCTGATTGCGAGATACATGCACTTGTATTCCGAAAGTTGTGTTAACGTTATGGTCTATATGGTCAAACAATCTGTTTTCCATCATCGATTGTTAAGTAATGCTTTTTTCTGACTCAAAATCGGAGGTCAAAATGGCGTCACGTTTCTGGCGCCTTTGTGTACCTAAAATAATCATCTCATTATATAATAATTCTATACTTATGTGTGCTTTTAAGTACACTCTTAGACTACTAATGTGACTTCATAATTTTTGCAGGTTGATCAATAATTACCTGCGAAAACTGCAAAATTGGACTAAGAGAGCGCGAGAGAGAATCCATTAAGAGAATTAGCAGCTGAAATGGATAATGGCGCCACAAACCATCGAAGCTAGTATCATTAAGTACAAGGTTTGTCTGAGTGGCCATTATCGCGAAAAAAAAGCGAAAAATATTTTTTAAAGGTCAATCGCGAAATTTATTCTACCTCAACGATAATACTGCAGCAATAGCTAGTTGTGCGTATGATGAAATTAAAAACTTTTTCTTTAAAATTTTTTTTTTCAAAAATGGTCCATCCCGGTATTATGTATTTTAGCATGGAAAAAATTAGAGATCTGTACCGAAATTGATTTGACTTTTTTGTCCTAGCTGTGTTAATGATTGCATTGGCGAAAATTTTTCTGCAATACAAAGATAGCTGGGCTTGGAGAAATATGAATATTTTCACGTACAATACAGTATAATGTCTATAATTATCATACTTGACATAATATGGCATATTATGTATGATTGTGTTGATTTGTGTTTGAGTATAATAATATGAGTAATTATGTTGCTACAGAAATGAATTGGTGCATAGTTACCGTGGATATGTGAGACCTTTGATGACTTTCAATAATTATTATGGGCTAGCTATAGACTAAGTAACTATACGACTGCCACAACGTTCTCCCCAAGCAAAATTCAAGGCATGCATGGATTGATATATTATTATCTCTATACCCCTGGGTTGGTTGGATGGAGAGATTAGGCACTGGAAAGTGTTTCTTGTGTGAAGGTTACATGGAAACAGGCTAAGATTTGAAAACTACTGGGATATAGTTTGTGGGAGAAATTATTACACTAGCCTCGTCCCCAGACTTCCTGATCTTTTTCAACGCATGCGAGAGAAACAAGAGGGGACTGGGTTTGGGTTGAAAAGATCGGAGGAGGCTGGGGACGAGACTACATGACGTACTCCATTCCATATCAAAGGAAATTCACTCTGTACTGAAGGTTTGTCAGGCCAACATGCCTTAGGTGGGAGAACACGTACTGCTGCCATAGAATAATAATAATAATTTTTATCCTATAGCTAAGTGGTCCCTTTTCTCATTGCAGGTCACGTATACTTATACTCACTGATCACATACATTTTTGCATCGCAGCTATAGTGGAGATATAATTATACAGTAGTCTTAAGATTGTCGATCACGGCTGCACTCCAAAAGAGGCTTGGAGTTGACAGTATCACATGACGCAGCCAACCAACACACAAACAAACAGTTGACTCTTTTTTGTTGGAAATTTGAGACTAATTCTACCACTTAATATCTCTTATAGACACTATGCATACGTAGCTACCCATGCCCCCCATAGCTAAACCATACAACATAATATATACACATACTAGTATATACATGTAAAATCATTGCTTGATCTGTCGCCACGAACACACGTACATGTATCTTATGCATAATAATTATTATGATGCATAGTATAATTATGTATGTCTGCGTGTAAGCCCCTAGGCTAAATATATATAATGTCTCGTTTAGCGTGGCATGAAGTAATTTTTGATAAAGAAGTAGCTATATTACAGACTTGTAAGTAGTTGTTTGCTTGATGAACTATGCCAGCACTATCACTGTGCTTGACGATTTTCTGGGCAATCCTTTGGCCCCCCTTCACTTTCTACGTATGGGGAGGGGGGCAACCCTTTGGTCCCCCCTTCACTTTCTACATATCAGAGGGGGGGGGGAGGCAACCCTTTGGTCCCCCCTTATGTTGTAAGCCGCTTACGCCAGCTTACCATTTACATTACTGTAATATTGTATGTCACTTACATCAGCTTATCAATTACATTACATTACATCAGCTGGTGTAAGTGGTTTATAGCGTAGTATCAGTGCATTGGATGGGATGGTTGCTAGGATACTGATCACTTGCTGAGCTATGAATAAGTGAACACTGTTTACTAACCTGTGAATAACTTGACTGGGAGTGGCCACAACAAGTGACCAAAAGCTTTAATCTGCCGGAAATAGATTAAAGAGCAAAATAATTCCTATGGGTTTTTTCAGAATCTTTCGATCTAATGAAAGGTTGGTGTATCACAATCTAGCTGCTATACACTTTATGTGTGGCAATTTTTGTTGAATGAAGATTTCGCCAAGCCCAGCATATATGTACTTTGTACTGCAGAAACTAAATTTTTCGCCAATGAGAGCAGCTAGCTACATGTAGGTGTCCAAAGTGAAATTGGTGAAAATTTTTACATATATACAATAAACTCACTTCTCTGTGTCCTTGATCTACTTCCAGTCCAACAAAAGACCTGTAGAAAAGTAATAATGGCACTAGTTTTATTCAAGATTTAAAATTGTTATGGGAACGGGCCCGGGGGTAAGGTTGACTCTAGTGTACATTAATCCACTACAACTTCGAACAGGCGCTGATCCAGAAATTTATCATGGAAGGTGGCTGATGGGGTGGCTACCCATAGTTCTACCATGGTTGTAACATTCTGACCAATCAGATTGCTCTAATGGAGGTTGATAAATCACTTATCAAACCTACAAGAGATTTATCAACCTAACAAGTTATTTATCAACCTACAAGTTATTTATCAACCCGCGAGTGGCGCGCGCGCTTGAAAGGTAATTAAGTGGGTGGAGTAATTGGATGCAAGGTCAGCAATTTTTCTAACTGCTGCGTGGCTGCTTCGATGCTGCAAGAAGAGCCGTCATTTTTATGCTTGATCAGCGAGATATCGCTGCAGTAGATGACGAAGACCGTCCTCACTGTATTTTAGGTCAGATTCTGGAAGCCTTGAAGGAAAGAAACCGCTTCAATCGTCGACGACTATCGCGGTCGCTCGATCACGGCTGATATCGAGCGGCTCTAGTGCTCTTCATCGATACAGAAGGCCCTGAATGGCGAAGCGAGCGACAGCGTAGGTACTCTAGCTACAGTACTAAGTACTATTGAGCATAGTTTACCATGGTAGAAGTCGGTTATACACCTCGGTTACGGTAGCTATGGTGATTTATCATACCTCGTGCCCTGCGGGCCCTCGGTATGATAAATCCCATAGCCACCTACACCTCGGTGTGTAACCTATACTAAACCATACTGGTGCAAAGGGGGTGGCTGGTTAATAATGGTGGACATCTCCTATACTACTTTGCATAAAAGAACTGGTGAAAGGGGGGTGGCTAGCTACCCCATCCACCCCCTGGATCAGCCCCTGTCGAAGCCAGGAGCACTGTCGAAACTGAAACCTATAATAGTGATTTCTATCATTCTTACCTTGTCTTCTCATCATTGACATAGACGGCAATGCCAGACAGGTGGAGGTCAAAGGTTGTCCGCAGGCTGACCTTTGACCTCACGGCATCGACCAGCGGTTCGATGCAGTGGTGCTGCATGGGAACAGTCCGCGATAGACTGACGTGGAGATCAGATGGGGGAAACATGTGGAAGGTGTGGCCTCTGTAAAAATGATGTAATTATTAAAAATACCAGGGGCATGGCAAATACTATACTGTATATATAGCCGGAAATATTGGCGGGAATTAAATTTGGCGGTTGAGCCCAAAATCACTATTGCAAGAATATTAGTGGATTTAAATTTGGTGGTTCGGTACAGGATCGCCATACGTATATATGTGAGTAGGAAATTTTGGCGGATTTTAATTTGGTGGTTGTAATATAGACCCCCAAACCACCAAATTTAATTCCCCGCCAAATTTTCCGGCTATACGGTACTATATATAAGTGGTCGTAAATTGCTTAAAAATAAAATTTTGATGGTATAATAACAACTACTAACGTATGATATCTTACTTGAAATGTTCATTCAGCTTTTCTCCAAAACTGATCAAGCCAGTTATGACGTCATTGGAGAGCTGGACAGGTACATAGACGTGGGTAGCCCAGTTCCCTCGGACGTGGGGAAACGACCGCACCCTCCCCTCGTGATCGGCACGAGACTCCACCCCCTGCTCCACCTCCTCTATATTATTATACATTAATAAACTTTTTTAAAATATGGTACACATTTGATATGAACCATGAAAATCAATTTTTAGTTTTAGCACAAAATTTGCAAATGAAATAAATGAATGCATAGGAGTGCAAAACCCTCACCGCTACACGCATGCATAACTCATGCACATGTAGATCTATAGTAGCTAGCATATATCAGTGTGTATACCTGCTCAATATAAGGAGTATTGAACTAGATACATACTACCATAATAATATGGTAGTATGTATCTAGTTCAATATTATATTATGCATACCCTGCACCTGAAGTACTCCAGTTGTATGATATAGTATAGGCTAGGGGGAAGGCACCTGCCTATGTCACTATAATAACTGGAAGCCTCTGTGACTACTTAAACTCAATTATGCACTTGAGAGCCACTGCCTGTTTACACTGTCACTGCATTGACAACTGACCAGCAAGGCACAGAATGGCAACCACAGCTGCACACTATTATACCACTGGAACGTGACCACTCTTCCTTGATGCCTGGTAATCCTCAGATGCATATTTTCTCTAAGACGACCCTTACCATACGGACGGACGGACGGACAAAAATCGCCAAACAATTGCAGTAACCCTCTGCCTACGCTTTGCGGCGAGGGTTAATTATGGTGCATGTATTTACTTGGAGTGGCTTTAATAATCTTTAAGATTGCATGTTACTAGAGACGATGTTTTAACATCAATGGGGCGAGCCTCCGCGAACCCCACACAAGTACAAAATGATTTGGTATTCAGATCGGAATTGATTATAAAATTGTTATGATTGACTCAAGGGAGTGGAAACTATGGCTAGAACGTGTTTCTAGCTACTCGTAGAGTCATAGTTCAGCGATGATCATTATAAATTTTGCTAGCAACAGTCACTTGTTCTCGATCTTTTTAGGGCCTTGAATTTGGAGTCTCACATGGACCCTCTGCACTCGTAATGTTTCGCTCTGCCTGCTTAGAACGACATATTTTTCTCTGTAGCCTTGGCCCTCTCAGTCTGAGTCTCTGCAGCTTTCCTTTTGAAATTAATTTTATGATATCTATTTCTGCGTTTTCTCGGTCTTTCTACCTTTTTAGCCGCTCGATGTCACAGAGCTTGCCCTCTTTCTCTAGCTCTGCGTTGAAGTGTTCGATCCACTCTCGTGCTTGGCTCGTCTCCTCCATATTGATTCAATGTTGTGTGCAACTTGTGTGGGCATTAATTGAAAAATATTGAATGTACATCGTTCAAATAGAAGAGATATATATACGGTACGGAAGGACGTACGGCCGATATATATATATATATACACATACGGAAAATCTCGATTGGTATCACCTGTGTGGGGCTCGCTTCGGCTCGCCCCAATTATACCATAGTTAATTGAATATAACATATGATCCAATTTAACGTAAGAAATTAGCATTTTACGAATTCTCATAACGTGTATATATGGAGCGATTGATGTTCTTTACCAGAAAAGCACACGTTTTCATATTTTTTTTCCATATGTATACATAGTATTAGATTAAGTACGGTACATACCTTTTTCTTTGAACATATCAAGTATGGCAGCTGGCAGTGGCAGTGGTGATGAAAATGGTGATGCTGGTGCATCAGACCTCCCCCCTCCCTTCGATGCAGAGCTGTCCACGTCCACGATAAGATCGCTACTGTCATCGTCGACAAGATTGCCACCGTCGTAGACCCTGGAGAACTTTAGTTTCTTAGCAGGAGGAGGAGAGAGAGTGAGGGATGAAGACGCCCCCTCCAATAGTGTCTGGCATTATATTATGTGCATATGCATATAATTATAATATGACGATAGAAAAGTACTGGTAAAATCCCGAATGGTACACTAAGGAGCCCCGCCCACCAATCACACCCACTCAATGTACAACAATCATAATAAAATGGTTATGTACAGCATCTAATGTAAATCATCATCGTAGATAAGATTGCTAGTGTCGTAGACCCTAGAGAGCTTTATTTTCTTTGCAGGAGGAGGAGGAGGAGAGAGAGTGAGGGATGAAGACGCCCTCTCCAATAGTGGTATTACGTACATTATGCATGTATGCATATGTGAATGCATCAAGTAAAAATTGGGCTTTAGGAACACTTCAATATGTGAAATGGCCTGAATAGCGTAAAAATGCAATAAAAACCATATGATCCCCTCTATGAAAAGCCTGAAACATTTGAAAATGTTTATAAATCCTCTGAATCACACTTTACACCTATTCCCACCTTTGGGTGGGTGAAATTGGCCAAGTGTACCCAAGGCAATTTTTACTTGATGCATTCACATATAATATAATATGACGATTAAAAAAGGTACTGGTAAAAATCCCCTATACTGAATGGTATAGCCCTGCACCAAGGAGCCCCGCCCACCAATCACACCCACTCAAAGTAGCAACAACAATAATAAACTAGAGCTCTATAGAGCACATACCCCGCGCGCTGCAGCGTCGATGTGAGAGCCATACCATGCCACAGAAGCCTATTGACGACCTTTACCTACACATTTGTGCCAGGTTGTGCGCATGAGCAGAAAGCACATGGTGGGTAGTGTTGATAGGCGTGGCCAACAAAACGAAGCATTTGCGACGCTCATGGACCTTGCCAAACGATTCGAAGCACAATGAAGCCAGTTCTTCGACGATATCGACGGATATGCTGTACTTACAAGTCGCTCAGACGCCTAGATCTCCAGATCTGGCGATTTTTGTGCTGACGACGACGACAGACGACGACAGACAAAACCGATTACTTTACCCCTTGCACATGCGCGCGGGGTAATAATAATAATAGCATCTAATGTATTAGGAGCTCATAATTATCGAAAAAGGCTGAAATGCAACAAAGTATTTACAGTATCATACAGCACCAACTTCTCTGTCTGCAGTTGTGCTCGTCATCTGCGCATGGCTGCCTCGTGACGCACCCCTGTGGCCCGAATCGACTGATCCAGAGAGATCTGGTCGTCTCTCGCCATTGCCTCCCCTCTCTTCAGCTGCAGCGCCTTCTTCTTCGTCGCTAGAACTGGAGTAGTCTACCAGCAGTCCACATGACATGTTCGGGGTCAAAGGTCACTAGGCTCTCGCCGCGCAAGCGCATTAGAAATAGAATGGAACGAAATTCGAAAACTTATGCTCGATTCCGTACGGAAATTGTTGTTGTCCAGATTCCGTTCCAAAGGTCCAACTGTGTCACATGACTCGCACGTGACGTAGCCCTTTGAACGGAAGCTGCTAAAGATGGCGGCGACGTGCACTTGGTGACCACCCAAGAAACCAGTGCCGAAAGAGACAGAGCTGACTGTTTGGCTACAAGCAAGGCCCTGTACGCTACAGCAAAGAAACAACCACACTCTGGCAGGAGAGTTAAGCTTTTTGGCTTTGATATCGTCTTGAATTTGAAGAAATTTACTCGAGTAAGCTAGTTTGTGGGAGGGTACGGGCTACCGAGGTGTGAGCGATATGCAAATTTGTGTATATTTTACCTCACGCAAAAACACCCATACGTGTAAAACTCACACATTAGATACCCATCCTTATCTTAAAAAACCTGGTGTAGCTGCAAATATTGGAGTTTCTTTTTTCTATTCAAGTGAAACCTGCAGGGGTATCATTTGCTGAGTTGTAGATGGGTGTGGCCACATACATGGACTACTTTGTACGAATACACTGTACTCTTTGTTGCCTTCTATTGTTTATTTAACCCTCTATTAGCCAGCTAACTACCCATTAATCTTCCTGAAATTTATATTATCTCTAAGGTACCTAAATTTCTGCAAGCCTATATCAACGAGTTGTGAAGGGTGTTTAGTACGATAGCATGTTTATGGTTCTATGCATGCTATGTATTTTAATATATTCAAAGGTCCAAATCCAGAGGAGGTAGGACACGCTTGACCTTTGGCTAATAGTTCACTAATTAAATCGCTAGTATAGGCTTTTGTGAAGGTTTTTGGAGAATATCGTTGTGATTTTCGAACTCAGCGCTATTGATTTAGTGGGGGAGCCCCTCTTAGTTAGCACTGTAGAGCAATTTTTAGGTCCTTGGAATGTTAATCAAAGCGGCTAATTGACATTCCAAAGACCTAAAAATTGCTCTATAGTGCTAACTAAGAGGGGCTCCCCCACTAAATCAATAGCACTGAGTTCGAAAATCACAACGATATCCTCTTAAAATCTTCATGAAAGCCTATAATAGCAATTTAATTAGTGAACTATTAGCCAAAGGTCAAGCGTGTCCTACCTCCTCTGGTCCAAATCAAATGTCAAGCTGGCCTCTTCATTGTTAGACCCCACCCACCCCACCCCCAAAACGCATGTACACGCAAATATTTAAGCCAATCAGCGATTATTCTCTGAAAATTTATTACGTAAGTATATGAGCTGCTATGCAGAGCCTTTTTGTATTATAACAATGCGAGGAGAATCGTTAGACCAAAGCACTTGTCAATAAGTATATCATAATGAGAGAACGTGCGTGCGTATGTACCGTAAAAGTTCCAATTACAGTGGAACTTTTACGGTGGAACTTTTACGGTACATACGCACGCACGTTCTAATGTTAGCGCCACTTGGGATTGGATAATATTATTATCGTTTTAATTATAGCGCGAAGTACAGTCAGATATATGAAAACTGGCGCCTTAAGTAATTTTAAAACGTTCTAATGGGAGCACCAAACGTGATTCTAAATTATTTTTTGTGCTGTAATTAGAACTTTTACAGTATGTATGATGTGTTAATGGGATATGTATGGAATTTGGTAGTAGTCTCGTCCATACCAGAATTACCATGTCGAGTGGATAGGGTTGCATTTGGAATTTGCTCCATTTCACAGTGGGATTTGAATAACTTTATCAAACTATCATTCCATATTTGCAACCTGCATGTAGCCAAGAATTAATCCTAGTTATGGTACAATATTGAATGAGTTATATATTTATTATTATATTATAGGCTATCATCTTGTTTAGAGGGAAAACTGTGATTTGGAATGCAAAATTGACGATTAGTAGTGCCCGAATGGATGTGTAATGTACTGTAACACTGTCATCGTTATGTCTGTGAAATTTGCTCGTAATGATAAACCAATAGAGCGTGAAAATAGCAAGCTAAACTTAGACTACATACAACTGTCGAGCTCATTTAATTAAGGGGGTGGTGTGGTTCTGGGTGGAGCTATATACATGTACAAGGCTGGACCCTTCCAGTATACTCAGACAGACAGACGCACACACATCACGTAAAAGTTTTATTATTGTGTGCACACATTTGCTTTATATAATATTATGTACATACATACACACATAGACTATAAAAGAAGTGGTCCATCATGTCAAAGTTTGGGGAGGCTATGCGTGGTCTGACCGTCTTCATCTCAGACATTAGGAACTGTAAGTTAGAGAGAGACAGAGAGAGATAGAGAGAGAGAGAGAGAGAGAGAGAGAGAGAGAGAGAGAGAGAGAGAGAGAGAGAGAGAGAGAGAGAGAGAGAGAGAGAGAGAGAGAGAGAGAGAGAGAGGGAGGGAGAGAGAGGGAAAGAGTATTTAGAATCACAGAAATGCTGTTGGTATTTCCTGGTTTAGTGCAGGGACAACCTGAAAATATTTACTACAGTTTCATGAGCTTTCTTGGAAAAATTACACAATGTCATATTGTAATTGTGTGCTAGGCAATCAGTGATTACATCATCATGCATGACATTGTGTCATGTGATAGTCATGTGACTTGTATCTACAGGTAAATCCAAGGAGGCAGAGAGGAAGAGAATTAACAAGGAGCTCGCTAACATTAGATCGAAGTTCAAGAGTAAGTCCCCAATAATCAGTACACCACTCGTACCTTGTGCATATGATATTGTACATGTACATGTGCATGTATGCATGTACGTAGCATATTGCTAGCATGCCAATGCTGTTTGCTGTTGAATTGGCAGAGTTAGTTCATTTCAGAAGTTCACTGCAAGAAGGGGCAACCACCTAGTGCTAGAATTCAAGGGGGGAACCCCATAATTATTGAAATTTAATGTAGGGAAAGCTAATTTGTAAGAGTAGGTCGGTGGGGGGGGGGGGGGGGGGTGGGGGACAGGGATGAAAGCACCCCCTTGCCCCTGGAAGTATACTCTGAAAAAAGTATGTACATGAATGACCTTGTAATCGTATATAGTACAGTAATTCAGTGAACTTCTTGATTGGGTGTTCGTCATAATATTGATAGCTGCGAGCTAGATCATGTTACACCAATCTGGCATTATTTCTCTCAATGAAAAATAATTCATCATAGGCACGATCTAGCTATCAATATCAGTACGGTATTTCATTACATCACTTCTTTTATGAGCTACACCCCCTCCCTTTGATCCTGCCTCCCCCCCCGACACACACGCAGACGATCGTTTGGACGGTTACCAGAAGAAGAAGTATGTCTGTAAACTGCTCTTCATCTTTCTCCTCGGGAACGATGTTGACTTTGGCCACCAGGAGGCTGTCAACCTGCTCTCCAGCACAAGATTCTCAGAGAAACAAATCGTAAGAACATATACAGTACCGTATAACGGGAAATTTTCGAGGGAAAAAACTTTCACGGATCGATAGGAAAGGAGCATTTCGCGGAGAAAACTTTTGCGTAATGTTAAAACTGGTTGCATAATGTGTGTGGCATGCCTAGAATTTCGTGGAGAAAACTTTTGCGGATGGCTGAAAATCGCGAAATTTGTGAATGTTTTCTCCCTCGAAAGTTTCCTGCTATATGGTATATGATAGACTCGAGTTTATTTCTTCAAAATTAGGGGGGAGGGGGAGGGGCGAAAAAAATAGGGGGGAGGGGGCTGGAGGGGATCAGGGATGTCTTGGTACCATATATTTAATTTTTTGGTGGGGAGGGGGACCCTAGGGACTCTGGGTAGAGAAAAAAAATAGGAACTATTGTCACTTGAGGTGACACTGATAGTACTTTTGGTTGTTTGGGGTGGGTGTGTCTGATAAGGCATTCGGGTAGTTCCCCCATGAAGATAATGTGATTTACATGTAAAGAACAATATTCATATCTGTACTCACAGAAATTCATATACTCGCACTCTGTAAACAATAATGATTATGTTCTCTCTTTATCTTTCTTTGTCTCTCTATCTCTCTCTCTTTTTCTCTTTCTCTCTCTCTCTCTCTGCCTCCCTCCTCTCTCTCTCTCTCTCTCTCTCTCTCTCTCTCTCTCTCTCTCTCTCTCTCTCTCTCTCTCTCTCTCTCTCTCTCTCTCTCTCTCTCTCTCTCTCTCTCTCTCTCTCTCTCTCTCTCTCTCTCTTCTCTCTCTCTCTCTCTCTCTCTCTCTCTCCCCCTTATACTCATGTTCAGGGCTATCTATTTGTGACAGTGATGATTAGTGAAGGCCATGATTTGATGAATCTGATCATCCAGTCGATTCGTCACGATCTAGAGTCTCGTAATCCGACCTTCAACACACTGGCCATGCAGTGCATCGCCAACATTGCCAGCAAGGAGATGACGGAGCAGCTCGGCAAGGATGTTCCACCGCTGCTGGCCTCAACGTAAGACAGTCTCTCTCCCTCCCTCTCTCCCTCTCTCTCTCTCTTTCTCTTGCTCTTTCTGTATCTCTCTCTCTGTCTCTCTCTCTCTTTCTTTCATTCCTCTCTCTCTCATGTACACTATACACTTAAAATAATGATAGTTTAGGATATTAAAAATTAGCATGATAAAATTTTTACCAATGAGATGGAATTGGTGAAAACTTTCTCTTGGCAAAGATTTACATATATACACATGTATCATTATTTAATTGCTTGAAGCGCTCTTCTGAGGGGTTCCATAGTACGATTAGTAGCCCTATCACCAACAGATGGCTAGTTCATTTTTGATTGTCCCTCCAATTTTCACCAATGAGAGTAAGTGTTAGAATTGGTAAAACTTTCTCTTAGTAAAAATTTCCACATGTATGGTATACAGTACACATGTATAATTATTGGGTATACTAAATTAATCTTTTTTATTGTTCCTCCTTCTGTGCAGTGATGCCACTCAAGGAGTGAAGCAGACTGCTTGTCTCTGTCTCCTGAAGATGCTGAGAGTGAACGCCGGCCACGTGCCCATCGACCAGTACGCCAACAAGATAGTCCAGCTACTCAACGAAAAGTAAGTGGAAAATGGTGTTAATATATAATGTATATACACACTGGTTTGTTGTGTAAATTTCTAGAAAGGCCTTAAAATATACACTAGCTATGTGTCAACAAAGATACTGTATGAATGGGTTAAAAATTCATTATGTAATACCGTATAGCTGGAAATATTGGCGGGAATTAAATTTGGTGGTTGAGCTATTGCAAGAATATTGGCAGATTTAAATTTGGCGGTTCGGTATGGGATCGCCATACGTATATATGTGAGTAGGAAATTTTGATGGATTTTAGTTTGGCGGTTGTAATATAGACCACCGAACCGCCAAATTTTCCGGCTATACGGTAGTTACATAAATGTGTGTTATTGGGTGCTAGAAGTCAACATTAAGACGTGTACATGTGCACTTGGATGTACATGTACGATCACAACTCTCTAACTCCCTCTCTCCTTCTCTCTCTCTCTCTCTCTCTCTTTCTCTCCCTCCCCCTCCCTCCCTGTAGGCACTATGGTCTAGTGACATCAGCCTGCAGTCTGCTAGAGGAGTTGGCCCACATCAACAGTCTTGGTTTCAGTGAGTGTGTCTCCCCGGCTGTCACAAGGCTCTCCAGGGTAAGATACTTCCATTCACATAATTATATACTCCCATACTCCCTATAATTAGGTCAGATTAAGGTTCTGTACGATTGACTTGCCCCCCTTGGAAAATTGGCCTTCCCTATATGTAATATGGAGGTTACCCCCCTCCCCTTTAAATTTGCTGCTATGCGTTTGCCCCCTCTTGAGCGAAATTTAATGCTGTATAATAATATTATGTGGGTGTGGTAGTTACATGTACATGTACATGTAGCTTGAACAGCTGGTAATCTGATCACTTGTGGCTAGTGGGGGACTGCATGTCTGCATGTGGTATTTCTCAGTGCTGTGTACGGGCTCTCCACCTCTCTTTCTCTCTCTCTCCCTCTCTCTCTCTCTCTCTCTCTCTCCCTCTCTCTCGGATTTATTTAGAGAGTAGAGAGAATTTCATCTAAGGTTTTTCATGGATTGTTTGTCTGTGTAGCTGAGTGAGTAGTGTTTGATTGCAGGGGTATCCTCCACAGTTTTTGTATTAATTTTTTTACATGTGGGATCGTGCATAGTGTCCTGATTAAAGGAGCTATCCCTTAATAATTATCATCATCTCTCTCTCTCTCTCTCCCCCTTCATGATTGTAGTAGTTATGACGGTACATGTACACATGTATGACTATTTTTTTCCAAAAAATCCATGTTTCCCTCCTAATTCTCCAGATTGTGGGTGCTACTCCCAATGATCTCCAGGATTATACCTATTACTTCATCCCCGCTCCCTGGCTCACCGTCAAACTGATGAGGCTACTGCAGTGCTTCGACATACCAGGTAATATACATGTACTCTCGAACTTTGAACTCAGCTAATTATTACCAATTTTTATGTGTAGCTACATGTACATCAAATACTAACCTTAGCAAGATTAGCAATTTGCCCTATTTTCACTAAAATTGTACCCACAAATAATTATTAAATTTATCAACATTTTTGAAAAATCGCTAAAATTAGTACCTGCTAAATGCACTACATGTATTTCCTTAATCCACTAAAATTTGTACAGTTGTATATAGGTAAAATTAATTTTGATATTTCGTCATGTTTTCAGATGACCCTGTAGTTCGTGCTCGACTGAGTGAGGCTCTGGAGACAGTCTTGAACAAGACCCAGGAGCCCAACAAATCGAAGAAGGTCCAACACTCCAACGCTAAAAACGCTGTGCTGTTTGAAGGCATCAACCTCATCCTACACTTCCAGGGGTGAGAACAACTGTTCAGCATTTTAATACTTGAACATTATCAGCTGTATACACCTACATGTACTTGCTTAGCCTCAGATTAGCCCCCACTCCCCCCAAAAAACAAAACAATTTTGCCATTTTGGCTACTACCTGCCCAAGTTTTACCTAAAAGAATTAAATTTTGTATTATTTTGGAACCTAGTTTATAAAAGTGCCGTTTTGTTTCTCTCTATTCACAGTGACCCTAGCCTCCAGGTCCGAGCCTGCAACCTTCTCGGAGGATATCTGACTCACAAGGAGACCAACATGAGATACCTGGCTCTAGAGAGCCTCAGCCACCTTGCGACCTCTGACCTCTCAAGGGAGGCAGTCAAGAAACACCAGGACACTGTGCTAGAGCAGCTAAAGGTACATGTCATGTACATGTATGCCGTATAGTGGAAAATAATGTGGTAATAATGTGGTTTGTGTGGGTGGGTGGGTGGGTGGGTGTGATTTGGGCGGAGCTAGTGGTTTTAGGGCCTCAGTCATTCATTCATGTCTGTGTTGATAGCAGTCCAACAGTACTAGAGCACCACAAACCCTTCTATTCATATCTGTGTTGATAGCGGGCATGTATGCGAATATGTCGAAAATGCCAAAATTTGCACCGGTTCAAAGCTTCCTCCATTCCATATTAGGATAAGCCTGAACTGTATATCATGTACGTACACTCATGTACATGTACACGTATACTCACAGGCACACACACATAATATTACACGTATATATCCCCACCCTCTCCAGACCGAGCGTGATGTTAGCGTTCGTCAGCGAGCTATCGACCTCCTCTACGCGATGTGTGATCACACCAACGCCCAGACCATCGTGGAGGAGATGCTCCACTACCTGGAGAAGGCAGACTACTCCATTAGGGAAACACTGGTATGCTCTTCGATGAAAATTATATGTATATCCCTAGTAGCAATTTATTTCTCTGAAACAGTAGAGGTACCGTAGACTCTGGTTAATAAGCGCATGCGCTTATAGCGGTAAACGGAATGACAGTATGCGCTTAATAAAGGATATGCGCTTATATGGCACATAACCACGCCCACAAACGTTTGGGCACGTGATGGATGCGAGGCCCGCACTAGCACTAGCACTCGCTCGATCGAGCACTTTAGCGTTTACAGTTGCCGCTCAAGATGACGAGTGCTGGCGATTTGTCGATCTTCTTGCATGATAACGTTATTCGTGGCCATCATTTCTCCAAAGATACCTGACTCCAAATACTTTCCAGCCAGTCAAGGTCAGGTTCATAGAACGCCACGCCTATTAAGCGCATGCGCTTAATAAACAATAGCTTATGACAAGAAGAGGGCATGCGCTTAATAAATAATGTGCGCTTAATAGCGAGGTGCGCTTAATAACCAGAGTTTACGGTATCGGATCTTAAAGGTATTGAGGCATGAAATTTGGTATAGATACAGTTGAATATGAAAAATGATTCTAGAAATATTTTAAAGTTTGTCATAGATTTTAATTTTCAAGTTATGCCACTTCTTAGCAGTTGATTACGTAAGGTTGCATAACTTAAGGATGCTACTTACATACATAGTGACCCTTTACCATATACATGCAATGAAGCTGATGTTTTCTGGTAAAGGTCGTCAATCGAAATGTTATTAGAATTTGTAAAATGCTAATCTCTTGTATTAAATTGGATCATGTGTTGTATTCGATTAACTACGGTATTAAGAGATTTTGGCAGATTTTTTGTGATAGCTACCCTTTCCTTCTGGATACGGCTTGTGATTGGTAAAGGGTCATCAATGGACCATATTCATTATTATTGTTCCATATACGCCAGGGGTACTGTCGAGGGGTATATATTACAGTAGAACAATAATAATGAATATGGTCCATTCGTCTAGAGTTTAGTGTATTTGTATGTGTGTGTTGTATTACCGTAACTTCTGGATACAAGTATGGAGTATGATTGGTAAAGGGTCATCAATTCGTCTAGAGTTTACTGCCTATTTCCCCTGAACTCCAGGTTTTGAAGATAGCTATTCTGTCCGAGAAGTACGCTCACGACTACACCTGGTACGTGGACACGATCCTGAACCTGATTCGTCTGGCCGGAGACTACGTCAGTGAGGAGGTCTGGTACAGGATCGTCCAGGTTGTCATCAACACTCAGGAGGTGCAGGGATATGCTGCAAAAACCTGCTTCGAGGTGAGACGAGAAATGGTGTCAAAAAGTGTGTGTGTGTGTTTGAAAGAAAGGGGGGTAGGAGTGACGTCTTGTCTGCTGTCTCTAACTGTTATATACATGTATATGACACAGTTTCGCATTCTGATGTACCCTCAAATTTTTAACCCCTTTTAATCGACTCCCATGAGATATACATGTATAGCTAGGATGGCAGTATTTGAACCCTAGCGTGTGCTATATATGACACAGTTTCGCATTTTGATTGTAATTTTTCAGTGATTGAGTTCTCGGTTGGGGATCCATACTAGAACTAGCAATTTAGATCTTGCTACACCAACTCGGACATTACCTTTCAATAATGAAAATTTATAATGGCATGGGTTGGTATAGCACGATCTAAATTGCTAGTTCTTGTATTATATAAACCCTGTGTTTGATTATTTTGTTTTGTGTGATCAGGCGCTTCAGGCTCCTGCGTGTCATGAGAACATGATCAAGGTCGGTGGCTACATCTTAGGCGAGTTTGGGAACCTCATAGCCGGAGATCCAAGGTCAAGGTACGCCATCATTTTCAGGAGTGATTATTGGTATTTTTTTTACCAGTGCACATACAAACCGTCCAAATATCTTCATGAGATTTAGCGTGTATATCTTCTTTCCATTCCCATTCCAGTCCTTTAGTCCAATTCCAATTACTCCATTCCAAGTTCCACCTGTGTTCCGTTCCAACGCGAGCGCTGATTCTCTCTACCTACGTCAAGTTTATCAACCTGTTCCCTGAGATTAAGCCGCAGATCCAGCAGATCCTGTCCTCCGATAGTCAGTCTCGAAACGGCAGTCAGGAGCTTCAGCAAAGGGCCATCGAGTATCTTCAGCTGACTACCATAGCCACCCCAGATGTACTGGTAAGAAATTTTTATTGAAATATCAATCAAGATTTAGCAAAATTTTCAAAGAACTGTTTCCAAGAAAGTCACAGAAATGTGTATTCTGATGGTGAAACTTACAGCTAATTTTTAAAGATTTTCCACATAGCTATACATATCATGTACAGAAATCATTTTGAACATTCATGTGATATGCTAGTACAGTTTGGCTCAAATATACTAGAAATTTCCATTGAAATATCAATCCAGCTGTGACCTTTTTGGAAAGAAAATGCACAACTACACGGTTAATGCATGTACACACAAACACTCTCTCCCCCTGCCCCCTCTCCATAGGCTACTGTTCTTGAAGAGATGCCTACTTTTCCAGAGCGTGAGTCAACACTTCTCTCCAAGCTCTACCAGTCAGCGCCGTGGACCGCTAAACTACACAAGACATCGGGGGAGGAGTCAGTGGGCGGGGCTACGAGGGAGGAAGAACCCCCTGCCCCTGTCATTAATGATATCGGTCAGCCAGTTGGAGATACCCTGGTCAGCACATCGCGTAAGTCAACTACTATGTATATAGCCAGAAATTTTTGCTAAAGAGAAATTTTTCGCCAATTTTCATTATCTGCTCCCATTAGCAAAAATGTTCAACGTATGTTTGATTATAGGGTTATCCTCATTTTAGGAGTAATTTGTACCACTTTTATTGTTTTTATTGTGATCTCCCTCCCCCTCCCCCCTCCCCAAAAGCTCCTGAGACAGCAGCCCCTGGCCCCTCTGATCAAGGCCTACTAATTGATGTATTTGGAGGTCCCCCAGCCCCGCCCCCCGCAGCAGCCGCTGAGGTGACCACACCCCCAACAGCGACAGGACTTTCCCCTGGAGCGGAGGAAGGATACATGAGGTTCCTACTGAAGAATAATGGAGTCCTGTTCGAGAATGAAATGCTTCAAATCGGAGTCAAGTCAGAATATAAGAAAAATCTAGGTTAGTTGAATTTCCTCCCCTCCCTCTCTCTCTTTCCCTCCCTCTCTCTCTCTCTCTCTCTCTCTCTCTTTCTCTCTCTCTCTCTATCCCTCTATTTCTTGCACATCTATATGCATGTATGGGCATGTGCATTCATACTCACACAATAATATTATGCAGGTCGTATTGGAGTGTTTTTTGGCAATAAATCCTCAACCAGTCTAAAAAACTTTTCGTCGAGTGTTTCTCTGGCTGGTTCGCTGGAAGAGTGTCTCAACATTCAGGCCAAGCCGATTGACTCTACGATAGAGAATGGGGCCCAAGTACAACAGGTCGTAAACGTCGAATGCAAGGCACCGTTCTTTGAAGCACCTCTACTGAATGTCCAGTTCAAGTAAGTCTAGAGGGGAGTAGTTAGAGGGAGCAGGGGAACTGTCTCTCTCTCTATCTCTCTCTCTTTCACACATACATGTACACACACATGCATTACGTGTATGTGTATAAATATTCATTTTCTAACACTGGCTAAAATGTCAGTTTTCTACTTTTCAGTCTTAGACTATAGAAATAATTAAAAATGCTTAGGGCAGACCATTGTTATTGTATGGATTCGCCCAGTCCAGTTTTTGCCTTATTTGAATAAATGCACATGCCAGTGTCGACCCCTTACCAAACGATGTAGAACTTCGACCTTACCACATGCAGTTAAGTTGATTGGACACTAATGGCAAGTGCTTGCTTATATACTAGCCAGTCTTTTATCTCCTATCACTCGATTTCTTGCTCACTAAACTTTTGTATGGAGCTACCTAGCAAACAGAAAACTGAGAACAGAGAACAGGAAAACATGACTCTAGCAAAAGAAAAACAGAGATAAGAAAAAGTTGACTAGGTAGCCCAAACATATTTGTTATCTCTGTTTTTCTTTTGCTGGTGTCATGTTTTCTTGTTCTCTGTTCTCAGTTTTCTGTCTCACTCCGTTTTTCCTCTTCTTCTATTTAAGGCTAGTGGTGTTTTCTATTTTATTCATCCTGATGAAGTGCATCTGCACTTGCACAGAAGAAGCTTCGATGAATGTTGAATTGATGTATTGAATTAAGTCGCTGCTATTTGCCATGCACTGCAAAAAATGAATCTTTATTTTAGCTCTAACAGGTGGTTGTCTCAGATTCATGCCTTTGTTCTAGATCATTCATCATTTAGCATAAGGAAACCTCATAGTATGAATATTCCAGATTCCAAACTGTAAACATCTTAAAGTTTTGGAACATCAGAGGAGTCAAAAGTAGCTGTAATAATGTGTGTACCTCAAGTTAATTATTTTCTACTTGTATCAAATAATTCACCCTTCTCTGTATTCACCATGGTACTGGAACAGATCATTAATTTTATTCGAGTCTAAGACAGTATGCATGTAGTAACTGCATTATCTGATGTTCCAGAACTTTAAGAGCTCATTCAGTTGTTTACAGTTTGGAATCTGGAATATTCAGACTATGCTAATGATTAATGATCTAGAACCAAGGCATGAATCTGAGATAACCACCTGCGCTGTTGTGGTTAAAATGATTCATTTTTGCAATGCATGCATCACATGCACAGCTAGCACACAGAATTTTCTACACTCAGCAGAGCTATCTATCCATGCTAAAATATCAAATTCTGGAAGGTCAGAGCAGGTCATATTTTGTGCCCAGATGGTCATACCACCTGTGCAGCTGCAGCTGGGTTTGGTGGCTCCTGTGAATAATAATCCTATACACTGTCACTACAACTAAACAAGTTTCACACAGACTAGAACATTTCCTGAATACTTGATAGCACAGGTGTAGCTATCATTATTTGGCTGTCTGTTTGTTGCAGTGTTGGGGGCAGCCCCCACCAGTTGGTGCTCAAGCTGCCTGTCTTCATCAATAAGTTCATTGAAGAGACGGTCATGGGATCCGCTGACTTTTTCTCACGATGGAAACAACTAGCAAAGTACGAGCCCTTCCATAAGCATACACCCTCTCTGTCTGTCTCTGCCTCTCTCTCTCTCTCTTTCTCTCCACTCATATGCACACTAAATCAGGTGCAAGCACACACACAATATTGCAATTATATTATGGGTGTGAATTTTTATTGTAGTCAAGAGGCTCAGAAGATATTTACTGCTAAAAACTCTATGGAGAAGGAGTTTGCTGCATCAAAGGTTAATAACTGAAATACATTATGTAACAATGATCCATATCTCCATACCGTATAGCGGGAAATTTTCGAGGGTATTAATTTTCGCTGTTTTCGCGGATCAGGGTGAATCCGCGAAATTTTATACCTCGAAAATTTCCCGCTAAACAGTATGACTTGACGACCCGTTCCTACACTGACTTAGCTCGAGCATGCGCAGTCCCATCAGCACACGATATCTGTAGAATGGGTGTGATCGATACAAACCACAAGGCATGTCCAACTATTGTTGAACACTCGGGTTTGTGTGACAGCTACAGCGTAGGGGTCACGGACGTTGCCGGGCTCTCGGATACACTTCAGATTTTCTCCCACTTCAGCTTCCCAAATGCTTTGAAACTCGTGGTAGCCACGGATCATCGCCTCCACAATACAGCTTCGTAGTTCAGACACAGTTAGCTCGTGTTTAACACTAGCCTCGTACCCAGGCCCTTTGAAAGGGTACGAGGCTAGTTTAACACTATCTTCCACGCACGTGTGAAAGAAGGGGGGCGTGGTTTTATTGCATCCAATTTGGGGGTGTGGCTTTGTCTCAGGGCTGATCCTCGAAAATTAAAACGCGAAAAAGTTCAAAATCCCACATCCGCAAAAATTGCTACCCTCGAAAATTTCCCGCTATACGGTATGTGATTGTGACCCTCCACGAGGAAACCAAGCATAATGCACTGGATATCAATCTGAGATACAGGCCTATTTAGTTGCCCAAGGTGATAATTATCTTTTTTCACTTTTTGGCATAGATCGATAGAGGAATCATTCCTGTACACAAAAATCTGCTTTGTAGCTTCTAGAACGCTCTACTTACTGAGTTATGGCTCGAAGAAGTCGGCCGTGTAGCTAACATCAATTATTGATCATCCATGATACGGAGCCGTTGCCATAGTTGCTGGTAGGCAAGCACGGCAGCTGCACAAAAAAACTCTCCAGTCACTTCTTTCTTCGATTTTGTATACTAACAATCTATAGACACGCTCATCTTTTCGTTCTTTTCCATCGAAACGCCGGCCGCTGCTCTCTTTCCAACGTTTTGGCAGCCATCTGGCTTTTTGACTTAGTGGGCGGGGCCACATATTTACCATAAACGGCGAATATACGGACTTCTGCGTCCAACGTACGTAGCAATGTTCATTGCAATTTTTTGCAATACTTAGTACTGGCGATCCGGGTATATTTTTGCTCATATCTCCATGACTACACAGGCTAGAGACTTCAAATTTGCTGGAGCAATAGTGCGAAGGTTATAGTTGGTAATGGTGGCCTTAACTAAAAAAAATATATTTTGCGCATTATGCTTGGTTTCCTCGTGGAGAGTCACATATTTCATAATCAACTCCTTTCAATTGCACCCCCTTGCTCATTCAATTATATGATGCTTTGTTTTATTCATTTCTGTGACATACAGTTGAAAGGTTATGGTGTTTCTGTGCTAGTAGGGGTCGACCCAAATGAAGACAACTTTGTGTCTGCCGGGATAATCAACACTCGAACTACTCTCATTGGATGCCTTCTGCGACTAGAACCAAACAAAGAGACAAAAGTAAGCCCCTGTCATAATTAATGTGAGGAGAGAGAGAGGGAAGGAGAGAAACCCAGTGGGAAATGTGACCGTCCACGAGAAAACCATGCATAATGCGCTGGATATCAATCTGAGATACAGGCCAATTTAGTCATCTATAGTGATAACTATCGATTTTCACTTTTTTGTATGGATCGATAGAGGAATCATTCCTCTACACAAAAATCTGCTTCGTAGCTTCTAGAACGCTATACTTACTGAGTTATGGCTCGAAGAAGTCGGCCGTGTAGCTAACATTGGCCGTCCATGATATGGAGCCGTTGCCATAGTTGCAGGTAGGCAAGCATGGCAGCTGCACAGAAAAAACTCTCCAGTCACTTCTTTCTTCGAATTTTTGTACTAACGATCTTTAGACACGCTTGTCTTCTTGTTCTTTTCCATCGAAATGTTGGCTGCTGCTCTCGTTCGAGCGTTTTGGCAGCCAGCTAGCTCATTGACTTGGTGGGCGGGGCCACGTATTTACCATAAACGGCGAGTATACGGACTTCCGCGTGCAACGTACGTAGCAATGTTCATTGCAATTTTTTGCAATACTCGAGTACGGGCGATCCGGGTACATTTTTGCTCATATCTCCATGACTATACGGGCTAGAGACTTCAAATTTGCGCAATTGCTGGAGCAATAGTTCAAAGGTTGTAGTTGGTAATGGTGGCCTTAACTCAAAAATTTTTTTCAGCGCATTATGCATGGTTTTCTCGTGGACGGTCACAAATGGTGCATGGAGAGGGGGAGAGAGAAATATGTGATGAAAACTAAAATTCAGTTCGGGGTGCCCCTTAATTTACATAATGATTACATTTTGTCATTATCTATCTTGTTCCTGTTTCAGATGTACCGTATCACAGTGAGAACATCGAATGAGGCCGTGTCAAGAAAGATATGTGACATTCTCTCAGAACAGTTTTAGCCAAAAAAGAAGATATTTTCTGTTCCTTTTCTTTTCATAGCAGCTATTATATAATAATATTATAATTATTGCTATTATGATTACTATATTAATTGTCTATTGTTGTACAGATTAAGAGATTACTGTTAACATAATATTGTTTGTACATGTCATGTGACTGGCTTGATAATGATATTCATAGCTTATGATAGCAGAGGATCTGTAATTAATTGTAACTTAAAATTGTCTATGGCAGAATGACAATTGCTGTGATTAACATGCACCGGATATGATGTCATAATGTATTATAGCATTTGCAGATATATAATAGTGGCTACCGGTATATATATAGCTATACAGTAGTTCGCTATAAATAAGTAGCTAGGTTAGTGAGGTGCTTCATTCTTTTCATCGTAATAGCATCTTGAGTTATATACTAGCTAGCAAGCTTAGTACATTAATTTTGGCATGAAGTCTTTTTAATATTGATATTCCTGATCTGATGGTATGATTGATAATCATCTATAATGGCAACTAAGGTAATAATAGCTGCTGTATACGTAATAAAAATACATTATGATAGGTTACTGATGATGTAGAGTGCTGCAGGCTTTCTGCCAGGGATAAAATTAGATTAACATGACGATACTGATATATATATGATAAGTGTCAATATTGCTTTTATGGTTTTTCTCACAGTATGGCCGCACAGTTCTTCACAGGGCATCCAGGAAAGGCCATCCTGAAGTGGTGAAGCTACTGTTGCAGTCTCATGCCAATGTGAATGTTAAAGACATGGTGAGTACTGATCGAATCCCTCGCTATAGAGGGATTCCGCCCGTGGCGCTAATTAGCTAAGCGGCCGAAGTCGACGTTCAAGTTACGCCTACTGCCGTTCTCAGGCTTGTAAGGATCGTCTTGGATACCAAGACCGACTGCTTGGAGCTTCTCTTTGTATCGATTCTTCGCTTTATTGCTCAGATACCACCAATTTAGCTATCACAAGCGAGCAATATCGATAGAAGAATAATAAAGAAGCTATGAGAAGGACATCGACTCACGTTTAGTCGACTTTTTTTATGAATAAATCTGAAGTATCGACACCGAGGCAGTTGTCCAACGGCAGCGAAGGGACTTTGTCAGATCTCTGAAGCTCAAGAAGGTTTGTTTAAAGTCAAATGAGAGCGAAGAAAGTCTTCCGTACGATATTCTTTAGAAATATCCAGTCTGTAGGCTTCATCGACTTCAGATGCCATGGGATGCTTGGTATATTAAAATACCGTATAGCCGGAAATATTGGCGGGCATTAAATTTGGCGGTTGAGCCCCAAATCGCTATTAGAAGAATATTGGCGGATTTAAATTTGGCGGTTCGGTACGGGATCGCCATACGTATATATGCGAGTAGGAAATTTTGGCGGATTTTAATTTGGCGGTTGTAATAATATAGACCGCCAAACCGCCAAATTTAATTCCCCGCCAAATTTTCCGGCTATACGGTATACGTTGTCCGTACACGTCCGACTGCGGCGTGGTAGCGACAATATCCGGCGAATTATACTAGAAAATGCTCCGTAAACCTCGCGCATGCGCGTACAGTGTGTACCAGGCCCTTTCTCCTCCTTCTCAAAGGGCCTGGGTACGAGGCTAGGTGGAGAAAGGCCCAGCTCTAGCTACCTGTAGCTACAGTACAACTGAAAATAGTGCCAATCGTGAACGAGTGCCACTGCCATGGCTACAACTCGAGATGAATAAGGTCGAAAGTTACCCAATAACACGCTCCACGGCGCAGATTTGTATATCTCTTGAGCTCGAGCCACACTGCACTGCCTGCCACCATAGATTCCGCGCAGAGGAGGTTGGCCACGCATCATGATACGTCATGTGCACGTGACAAAATTAGCATTCCTGCATACATTAGCGACTTAGTACTATACTTGTTTCGATCGCAGATTTATTCAAAGACAACTTTCTTAGCCCGATTTCAAATTCTGAGAGGGAGAACTGACCAACGAAGCCTTAATCAACCTGAAATGCTGACTTTTGATTCATTATGAACGACAACAAAGCCTCGGATCTCGCTTATTTGGCAGGGGTTGAACGGGGTTGAAAGGTTCATTTATCAAGGCTCACCGAGTTCTTTCCCAACGGCATCCTTCGCGAAGCGCAGGAGTGCGTGATTAATACCTGCCATATGTTTCTATACATTTTATATTGGTGCACGTGACACATTGGTGACATTTGATGACGCATGGCCAACCTCCTCTGGATTCCGCGGATTTGACCTTCGATCCGCGTTGACGACGACCTTTACCTGACACGGTAAGGCCTACCACGTGGTGTCTGAGCATGCGCATTGAGTCGTTGCCATGCAAGATCACGCGCAAATAAATAAATATATATTATTATTATACCGTGTTTTCTCGTTATTAGGCGCATTTCGCTTATAAGCGCATATTCGTTATTAAGCGCCTGCTATTAAGCACTCATTATTAGGCGCATTTCGCATATAAGCGCATACTGATATTATGTGACCATTGACCTCGATATCTGCACGCTTGCTAGCTTGCCCGGGGCTCCAACCTTTTCAAGTTAGTAGAAATTATGATGGCTACTGTCGATTCTCAGGTTCTTCCAGCAACGAACGCCATTTCGACCTGGGCAACGTCGATCGATTGGCCACGCCCCTTAAATGATACCGCGAACGCGCATGCGTTCTTGAAGTAGCTATTTTTTTGTTTGGCGCATCTCGCTGTTATAGGCGCACCTCGTTATTAAGCGCAGGTTTTCTTCCTGTGGAGATATAAGCGCATGCGCTTAATAGCGAGAAAATACGGTATATAAATATTATACACCGCTTCTGGTTTCTCGTGTATTCGGGCTCGCTCAGGCTCGCCGCGAATTATGATGATACTGATATTATGTGATAATTAAGTGTCACTATTGCTTTCGTACTATTTTTCCCACAGGTTGGCAACACAGCTCTTCATGAGGCATCCATGAATGGCCACCTTGAAGTGGTGGAGCTACTGTTGCAGTCAGACGCCGACGTGAATGTTAAAAACAATGTGAGTACTGAGAATCATCTCACTAGTACCATTCACTCCTTATTGCGTAAATTAATAATATTATTTGTTATTGAAATTTCCATATGAGGCAACAAAGATTTAAAATAATATTGCTAAATAATTTTTGATTGTAGCCCAACCACTTAGTAATTTTAATTCGGTGCGAGCCTGAGCATAGATAATTTAGACTACACACACTATCATAGGCTCCAACTGTCCCTGAATCTCCGGGACAGTCCCGGATTTTTAGCAATTGTCCCGCGTCCCGGAAACCTCTTCTATAATTGTATTATTGGTCCCGGAAGAGGTCCAGACACTAGCACAAACACTGTAGTAATAGTATAACTAATCACTTATTGGTGGTAAAATAAACAACCTTCTTGTGGTAGTGCCTTACAAACTTTGGTTTTTGCAGTAGCAACACTACAAGAGCTCTACTAGGCTTGCAAATTCATGCTCTAGAAAGTGTATTGTGGCATTGTGGTCATCAAATTTAATCATATTGGGTGTGATGTAGGTGGAGTTTTAATTAATGATGGCCACATCTAGTGGGTGTGGTCTATGTCCCTGGAGCTGTTCAGGAAAAATTGGAGCCTATGCACTATATTATCTATGGCCTGAGCGATCGCACGAGCTCCGAATACACGAGAAACCGGAAGTGGTGTATGGTGTATATACCGTAGAATCCCGCGATTACGCCCCCCCCCCCCCCTTGCGCATAAGTATCCCCCTGCATTTTTACCTGCATGCAGTGCAACCAAGCAAGAGAGCAAAACTTTTTTATTTCAGAATTTGAGCCTATTTTAACTCATAAAATAAAATCTATTACAGATAAGAGTTTGAAATTTGGTACGAATCTTCTTCAACATAAACTCTACTTAGAATTTAAATTATGGGGTGCAACCATGAATACTTCCTTTATTATGGCTTCATAAGATAATATGGCTCTCCAAAATATGTTAGGCACATTAAATGAGTAATGTTTTCGGTTAAGGGTGTGCGCTCTATCCAGTCATGCACATCCATATGAAGTTGAGTGTAGAGGCTGTGCAGTGCATCACTAACCAAATATTATCCGTAAATCTCCTTCGGAGGGCCAAATATGTTAGGCACATTTTTCCTATTTAGTTCTAGTTAAGAAATTCTACTTGGTAGGCTGATAGCACTTGTAATAAAGTTACTAAATCCCAAATGTGAAGTCTTGACTCCTTACCACTTCCGAGATATAACCACTTTTATCCAAAATCAGTGAAAAATCTATGAAAACTGGCCTGCACGTATGTGGCTTCTGTATTAGCTATATATGGGAAACTTGCAATTTTATAAAGCACAATAAAAATGATTGTTGTGGCCATTTTGATATCAAGTAGGTTTGTCTGTGAAGTTTTCAACCCAAAAATATGGATTTAAAGAGTTTTGCTCTCTTGCTTGGTTGCACTGTAGCTAGGTGCTCAGTTTTGTCTCGCCTGTAAGCCCCCCCCCCTCCCTGACCGTAAATGGAGTCCGTAAGTCAATAAAAACAGTAGCTAAAGCTAGCAAACTAGCTATTTGTGTCATACTAGGACAAACAAACTTAATTACTAGTTTCTCAGGCTTTCAAATTTCAAAACCCATGTGGGAGGTGGCTTTTTATTTTATTTAATGAAAAAAGGGCGTGGCGATAGTGGCCACGCCCATTTTCGCTAGTGCTGCACGTGGTTAGTCTTTGTCGCACCAGCCCCTCCTACGCAAAAAGCGAGAAAGGGTCTGGTAAATAACGTACCATCCTCTTGTCCCCGTGTAGGCTATATGAACTACCAATGAAATGGCAGTATCTAGTCACATGACCATTTGGGACATACGCAACGCGCGAAGTAGCTGTGTACGGGTGTACAATAAAGTTCGCAGTCACTGGCCCGCGAGATTAGTCATGCTCTATCTTGGCAGGAACGATAGAGAAGCTCGAGGAGGCAGTGAAGACAGCAAGCGCTGAGTTAGGCTATTTGTCATTGAAGGAGAAACGAAACAGCTAGAAGTTATCACTTGTCTGGTCGTGATGTTTGCGGTTAATGATGTCACGTTCTATGATGTCATGTGCACTCCACGGGGACAAGCGGATGGTACATTATTTTCCAGACCCTTTCCCACTTTTTGCGTAGGAGGGGCTGGCGCGCGAGACTAGCACGTGGTTGATACACAAGCTAGTGCTGAAATACAAGTATTGAAGTCCAACCAGAAAGAATATCTAGCCTAACAATCAAGTTTAGCTTTCTATTCAGTAGAGAAAAGTTTCATCAGTCGTACTAACCTAGTAAGTACTATAAGATGACAAGATTTAGCCTGCATCAGATGACGTCATCATCATTGAAGAAAATAGCTAGCTAGCTGCTGGCTAAATACCACTTTCACGGAGACTTCAGTTGTGAGATGTCAACCAAACTGTCTCGAGATGCCAGAAAACAGTTAGTTTCATGAACTTTTTACCAATTTTTGTCTGTTAATTAAATTAATTAGCACGCGTCAGCAAGACCCAAAAAGCGCTCGATGTGTACCAGACCCTTTCCTCCTTTTGGGGGTGGGGTCTGGGGACGAGACTACTATAGGGTTTACAGCACAATATCAACAATGATCTGGTGCTATAGCTGCATTTGCAGCTGACCTGACACTACACTGCATGTTTTGCACACGCCATGCAAGACAAATGGGGTATATAGGGTTTATAGTACAATATCAACAATGATCTGATGATCACAGCTGCATTTGCAGCTAAACTGACACCACATGTTATATACCACGTTTGCGCATGCCATGGAAGACGAACGGGGTGGGGTTTAAGTGCATGAGAGGCGTGACTGTTGTGTGTTTAATATTTGCAATGTTAGTAATTGTGTAGGACCAAGCGGAAAGTTTTAATAGCCACAGTATGCCATGCAAGGATAGACTTGGTAATGAGCGTTTTACCCTCAAAAAATCGGTATGGCCATGGCCGTACTGGCCAAATAGGAGGCGACGGCCCTGAAGAGGGGCGTAATCGTGGGATTCTGTGGTAATATACGCCCCCCCCCCCCCCCCCGAGGACTTGATACAGAGCCAGCTGGAGATTGATTCTGCAGTGAGCAGATCTGTCTCCTATTCAATCTACATTGTATTTTTATGCATGTAGCTATTGTTTTTCTCTTGCATTCATTAAATTTAATTTTGTTAAGACCACTTTCTCTTATTTTTTGAATAAACAAAAGGTATACCAGTAATAATAATTATAATATTATACAGAAAAGAGAAACCTAAACAACACTCTGGGACAAATTTGTAAGAGCAGCAGTAACAATTAGAAGTTTGTCTATTGTAGCAACTTCTTTGTCTGAGGGTCTCTTGATTAGTGTAATGGATAGGGTCCGCTGCAGAATCTTGTACTTGTTCTTCAATTGTCCAATGACACGCTCCACATGAATGCGTACCCTTGCGAGTCGATATAATTTCTCCACCTCAGCTCTCGACAACTGGGTCTTCCCTTTAGTGAATGAGGGTATCTCCAGTCTGGCTCCAACAAGTGCAAGCTTGTCATGGACATTGAACCCTCAGTCAGCTAGGACGACATCACTGTACTCGAGGTAATCGAGTAGCTCACATTTCTGTGTGATCACTCGTCCTGTCCAGGCCTTTGAAATGAACGTGATGGCTCCAGTGGGTGCGATACCTATCAACACCTTCTTATAGTTCGAGTATGTAGAAGCCCTGGCATAGAAAGCAACAGGTCACTCGGTGTCAATAATGCACTTGACATTCGAGAAATGCTTCTTGAATGCATTCGGTAGATTCTTTCTCAAGGTTTCAGCATCTGGCCAGGAGACAAGTGGACGAAGATTATGGTACATCGTGTCAATCCATGAATGGAACATCCGTGAAATGTAGACTTGCCGTCTTCTGTAGCCTGGTTCCCAGGTCAATCATTGGTGTGAGAAATCGTCTCAGACCGAGATGGAGACAGTGAAAGGTGGTGGTTTTGCGCTGCTAGCTGAGAATTTGCCATAGCAACCGTTGACTTTTCTGCTTCTAATCCGACAATATGCAAAGAGAGCTCATGCGTCTTCTGCTGGAGTTTCTTATTCTCCGCCTCAAGCTTGCTGTTTTTACGTCGAACAGTCTTGCTGTAGCTGAGACACTAACCCAGCAGAAGTGGCAGGATCGTCATCTGCTCTAGGAGAAGCATCACCACCACTTAGAGTGGGATCGTCATCTGCTCTAGAAGGAGCATCGCCACCACTGAGAGATTCACCTTCGTATTCATTCTCTCCTTCGATGCGCAGTTGCTTAGTGATACTTAGCTGAACCAGGGCCTAGAATCTCGAGCTCTCTTCCTATGTTCTGCCAATCTTGAATGTCAGCTCAAACTCGTGCTGGGGGTTGATGCATTGGTAGCTACATGGCTGGCACTGCCCAAGTAGAAGTGATGGTTTGTAGTCAGGATGTGACTTATCCTTTGAAGGCTTTCCTAGGACATAAAGTGAAGAAACATGCCTTGGACTGTCACGAGATATTTGGACCCCCGAAATATTTGGATCCCCATGCAGACCCTGAAGACTAACCCTGCCATACAAACCCTGGAAACTAACAATGCCATTTAACCCAGAACCCAGCCCCTGACTCTTCTAAGTCTCTGCTATAGTTGATAATATGCATAGGGGTCCATATATTTTGGAAATATGAGGGCCGGGGGGTCCAAATATTTCGAAATATATGGACCAGGGGGAACAAAAAGGGGGGGGGGGTCGAAATTTATCATGACAGGACAAGACTGATAAACTGGCTGTAATGGGCTAATGGGATGTGCTAGCTCAATATCAAGTAAATCTGGCCTTACCTGAGACAAAATGGGCACTACAAAGACGGCTGTACTCCGTTGGGGACCAACTCTTTCGGTTGATGGCGGAAATCCATGCTTCACGCTCCTCTCTCTCAGCTGGAAAACGGAAGAACTTGACCCTGATATGAATCTTTGTGACTGGCCCTATTATGGCACTTTAATTTACAACCACGCAAGTAAGTGGCATCGCTTCAAGAAGTTCACACTGAGAACAGATCAAACCATAGATTATATATTCCCCTCCCCATGGTCACACTAAACATTCTTCACCCGCTTCGCATGTTGCATGTTGGCTGCTGTAGGATTTTGACCTCCAAAATGGCGGATAGCAATGTATGCTCGTTAATGATATTCATGAGATAAACGTTCGCGCCGCAACTGGTCTTACATAAACTCTCTTCTCGTCACAAGCTATTGTTTATTAACTTTCAACCTTATTGATCTCGAGTTTTAGCCATGGCAGTGGCAATCATTCATGGTTGGCACTATTTTCAGTTGTAGAGCTGTACCTTTCTCCGACTTTAATACCAAACTCAAGAATGTCAAGAATCATACCATTGCCAAACTGAGGAGAGCCTGGGTGCTCCAATTCGGTCATTTGGTTGTGCTTAGCCTGCCCAGTTAGTGACTCAAAACCAAGGTATTTTGTTAATAACACTTTGATTACCTTTACAAATAAAAACACTGGAGTACAGCTGATGCCACGAGCGAAGGCTCGCCCTGCCTGATGATATCATCTTCCTAGTACTACTGGCTACCACATGGTGTCCCTGGTACAGAATGGTATGCTCAGTTTAGATCAATTAAGGTGGTCGGCCGGTTGGGTGGGTGGGGCATTTTGTGTAACTAGCTTTGTGCATGGTCATCAGATTCACAGTGTGTGGGTCACTGATGCATGGAGAGTGCTGCAGGCTATCTGCCAGGGAGAAATTTATACCAACATGATGATACTGATAATATTATGCGATAAGTGTCACTATTACTATTATACTGTTTTCCCCACAGTCTGGCAACACAGCTCTTCATGATGCATCCTGGAATGGCCACCCTGAAGTGGTGAAGCTACTGGTGCAGTCTCATGCAGATGTGAATGTTAAAGACAATGTGAGTACTGATTCAGAATCACCTCACTAGTACCATTCACTCTTCATTACGTAAATCTATTTGCTATTTATAATTTTTTTCATTGCCACTGTGGCAATAAATTGCAAAATAATTTTTGATTGTAGCCCAACCACTAGTAATTATTACCAGCTACCACACGGTGTGTCATCACCCATGGGTGGGGCATTTTGTGTAACTAGCTTTGTGCATGGTCATCAGATTCATAGTGTGTGGGTCACTGATGCATGGAGAGTGCTGCAGGCTATCTGTCAGGGAGAAATTTATACCAACATGATGATACCGATAGCTATGTGATAAGTATCACCATTGCTTTCATACTGTTTTCCCGGTCCTACAGTTCTTTATGTAAAAGTATAGAAATTGCCATGATTATATCATGGGAAGATTTTACGTGATTTGTACCTTGATCTAATCATGGGGACATATTTTACGGTACAAGTCACGTAAAATCTTCCCATGATTAACCCATGGAATAAGTCACATAAAATCTTCCCATGATGTAGCTAATATCTAATAGTATTTGACCTGTTTTCCCCACAGTCTGGAGACACAGCTCTTCACAATGCATCCATGAATGGCTATCCTGAAGTGGCGAAGCTACTATTGTCTCATGCCGATGTGAATGATAAAAACAATGTGAGTAGAGAATCACCTCACTAGTACCATTCATTCCTTATAACATAAATCTGGAAATATTTGCTATTAAAAATTAGTGTTTTCATTGCCACCAGAGGCACAAACATTTAAAATAATTTTTGATTGTAGCCCAACCACTCATTACTGGCTACCACATGGTGTGCCGGTATGCTTGGTTTAGATCAATTATTACCCCGCGCGCATGCGCAAGGGGTAAAGTAATCGGTCGTGTCGTCGTCGTTGTTAGCAGAAAAATCGCCATATCTGGAGGTCTAGGCACCTGAGCGACTAGTAAGCACAATGAATCAGTCGAATTTGGCGAAAAACGGGCTTCAGTGTGCTTCGAATGGAGGGAATATGGTCCACAAGCGTCACAAATGGTGCCTTTCTGTTAGCCTTCGTAACCACGCCTATTGACAGTGCCCACTCAATGCATTATGCATGCAGGCCTTGTGCTTTCTGCTCATGCGCATAACATTGAATATTATGTACTGGTAAAGGTCGTCAATAATGCTAGTGGCACACGTTTGGCTGGTAAGCTATATACCGTAATTCGCGAATATTTCGTGTCTAAAATATTTCATGCTATAAATTTTCATGTTAAATAATTTTCGGACAAACGACCCTGTACCGCATTATCGTTAATATTGCGCATGTATTTTCGTGCGTTTAATTTTCGTATAAGCCAGGCTGTCCGAAAATATTTTAACAACGAAATATTCGCGATTTACGGTATCCACTGACTGGAATGCAAAGCCCCATCGAATCAGAATGTACCTAGTTTACATCTGGTGCAGAGAGAGAGTCAGTGGTGTTTTGGCTGATATCACTAAGAGCCCTATAGCTATTAAAACCAAGGGCTCTCGGGGTCTGATACAACCAACCAGCAACAAAAGCAAATCTATAGATTGCGCAATGTGTGCGCGGGGTATGTGCTCTATAGAGCTCTAGTTATTAAGGTGGTCGGCCAGTTGGGTGGGTGGGGCATTCTGTGTAGCTATCTATGTGCATGGTCATCATAGTGTGTGGGTCACTGATGCATGGAGAGTGCTGCAGGCTATCTGCCAGGGAGAAATAATTACATGATGATACCGATATGTGATAAGTGTCACTATTGCTTTCATACTGTTTCCCCATAGTCTGGTAACACAGCTCTTCACAATGCATCCTGGAATGGGTACCCTGAAGTGGTGAAGCTACTGTTGCAGTCTCATGCTGACGTGAATGTTAAAGACAATGTGAGTACTGAATCACCTCACTAGTACCATTCACTCCATTCTCTCCTTATAATGTAAATCTGGAAATATTAATTGCCACACGAAATTAAAATTGCAAAACAACTTTCAATTAATTTTAATATTCCCGGTTATGCAGTATACCACTAGGTCAGCTGCCTTGACCGATTATGCTGGCATAGTTTTAGAATAATAGAGACAAGTTTGGTGGCATTAGCCATAATGCTGGCGTAATAGGCTCAGATTTACCAATTTGAAGGTGCGGTTAGGGAAATTGGGGTGTGGTTATAGGGTGTGGTTTGATCTTGATCACATGATCTGATAAAATGTACTAGCTCTGAAAGGTAGCTCAGAACCTGTTTTGTCAAATTCGTTCTCAAAATTAATTTAGTCAGTACAATTTAAGATGATGACGCTATATAATTAATTAAGTTTGTGTTTTTATGGATTTGACCACTTTTCAAAAGCATAATCGAGCATAATAGGGACTGTTTTGCAGGCATTCTGGAATAATAGGCAGAATTCTGAGCATAGAGGTATGATAGGCAATTTTTTAGCATTATCGCATGGTCAAAGCCTATAATATATCACATGGTGTGCCTAGCACAGAATGGTATTCTCAGTTTAGATCAATTAAGGTGGTCGGCCAGTTGGGTGGGTGGGGCATTTTGTGTAACTAGCTTTGTGCATGGTCATCAGGTTCACAGTGTGTGGGTCACTGACGCATGGAGAGTGCTGCAGGCTATTTGCCAGGGAGAAATTTATACCAACATGATGATACTGATAATAATAATATTATGCGATAAGTGTCACTATTACTATTATACTGTTTTCCCCACAGTCTGGCAACACAGCTCTTCATGATGCATCCTGGAATGGTCGTCTTGAAGTGGTGAAGCTACTGTTGCAGTCTCACGCCGATGTGAATGTTAAAGAAAATGTGAGTATTGAATAACCTCACTATTATATACGTAAATCTGGATATTTTTGAAATTGAATTTTTTGATAGACGCATATCCATATAGAGAAAAAAAAATTGGAATAAAATAAGTTTCATAGGTGGAGTTCGAGCAATAGAGATTTTCTACACTAATGTTTTATTATCATATAAAATTCTTTAGATTTATGGTGATGTAAAGCATAATAATAATATAAGGCTTCATTGCCCATGAAACGATTAAAGAGTGACGACCAGATGTACACATACGACAAATAATCTGAGAGAGCGACAGAGGCTGAATTAGATGTCTCACGCTAAGGAGCTCAGCAATTAGTTGTATTACTGCCAAGTGCATCCATTTAGAAACATAATAGTTACTATTTTTAGGGGACACTTCCAAACTGTTTAAGAAAAACATATCTTTATGATGCTAAGGGGGAGGGGTCAGGGCCATGATGCTAATTTTCCTTACTAAGCTGGATTATATCTGCCACTATCTTCAAGTCCCAGTATCATTTACTTTTGCCATGACACTATAAGGGGGGGAGGGGTCCAAGGCTTAACATCATAATGATGCTAAATATTTACAAGTATAAAAAACAATAAAATTGAAGGATGAAGTAGGGATGGCAGGGTCAAAATGTACACAAACAAGATTTGTAGTGACAATCACATTCACTATACATCCCTACGCTTGCTTTTTTCAATTACTGTAGCACAGGTTTTAGCTAATTACGTAGTTTAATAATTGCAGTCAAGTCAGGCCAAATTGCGAATCCAATAATTGCGATAGATGACCCCGTACTGTACTGTAGTATATGTGCACGTTTATGTTTGCAAATCTGTTAATTGCGAAACGTACAAAAACTCGCAATTCGCAATTAATAGATACTCACAATTAAAACCCGACCTACGGTATCATGCACCTGTTGATGGTGACCCATTGGTGCTATATCCTTAGTTTGAATCCTATGCATGTGGGAGAAATTCATCTTATCCACTATGCTTTCTCATAGAGGGGTGGGGGGGGGGGTTAGTCAGCTTCTATCGTCACATTACTGCCTGCATGGTTAGTTAATTCCTGCACCTACTCAAAAAGCAAGCGTAGGGATGTATAGTGAAGGTGATTATCACTACCAATCTGGGTTGTGTACTTTTTGACCCTGCCATCCCTACTTCATCCTTCAATTTCATTGTTTTTTATACTTGATCCTGTTCTCTTTTTTTTATTCCTCTTTAGGATAATTCATCAATGCCATTTATGAGTTATTTATTCATGATAGCAGCAGTATTTTCTTTTTCACCCTCATCCGGTAATGACATGCACCATTATCCGCTCTCTACCTCCAGAACCAGCATGCAATACTTGCACTAGTCTCGTGCCCAGCCCCCTTGCATGAAAGGGGGCTGGGCACGAGATTATACTTGCACCCTGCACAATCGGAGGTGGGTGGAGCCACATGCAGGGTGGACTACTTGCTGCATATTCGGGATTTAGTGCTATTCGTTTTGTTAGTGATATAGCACTATCTTTCGTTAGCTATTCGAAATATGCCAACTCCACTCTATCTTGATTCCAGGATGAGGTAACAGTCTTAGCCACGCCCCTCATTAGTTCGTCATTTAACTAGCCTTACCGTGGCCACTCAGCTCTAATTTGAACAGTCAGCTCAGTGACTATCCTTGTCCCCAGGCCCAGGGAAGTTACTATCAACAATAAACCTAAGATTTGCTCCCTAAACAGAAGTTTTTCACGAGCACCTTCTGTCAGCTCTGCTTACGTGACCTACTTATTATCAACTGTGTGGATAATACTGGGTATACCCACATAGTTGATAATAAGTAGGTCACATTTTATGCATTTCAAATGGGGATAACTGTAATTCTCTCCTTTAGAATATAATGAACACTTGACCATATCCCCAGTAGCTGCATAGTATAATGGTGCATGTGGTAAAAGGTCGTCAATAGAATGCATACACATCGATCGATGCTGGCCCAAGAAATCATGGAAATGGCATCTAAGATCGAGTCTCAACCTTGATAGTGACAAGTATCGATGCTTCAATCACAGAGACGAACTCGATAGCACAGTATTCCTTCCAAATTTTAGATTGGTCGTGCTGCTTCAGTCCTGCACGGGCCAGCCCCTTGTGACAATGATGCGTGCTATATATAGCGCAAGGCTAGCTTTATTTATCCATGGCAATACATAAGCCAAGAAACATGTGAAGTTCAACCAATGGTACTTCTCAGTGCAGAGAAAGTAGCGCTCAGCTTGTAATGCATTGGGGCGTGTGGCTTGAGCAGGTTGACCCGGACGTGACCTCCACCTGCCATGTGCTAGACTGAATAGGGAAATCCCCCCGAGTGCGAGCTCGCCAAAGAAAGTGAACTGAGAGAATCGCCATATATCATCGATAGTCCATGATCTCTTCTACGCTAGGTTGGGTCCGAATACCCTGTCTTGTGAGCTAAACATTTTGAAGTATATAGTCTTCACCCCAATTTTATCACAATTTCATTACGTTACGTCCAGAGTCCCAATTCACAAATCGATACGCAATTCGGCCGACTGATGAGGTAATTATGATGAATAATGATGAAACCTATGATGAAATTATGATGAAATTAGGGTGAAAACTGTTTCAAAATGTTTAGTGCGCATGAAAGGTTGTTGGGACCCAGAATTCGAACCTAGCGTAGAAGAGATCGTGGACTATCCGATGATATCATTATGGCGTTTCTCTCAGTTCGCTTTCTCTAGCGAGCTCGCTTTCAGAGCAGGGGGATTCCCTATTCAGTTGAGCACATGGCAGGTGAAGGTCAACCGGCTCAAGCCGCGCGCCCCAATATTGTATGCGTATACGGAGCATGCGCAGTTTGTCAATGTGTTTATTTATGGCGGCGTATTCATGAGGGACTCTGGACGTAGTCTCTAAGTTTTTCATTATAACTTTCATCATTATTTCATCATTACTTTCATCATAACTTTCGTCATTATTAATTACCTCATTGGTCGGCCGAATCGATTTTGGAATTGGGACTCAGGATGTATATTATTAAATTATGAATACATTAATGTCCTAGGCCTGAATACACAATAATCAAGTAGGAATGCAATATTACAAATTTTGGTATGAGAAATGGTATTGTAAAAATTATAACATGGATATGTCAATAATCTTAGACCAGTTACTAAACTTTTCTCACAGCATGGCAACACTCCTCTTCATCGGGCTGTTTACCGTGGTCACTCTAAAGTGGTGGAGCAGCTTCTGCTGTCCCAAGCCAATGTGAACATCGAAAACAATGTGAGCTCTGCCATCTTCTCTGTCAGAGTACTGAGAGGAAGTTAGTTGCACATGCTGATTGGTCGGCCAGTCAGTGGGTGGGTGTGGTCGATGGGTGTGGCTGGTAGATACTCACAGTGTATGGAAGAAAGTCTATATACTGTGAACTGTTCTAATGGAATGGCAGATTTTCTCTACATGCAGTATTAGTGTGTGTATACATAATTATAGCTATTTGTGATAATTACCATGTACTTTCTAATATAGGCACCCCCAAAAAATAATCACAGATCGTGCAGGCGCCTCCAATTAGAACTGAAAAATTCACGAACAGGTCAATGGGCGCCTAAGAGCTGCAATTAGAACGGTTCTGGAAGTTTTGCCAGAGCACAAGCGCTATCACTATAAATCGGTCCTATTTAGTGGCAGTAAATATGACATTGGCAAGAACAACAAAAATATGGTTCTAGTTTCAGTTCTTTTTGGAAATTTCATTCTGATCGCTTAATTTATTCTCAACTTGTGGATACCGTAGCCATCAGAACGATTATCTCTAACTTCAGAAAGACATCAAAGCAGTCGGTAAGTGCCCATATAATTGTAAGAGCCAGCTTAGTTTGACATCTAAACTGCTAGCTTGATAGATCGATCGACGGTACGGTACGGTACGGTATAGCCTCGTACCCAGGCCCTTTGATCGAGGGGGAGGAGAAAGGGCCTGGTGCCTATATATATATACGGCGGTACCGGTATTGCCATATTGCATGTGGCAATACGTTCCAATTAAGGTTACGGGATAGTGTTCCGCCCACGCATGGTCAAAGTTCACATGAATAATAAATGAGACAGTTATATTCCAGTTTTTGTCCACGTTCTTTGCACAGTCAAGGCACAGGTAAGTAGCTCTCCTGATGCCTGCCCCATGGTCCACAAAAACGAAAAGCAAACCTGCCACTGTCTGTCTGCAAGCGCGGGTAAGTTTTGCAATTTCCTGCGTCAGTTTTTGCCAAGATAAACAGCCTCTATGTAATGATATACAAACGAAACGATAGCTTACGAGCCTCTACAGGGCCAGGTATAGCGTTTGAACTCTATCGAGTTACACGAACAGAAAGCGAACATAAAAACTTACTGCTCAGCTGCCATGTGACTCGCTTAATGGCGGCCCTCCAGGACAAAACCTTGTCTGACGACTCACCGTCCTAGAATTTTCGAAAAAGCGCTATACCTGGCCCTGCTCCGATCGATGGACTAGCGTGAACAACAGCGAAGTCAGTTCGTTCGAGTCTCTGGTCTTCAAAATTTGACGCAGGAACTTGGACTTTGTTTGCATCTGGAAAATGGTCGACGTTCGTTCGCGTTCCCGACTAAACCGCATTAAAACATACGTGAATTGTGTCCATGCACAATCATTTATAAATTGCGCGTCGAATACTATCCCGTAACCTTAAATAGGCGCCGCCTAAAAATAATTGATGTCCGGAAAGGCCCCTTAATTAAATTAGAACCGAAAAAATTGCGCAGGTCTCAAAGGGCGCCTAAATTAGGGTGGCGCCTATATTAGAACATATACGGTAGTTAATTTGTTTAACTGTTTAAATAGGTGCTCATTTTTGTGTGCTTTGATTTACCTATGTGTTTGCTACAGAATCGTCAGAGACCACTCCAGATAGCAAAAGACTCAAAAATAATTAGTCTACTCAAGTTTGCAGGTGATGACTTGTATATTAATTCCTTATTTCCTGTACATTGCTCGCATCCTTTCTAGGCATCAATTTCTAGGCACATTTACTGCTATTATTTCATTAGTTATTTTATGCTACGAATCAATAGATGCCTTTTAGTAATATGTATGGAGAAAATGAAGCAGTATGGCTGTAGTATAGTGGCCTATGAATACCCACCCATGGCACATGCTCTTGGTATCTTGAGTCCAGTACCTGTAGAGTATATTTTTGCTTATTTCCTCCCTCAAGGAATGCAAAATTTGGGGTAATGTAAAATTAGTTCTTGTCATGGGCTACATGTAGGAAAAGATACCAATGTGCCTTGTGGAATTGAGAAATTATCGGTATTAATGTTTTCACTTTTCATAAAAAAATACCACTCCACAAATTGCCCACTATACTGTACATGTGGCATCACATGCACACACAAGCACTGATACACATCCATATACACATCTATATACACAATCATGCATGCATACAATACATGCTATGTACAGCTGATCAATGTGCACAGTGCAGCAGGAAATTTACTCTTTATAGACGACAGGTCTGTCCATGTGCCTAATTATAATCTATAATGCATGCATGTAGTAATTGTACCATTTCTGTAGCATTACTGCCATAAATGCTTTGTTCAAGTGTGCGATAGCTGTTCCAAGCACAAGTTATCCATTACTGACCCATCATCCAAGCCTGCAAGAGTCTGTGATCGCTGCTTTGATGACCTTACACCTCAACGCAAATATGAAAGTAAGGCTTAATTCACTTGTAGTAGCTAAAGTTAGTCCTAATCCGAGGCATTTTCAAACCATTCAGGTCGACCGCTGACAGCTGATGAACTGAGAATACTCAACATCGTGCTAGTGGAGTATATGGATAAACTAAACAATATTGGTTTATATTTTGAGACAGCTATTGCTGACCAACCTGTGATCACTAAGAAAAGGGTGGTGGAGTGCTTGCAACAGATTGGTCAGCGAGAACTAGCTGGAATTATTAAAAACCAAGGTATGTACCATGCTGTAGTATATACCGCATACGTTTATGAGACATGGAGTTCTTTGGCTTCATGCAGGATTTTACACAATGATGCTTTATTATTGCTGTGTAACTATCTTGCATCAAATCTTTAGATGTAGCTAGCTTGACTTTAGGGATCCCAGAAGAATTATACTGTAGGCAGGATAAGCACCCATGGGTGCTCTACCAGAACATGTTTTTGAAGTCTTTTACTCTAGCAACTATAATGGTCTTTGCATCATGATCCACTGTTCGCCATATAAGTAATAGATAAACTATGGTTGCCCAGGATATACCGTTTATATACCACCCTGAGCTCGACGGCGTAGCCCGAGAGCGAAGGTGGTATATGAATGATGTATCCTGGTTTATCTGTTTAATATCTTGACCATAAACTTGGTATGCCAGTGCAACTGTGTTATTGGACTATTGTCAGGAGTAGGGAGCTATAATGCCTGAGGGCTGGGGTATATGGTAGTTATATCGTGGCTGTTACCTAGGATACAAGGCTAAGTCATGATATTATATAAGAGAAAGCATTGTAGCCTGCGCAAGATCCTGCGCATAACAGTGATCATGATACTAATTCAGAATGTATTTTCTGTCTGGCTTCACTGTGCTGTGCATGCTAATTTAGGAATGGATTATTATACGAGATTGGTTAACGTATACTTATTGATTCAAGTTATTAGACGACATTCGTTAACATATTGATTCAAAGTAAATAGCATTGAGCATAGAGAGATCTGCATTTGTGGCAAACGCATTCACTGATATTACGTATGGCAGTCAAGCTTACATTATCGGTGTTAATTATATAATATAGCTGTAAGCCTGGAATCCATTGAGAGAAGAGAGAGCCAGGTACACTCCATGCATTGCTGTGACAAGGCTATAGCTATACATATCTGCATAATAGGCATCAAAGAGCTTCAGGATCACGTGTATAAAAATGTCTACGAAAGTACATTAAGAAACGAAAAAGCTGAAGTCCGACTTCAAGTATTCAAGATGATATTGAGTGGAGTACCGCGATCAGGAAAGACCACCTTCTGGAAGCGATTAGCGATGAAGGATTTTAAGCCCAGCAAGACATCAACAAGCACTGGAGTAGCAGAGTCACATTTCCTCTCAGCCCACATGAACACAGAAATGCTTCTTGATTTGCACTTGTACTGCGAAACGGATACTAAAGATCTCACAACAGAAGCACTGACCATATACAAGCGTATTTTAGAAGCAGGTCCCACACAGACTGATTCAAGTCAAAGTGAGAGTGTGGTGCCCTCAGAATCATTGATTACTTCCCCTGGGGAAGAATCGACTGTGCCTTCAAATTTAGACAGCGAGGAAAGTAATCGATCACAAGCAAATATCACTCAGACCCCTTCTAAAGAATATGACTCGAGCCAATATGAGACATATACCACTGATCTTGATACCAATCAGCAACTTGAAGCCAGCACTGCCAGCCAGATTTGGACGAATGAAAATGAACGGAGAGTACCAGTAAAGTTTGCATATCGTGAAATTATTGATGAAGAGTTACTAGCAGCCCAAAAGCAAGAAATTGAACAAATTTCTAAAGAAATTGATGAATATTTCAGCGAATTAACTAGTCTCCTACGAAAAGGTGAAAAGATACCGACCAATATCCCACTTATTAAGAAAATCTGTCATTTGATTGATACTGGAGGTCAAAGGGCGTTCTTAGAACTGCTTCCTACAGTGACAGTGGGCAAAGCACTCTACCTTCTTTTCTTCTCATACGAGCACTTTGAGAGTCGAATTCTTGAGACAGTTCAACAGCAAGGTGCCTCTGTGGAAGTACATACTGGCACATTCTACGAACAGATGGACATAGTAATGCAATCATTAATCTGTGTATCAAGCACATCCTCAGTATCGAAAGATAACGTGGCCCTACTCGTTGGCACACATGTTGATACAGTTAAACCTCAACATGTAGAAAATGTTAATAGTATTGTAAGTAAGAAAGTGGAACCGTTCCTGAAAAGTGGCCTCGTATTTGCAGATGAAGAAAAAGATAAGATGGTGCTGGAAGTGAGCATAAAAAAAAATAAGAGGTGTAGTAACCAGCCCAAGGATTATCGAAAAGTGATTTTGGATATTGCGGAAAATAAGCTCTCTTGTCCAGAATCTGAAAAGCTGCCACCATCATGGTATATGTTCTCAATTGTGTTGCGCAGAATGAAAATCATCGGTCATTCAGTACTTCGATATAGCCATTGTCAGCAGATTGCTAGCAAGTTGTACATCCAAGAAACACAGCTCCAGAGCTTGCTATCTCGTCTCCATAAGATCCTCGGAATTGTGATGTACTTCCCAGAAATACGTGAACTTGAGGACATAGTCATCTGTGATCCCTCAGTCGTGTACAGAGGTATATCAGAACTCATTTTCAATTCATTCACTAAAAGCAGTACAGTGCGATCCTTGCAGTTGAAAAAATGGGGAATATTCATGTATCAGGAATTAAAGCAACACTGCAAATCAAAATCAATAAATAAAGGATGTCAGCTTCTGATTGACCAGTTAATAATAATACTTCAGCATCTTGGAATCATTGCTCCAGTTCAGTTTAGTGAGTCAGACGATTCTTCAGCTCAGCCTAAGGATGAGGACCATTCATCACAAAGCATTGAATCAGATAATATAGAATTCATAATTCCTGCTGTTCTTAATGATGCTCAACAAGAGGAGCTCCAACTGCTGCTACGAAATGGAGAGGCCTGCTCAATCATACCTCTCAGAATATACTTCAAGTGTGGGTTTTCCCCAATGGGTGGATTCTGCTACCTCTTCACAAGGTTGATATCCGATCGAAAATGGAAACTTCCGCTTGAAAAGGAACAGATGATGACTGAAAATAAGATTTATTGGAGAAATAAAGCCACTTTTATCGTTCAAGCATATGAGAAGAAATATTTTGTGACCCTAGTATCAACCAAAGTATACTATGAAATTCATATTGTTCATACTCACTCAAAAGAACCATTCCAGCTCGGAACCGATGGTCGCAACATTTGCAAAAAAGTTTGGAACGATATCGGAGCAGTCATTTCCAACTCATTAAATGCATCTCTGAAAGAGTACACAGTTGCTTGTCAATGCACCTTGCATGGAAGAGAAGAATTGGAACATGTGATGGAATTTGAAAGCAAACCACATGAAAAGAAGATTGAAATTAAGGCCAATTGTCTATTAGACAAAAACAGACCACACCCACTTACTGTGGACACTTCTGAACAATCTGTAATTGTATGGTTCAGGGTAAGTGGCAAGAGAAATTATTAATACAATGAATGTATGCTTTTATCAGATTGCTAAATTTCACTTTTTGTTGTCTTTATAGGAACCGTATGATCATCAGACAAAGGACTTGGGCAGTGTTGTTGAACTATCTACAGACCACTTGTTCATGACCAACTCAAGCAGTAATCAGCTCAAGTACCAGTGGTCAAGAATTATCAATGAAGTGGAAGAAAAAATTGAGGATGAGGAATGTTACAAAAACAGTGACTCAAAAATTCTAAAGATTGATTGTTTTGAGAGCAAGTATGCTGGAACCTACCTTTGTGTTATTTCAACATCGAGTCAACCTGTAGTATCAATGTCAGCTGAAGTGGAACTAGATATACCAGGTAAACTAATCACAAATGTAATGATTATAGCGTTAGAGTATATTCCCACTTTTAAGAAATGAATGACTTCCTACTGTATAGAACCTCCTGAAGATTTTAGTGTTGAAATGAGCGACAGACAGTTTCTACTCTACCTCAATGCCAATGGCATCTATTATGATGTCTGTAAGAAGTTGAGAGGTAGGATAGAAATACACAATGTTACATTTTATTATGTTGTTATAATAATATCTTAATCTTATTAGAAAATAGAATTACTGCTAAGGAATTAAATTTGAGCTCATATGAATCTTGGTCACTGGATCTAATTTTGACATTCACAGAGAAGAATGCTTTGCTATCATTATTAGGTATTGAGATCATGTTTGTAACACTGATAGTATAATTATATGCATGCCTTTACCCCTATATTCTATATGCTATGATGAATGTATGTTTAACCAAAGCTTTAATGCCGATTGCTACTATATATTGCTTTTAGTTGTTGCTGATTGTACAAAGTGTGCAGTGTGTCTAAATATCCATGTCGATCCGTGCACCCTCTCCTGTGGACACACCTTCTGTCAACTGTGTTTGGCTCACATGTGGAAAAATAATAATCACTCTTGCCCAGTGTGTAAAGAGACATGGAAAGTACTTCCTGCTATTAGTTTTGATTACAGGTGAGAAGAGTTTGCTAATCTATCACAGCTAATATTTATCACATCATTCTATATATTATTATAGGAGAAATATCGAGAGTGCTCATGGTCATGAAGTGGAGCGACTGAGAAAAGAGTATAGCCTGGAAGAAAAGAAATTAATTGAGGAGTTTTTGGAAGCAAGAAGAACTTCATCTGAAAGTCTTGTACAACAGCCAGAAGAAATAAATCAGCTGCCTAGTAAGTTAGGTATGGCATAATTATTCTCATAGTCTTCTCACTGCATTTTTTTCATTTCAACTTTGAATGAATTCGAAGTTTTATGATGCTAAAAATGCATGTACCCTTCTTTCATAGGTGTATGGAAGTTACCTGGTGTAGAAGTGTGTGATGAAACAAGTGTGGTTGTACACTCTTCTCAAGGTCAGCTTGTCGAGTGGAATGGCTTGAAGCTTCATATCCATGCAGGCAGCATATCAGAAGACTTGCAGCAATGTACTATTTTCATCAAAGCTTCTCTTGCTGGGGACTATGAGATCCCTGAGAATACTAGTCTAGTCAGCGCCTTCTTTTGGCTGCGCTGTGAACCACAGTGTATCTTCATTAAGCCTATCACAGTTGAGATCCAGCATTGCAGTACTAAGCAGGATCTCTCTAAGCTTAAAATAGTGCGAGCATTTTGTAATCAGAAGTCCCTCCCCTACAAGTTCAAGCAACTAAAAGGAGCTAGCTTTAATGCAGACACGTTTTATGGAGCCATAGATATGAAAGGTTTCTCTGGAGTTTGTGTTGTTGAAGAGAACCCAGACTCAGAGAGAATGTACTACAATCAGCTATTCTACCGCAGTTATCTCAGCCATCAGCAGCAGAGGCACGAGATTCACATAATCTTCATTTGGAACACCGAATTACATTTAAATGTAATGCAGTCATTCTATGTGTAGTCATAATATTTATTATCAGTGATTATTATGCACTTGCAGTATATAAGCCAGCATTATCCCGAGGATAGTTTCCTTGCTGGCTGTCACAGGGTTGTTGAGATAGAAGGGAAAGTTATTGAAGTAGCGCTTGACACAGCAAAGTGGACCAAGGTGATGGATGGTCAGTGGGAAATTCATCCAGCTCAACCGATGGTCTGTGCAATCAAAAACAATAATAATAATATTCACAAAAGTTAAATTTTATTATTTGCTTTGTATAGGTGACCAAAGCTGCGCTTGATGACTTTAAACCAGGTAGAGGAATACCCAACTGTGTGCTGAAGGCACGCCCTCTCTGTGAAGACTTCCCTGAACTTTTATATGAAGTCATTCTCAATGGTATTAAGCCACCACAACACAAAGTCATTCTATCTTACATGCCTTCAAATATTAATAGAGGTACATACAGTAAATTAATCTAATGCGACGTAAATTTAATCACATAGCAAAACAGTTTGATCTCCAAGAGGCATGAAATTTTTCTTTATCCATACTTAGTCTACTCTACTATGGTGTGTACCTGCAGGAGTTAGCCTGTAATATAATATTTTAGATTCCACCAGTGATCGTGTGCAGCGGCCACGGGCACCAGCTTCACAGGTGGATGTACCTCTACCGCCACTGGAATTCTCAAAGGATATGAGTTATGAGCAACTAGCAGTGTGGTTAACTAACCATCCACAGTTTGTGGGAGCAGATTATCAACAAGATATTAGCAAATTAAAAGGTACGCACACAGAAATTGCTATAATTATTGTACAGGTGCTTGTAGTATTATATCGATATCATGATTGTGATATTAATGATTTTATTTAGATGCCAGAATTAATGGATATGTATTCCTGAGCCTGAATGAAAGTACCCTATCACAATTTGGGGTATCATTTGGATTTAAATTTGCCATTATGAATATCATAGAAGACATGGTAAGTTTATGAGAAATTTTATGGTAGTATACCAGTAACTATTATCATTCAGGTATAATAATAATATTATACCATTGCATGCATGTGCACAGAAAGTGAGCTTGCAACCAACTAAAATCGGTGCTAGTGTGCAGCAGCCACAATCCCCACCTACAGTTCGGACGCCAGCGCTAGAACAAGTGGATTTATTAACGTTCGAATTCTCCAAGTGTATGAGTAATGAGCAACTAGCACAGTGGTTAAGACACCACCCCAGCTTGAGTGGGACAGATTATGAAGAAGATATCAGCAAATTAAGAGGTACATTACCCAATACTGTTGTAATTAATAATAATATTATGGTTGTAAAAATTTTTAATAGATGCCAGAATTAATGGCTATGCATTTCTGAGCCTGAATGAAAGCCGGCTAGAACGTTTCAGTGTATCATTTGGATTCACACTTGCCATTATGAATATCATAGAGGACATGGTAAGTTAATGAGAAAGTCTCTAGTGTAGCATTAGTTCATTCAGTTTCTACGTACCTTTTATGTACAGAAAAGCAGCCAGCAAATTTTTGGTAGTGAGAGACAACCACTACAGCAATTATCACCGAGAATTAGCAGTGTGGCTACCCCCAAAACTAAACAACATCAACTAAGCTCTTCTATTGCTGGACAACAAGCAAAAATTGGTAGGTAGTCCAATTAGCTGTGCGCACACACACACATGATGCACACAATAGCTCCAATAGGTTAGTCTTGAGCTCATCAGAGAGTCATTTTCACCGTAAATATTTTCAGATAGACTGTCTTATGCAAAAATTGAATACGTGAAAGCTTAATAATAATATTATTATTAGCTATGTCCTCTAGTACTGTTAACAGTACAAGATGGTTTGTCCAATGCATGTGAAAAAAATTTAATATCGCACGAAATCTTTTGCACAAGAAATAGGGGGTCTGGCAAGAAATCAGTGACAGTTGTGCTTTTGAAATTGCTAGCTATACATAATATTATGGGTATTGTACATGCATGTACTCATCTTAATAATGCATTTGTACACAGATGAATTGCCGACATTAGAGGAGCTGCTGATACTCAAGTACACCGATAAAGGGAAGAAGCAAAAAGTTAGAGTTATCAGTGAAGCAAGCCACAAGTGGAAGAACATTGCCAGTTTAATTTGCGGTGACGTTAATGTAGCGACTATATTAGAACAAAAATACCATGGTAATCCCAAAGAGTGCCTCAGACAAACATTCATTGACTACTTCATTAACAAGAAACCACAGGGGTATACTCACGATTGGAATGGACTAATTGAATTATTGGACGATGTTGAACTAGAAACACTCGCTAAAAAAGTAAACCATGCACTTTTATGTTCTTAAAACTAGAAACTGATATAGTCTATAATTATATCTGCAGCTGTTTGATTGTAGTGCTAGCTATTATCAATTTTATATATAATATAGCTACATACCTAACAGAGCTTTAATTAAGCTAGTGAGTAATTATTATAATACTCACTCAATCATCTATAGCTAGCTAATCTTTGTGCAGCATGTAATAATATTATAGCACATGATGTGTGATGGATTCTGTTATAATTATTATCATGAAAGATCAATATTTTTGCTGCCTCAATAATTATTGTGATTGTGCAATTATAAGTGTAAGCTCCAACATTAATTACCCCGCGCACATGCGCAAGGGGTAAAGCAATCACTGTCGTTGTCGGCACGAAAATCGCCAGATCTCGAGTTCTAGGCGTCTGTGCGTACCGTGCTGTAAGCACAACCAATCGGTAGATATATATCGTTGAAGATTTGGTTTCTATGCGCTTCAAATTGCTGAAAATATATAGCTACAGTGCAACCAAGCAAGAGAGCAAAACTTTTTAAAACCATATTTTTGGGCTAAAAACTACACAGATAAACCTACTTGATATCAAAATGGCCATAACAATCATTTTTATTGTGTTTTACAAAATTGCAAATTTCCCATATTATAGCTAATACAGAAGCCACATATGTGCAGGCCAGTTTTCATAGATTTTTCACTGATTTTGGATAAAAGTGGCTATATCTTGGAAGTGGTAAGGAGTCAAGACTTCAAATTTGGGATTTAGTAACTTTATTACAAGTGCTACCAGCCCACCAAGTGGAGTTTCTTAACTAGAACTAAAAAGGAAAAAATGTGCCTAACATATTTGGCCCTCCAAAAGGGATTTTAGGACAATATCTGGTTAGCAATACACTGCACAGCCTCCACACTCATGTCCAATTAACTTCATATGGATATGAATGACTGGGTAGAGCGGACATCCTTAACTGAAAACAATACTCATTTAATGTGCCTAACATATTTTGGAGAGCCATGTTATCTTATGAAGCCATAAAAATGGAAATAATCATGATTACATCCCATAATTTAAATTCTATGTAGAGTTTATGTTGAAGAAGATTGGTACCAAATTTCAAACTCTTATCAATAATAGATTTTATTTTATGAGTCAAAATAGGCTCAAATTCTGAAATAAAAAAGTTTTGCTCTCTTGCTTGGTTGCACTGTATAGCTTTAATACTAGCACTATAAATCATGCATTTTCTGTTCAGCATGGCTGTGGTTTATCGACCACACCCACTCTTTAGCATAATAGTATGCTGATGCAACTCAGGACTGCGCATGCTCAAGCTCGGTATTGGAAATTAAAGGAACGTCAAGTCATAAAACAGGTGTGCCGCAGAGTGTTGTAATACTACGCTACGCTCTGGTACTAACCTTAGCAAAATTAGCAATTTACGTATATATAGCTATACCTTATTTTTGCTAAAAATTGTACTGCGAATATCAAGTTTATCAATGTTTTTGAAGAATCGCTAAAATTTGTACCTGCTAAATGCACTACATATATTTCCTAAATTCACTAAAATAAGGGATGTCAGGGCAAAAAATTCACTTCATCATTAGCATTATTACTCTGCACCAGTGTGTAAAGTAGGTATAGCTGATCACTCTGATATGTATATGACCTATATTAATTCCATATTTATGTCTCAATCCTGGGTTAATTCATGTCAACATTCTCCGGAGTAAGCAATACAAAAAATGGCATAATTGGTCTATTACAAGTAATGGTAGTTCTGAAAGTCCACATTGCACAAAGTCAGAAAAACTTGTCTTTGAAGAGAAAAACTATGCAAACCATCATGTTCAGCACCCAAACTTACCCTATAAGTGGTCTGGGTGCCTCTAGCTCACCATTGGATCTACAGCATGCGAAAACTTACACATCATTTGTGCCATATAAGTATGAGGAGAAAAATTTTAGTGAATCCAGCCAATGTTTGACATCACTACTAAAATTTGTACAATTGTATATAGCCCTGAGATAAAATTTGATATTAATTTTCGTCATGTTTTCAGATGACCCTGTAGTTCGAGCTCGTTTGAGTGTAGTCTCGTGACCCAGCCCCCTAAGATTAAGGGGGCTGGGTCACGAGACTAGTTTGAGTGATCTTGAGCAAAACCCAGGAGCCGAATAAATCGAAGAAGGTTCAACACTCTCGCGGCTAAGAATGCTGTGTTGTTTGAAGCCATTAACGTCATCCTACACTTCCAGGGGTGAGAACCGTTCAGCATTTTATTAAATACTTTCACGTTATCAGCCGTATACACCTACATGTACGTGTACTTGCTTAGCCTCAGATCAGCACCCCCAACACAATTTGCCCAATTTTTATCATTATTTTTAATAAAATTAAGATTTTTAGGAACCTCTGTCTCTTAGTTTATTGTTTCTCTCTGTGTTCACAGTGACCCTAGCCTCCAAGTCCGAGCCTGCAACCTCCTGGGAGGATACCTTTAATACTCACAAGGAGCCTCGGACCAACATGAGATACCTGGCTCTAGAGAGCCTCAGCCATCTCGCGACCTCTGACCTCTCAAGGGAGGCAGTCAAGAAACACCAGGACACTGCGCTAGAGCAGCTCAAGGTAATAATATACCATATAGCCAGAAATATTGGTGGGAATTAAATTTGGCGGTTGAGCCCAAAATTGCTATTGCAAGAATATTGGCGGATTTAAATTTGGCGGTTTGGTAGCTATGTGATCGCCATACGTATATATGCAAGTAGGAAATTTTGGTGGATTTCAATTTGGCGGTTGTAATATAGACCGCCAAACCGCCAAATTTAATTCCCTGCCAAATTTTCCGGCTATACAGTATTATGTATTCACACCCTCACACACACATACACTTATCCCCACCCTCCCTCCCCAGACCAAGCGAGATGTTAGTGTTCGTCAGCGAGCTATCGACCTCCTCTACGCGATGTGTGATCACACCAACGCCCAGACCATCGTGGAGGAGATGCTCCACTACCTGGAGAAGGCAGACTACTCCATTAGGGAAACACTGGTATGCTGTTCGATGCAATATAAGACTTTATTTCTTCTAAAAATTCGGCCCTTCTAATTATTCGGCACCCTTTACCGAATGATTGAATATAGTCTCTAATTTTTCGGCAAAGGTCGTCATGTGTATATGCTATAAACGGGAATGGAATGCACACTCAGACAGAATGTTGAATATTAACCTCTAAAAATTCAGCGAAGCTAAAGCAATATTATTATTTTCATGCCGAATTTTTAAAAGAAATACGGTAATTATTAGGGGACGAGACTTATCTACTCTTGAGGGGATTAGGGGGTGGTGATAAAATTTGCCATGCATACATAGGGAACTACTGGTATGCTATTCGATGAAATAATTGTATACCATAAGGACACTTTTGTTTGCGGGTACTGAATTTAGCGAAATTAGCGATTCGCCTAATATACAGTGTACATGTAGTACTATAGACTCTTGGTAAAAAATACTGTAAAGTTGGAAATAATGTATTGGGGGTATTAAATTGGTGGGTGGGTCCCAAATTTCCTCTGAAAACGTCAGATTGCAGCGGAGTACAAGGTACCGGTGACGTTTTCAAAGGAAATTAAATTTTCCTCTCCCGTATAATAGGTATTTGGTAAGGGGTCGTCACTCGATCTAGAGCATGTTTCCCCACCTATATAATTGTGACTGGTAAAGGGTCATCAATTTGTCTAGAATTTACGGAAGCCGAGAGGTGCAATCCGCCGCAATCCGACACCATCGCCGACGTTGTCGCCGACATCATCGCCGACGTTGTTGTCGCCGACATCGTCGCCGATGTCGTCGCCGACGTTGTTGTCGCCGACGTTGTCGCCGACATCATCGCCGACGCCATCGCCGATGCCTTCGCCGACGTCGTCGCCGATGGTCATTATTCTTATCATTGATTTGATGAGACACACCACAACAGGTGCAGCAAGATATAGTATCGCCGACAACATCGTCGACGCCTTCCCGATACCATCTCCGACAGTATCGCCGACACCATCATTGATATCTTCGCCGATGCCATCGCCGACACCTTCGCCGACAGTATCGCCGATACCATCGCCGACACCTTCGCCGACACCATCGTCGACATCTTCGCCGATAGTATCGCCATTCGGTAGACAGCAGCACCGTAACTACGTCGCTGATAGTATTGATAAGTAGATCTATTATGCAATAATAATGTACTTCGGAAGATGTGGTCTCTCCCTCGGGCATGTCATACTGGGATATTAGCTACATCATGTAGCGGGGATGCACTAGCTAATTGTGTTGCATCTATTGTGATGTGTTTTACCAATTCAATAATAATAGCTAGTATAAATACACAGATCGAGATATTACTTGTGCAATTTTCCCCATGCATCCTCTGTTAATTTCTCTCTTGGAAGAAAAGGGAGTTCGAAGTCATCATCGCTATCCGCGGCTGTCTAAAAATTGAACGTCTGCGCATGCTCAGCTCCACCCACAATAACTAATGTACAAAAAGTACGCATGCTCAGCCCCGCCCACCGCATTAAGAGCCTCGAGTTCGCAGCACATAAACTCGCCCTTGTGTTTGTTTAGTATTATAAAGAGAAGCGTTTACGCTACTCATATGGTTGGCGTAAAATCTTTCCTTTATTATGTTATAATAATGTTCAAACACAAGGGCAGATATGCGCCAAAATACCTTGCGTAAAATGTAGCCGCTATGTACAAAACGGCGAATGTGGCCTTAAATCTCCCCAGGCCCTTTAGCTAGGTCTAAAAGGAACACTGGCGTAAAATGTTCCTTTTAGTAGGTCTAAGGGAAATATTTCCTAAAATACGCCATTTTCTACATAACCGTCGGCGACGACGTCGGCGAAGGCATCGGCGATGGTGTCGGCGACAACGTCGGCGATGATGTCGGCGACAATATCGGCGATGGTATCGGCGACAACGTCGGCGATGATGTCGGCGATGATGTCGGCGACGATGTCGGCGACGATGTCGGCGACGACGTCGGCGACGATGTCGGCGACAACAACGTCGGCGATGATGTCGGCGACAACGTCGGCGATGATGTCGGATTGCGGCGGATTGCACCTCTCGGCTTCCGTAAGAATTTAATGCCTATTTCCCTGAACTCCAGGTTTTGAAGATAACTATTCTATCTGAGAAGTACGCTCACGATTACACCTGGTACGTGGACACGATCCTGAATCTGATTCGTTTGGCCGGAGACTATGTCAGTGAGGAGGTCTGGTACAGGATCGTCCAGGTTGTCATCAACACCCAGGAGGTGCAGGGATATGCCGCAAAAACTTGCTTCGAGGTGAGACAAGAAATGGTGTCGAAAAATGTATGTGTATGCATCAATTGATACAGTATTGCTGAAAATTTTTACCAATTTCGCCCCTGCTCTCATTGGTAATTTAAGCTAGGATGGCATTGTCTGAACCCTTGCTTGTATGCATGTGTGCTGTATACCGTATAGCTGGAAATATTGGCGGGAATTAAATTTGGTGGTTGAGCCCCACATCGTTATTACAAGAACATTGGCGGATTAAAATTTGGCGGTTCGGTACAGGATCACCATACATGTACATATATATGTGAGTAAGAAATTTTGGCGAATTTTAATTTGGCGGTTGTAATATAGACCGCCAAATATAATTCCCCACCAAATTGTCCAGCTGTACGGTATGACACTGTTTCGCATTCTGATATGCGTCGGTTATATTATGTAATAGATATCGCATGGTAGGCAGTGTATTATGGATTATAAAGCCCACGACCCCGAGGGCGCAGCCCAAGGGGGAGGGGCTTTATAATCCATAATACGCGTGCCTACCATGTGACATCTGATATATATCCTGATTGGTCAGTTTCTTAGTGTTTGTGTTTAGATGGTAGGAAGTCGTTGGCTGGCATATTTTTAGTGCAGTGCACTACAGTGTTCACAGGGGATTATAATTGCTTGAGGGAGGTCAATATTTTAGTTATAACACCCCTGTTACCTAGGATACAAGGGTGAATCAGGATATATTATTATATAAATCCTACATTTGATTATTTGTTTTTGTTTGTGTGATCAGGCGCTTCAGGCTCCAGCATGTCATGAGAACATGATCAAGGTCGGTGGCTACATCTTAGGAGAGTTTGGGAACCTCATAGCCGGAGATCCAAGGTCAAGGTACGCCATTGTTTCCAGGAGTGATTATTGGTGTATTTTTTTACCATTGCACGTACAAACTGTCCAAATATCTTTATGAGATTTAGTGTGTATATCTGCTTTCCATTCCCATTCCAGTCCTTTAGTCCAATTCCAATTACTCCATTCCAAGTTCCACCTGTGTTCCATTCCAACGTGAGCGCTGATTCTCTCTACCTACGTCAAGTTTATCAACCTGCTCCCTGAGATTAAGCCGCAGATCCAACAGATCCTGTCCTCTGACAGTCAGTCTCGAAACGGTAGTCAAGAGCTCCAGCAGAGGGCCATAGAGTATCTTCAGCTGACTACCATAGCCACCCCAGATGTACTGGTAAGTAAGAAATTTCATTGAAAAATCGATTTAAGATTTAGCAATTTTTTCAAAGAAATGTTTCTAAGAAAGTCACAGAAAATTATGACATTGTGTATTCTGATGGTAAAACTTACAGTTTTAAGATTTTCCACATGAATGATGAATGTTCAAAATGTCCATAATCGACATTTTGAACATTCATGTGATATGCTAGTACAGTTTGGCTCAAATACATGTATAAAAAAAATTCATTGAAACATCAATCCAGCTGTGACCTTTTTTGGAAAGAAAATGCACAACTACACAGCTAACACATGTACACACAAACACTCTCTCCCCCTCCCCCCCCCCTCCATAGGCTACTGTTCTCGAAGAGATGCCTACTTTTCCAGAGCGTGAGTCAACTCTTCTCTCTAAGCTCTACCAGTCAGCGCCGTGGACCGCTAAACTACACAAGACGTTGGGGGAGGAGTCAGTGGGCGGGGCCACGAGGGAGGAGGAACCCCCTGCCCCTGTCATTAATGATATCGATCAGCCAGTTGGAGATACACTGGTCAGCACATCGCGTAAGTATTGTAGCCAGAATTTTTTTTTGCCAATTTCATCATCAGCTCTCATTGGCAAACATTTTTTGTTCTATGCTAATAAATGAATACAGAGAAGATATTATGGTGACCTTGATGATAATATATACTAAATTAACGAAAAAATTTATCCCACCAAATATTTATGTAGTTTAGAGGTGCTGGGCTTGGTGTTATTTTTGTCCAGCGAATGAATGGATCAGTAGCGATTGCTAACAAATAAATAAATAAATAAATATCATTAATTTTTATAATGTTATTTTTAGGGGATTTGCTGCTTGATGACCTAGAGTTAAAAGTACTTTAAATAGCCCATCGCGTTAGCTAGACAGATAAAAAAAAACACCATTAAGAGGTTCGCAGGTGCATTAGCTACTAAGGGGTTAGCGCAGCATAGTACCGGTAAGCAACAAACTGTTACTACACTCTACACAAATAACCGAATAAAATTAATAAACAAGATAAGTTAATTGACTTGGATCGACCAATCAAATTGCAGCAGAGTACAAGGTACCGGCGACACTGTGATCTGCACGATTGTTAGGTACCGCTACAATCTACGCTACTAACAAATAAATAAATAATAAAGGAGATTAGTTAATTAACTTGTCAAATTGCAGCAGAATACAAGGTACCGGCGACACTGTGACCATCTGTAAGGTTGTGAAATATGCCCTCACAGCATTAGGTACCGGTATTATTCGCTACAATCTATGCTAATAAATAAATAAATAAATGAAGGAGACCTGTTAATTAACTTGTGGCGACCAATCAAATTGCAGCAGATTACTAGGTACCGGCGACACTGAACATCTGCAAGGTCCCTCATAGCATTAGGTACCGGTATTGTTCGCTACTACTAACAAATAAATAAATAAACAATTTAACTTGCATTGACCAATCGAATTACAGCAGAATACAAGGTACCGGCAGCACTTTGAACATCTGTGCGGTTATGAAATATCCCCTCACAGCATTAGGTACCGGTATTATTCGCTAGCTACTATTAGCAAATAAACAAATAAATAAACGAGCTAAGTTAATTAACTTGCATTGACCAATCAAATTGCAATCGAGTACAAGGTACCGGCGACACTGTGCACATCTGCGCAGTTGTGAAATACCCTTTCCTCTGTTAGCCAGAGACACCTGTGCAGCGATAAATATTTATTTGTTGCTGAGCCTGTATTTCAGGGATGCTATTGTAGTTGCATTGTGACCCATGTAGGTAGCTACTAGGATATACATGTAGGTGAACTTGTGTTTAATTATAGGGGTATCCTCTTTTTAGGGATAATTTGTTTCTATTTCATTATGATCTCTCTCTCCCTCTGTTCTTCTCTACCCTTACATACCGTATAGCGGGAAACTTTCGAGGGAGAAAACTTTCACGAATTTCGCGATTTTCCCGCCATCCGCCAAAGTTTTCTCTACGAAATTCTAGGCATGCCACACCCATTATGCGACCAATTTTAACATTCCGCGAAAGTTTTCTCCGCGAAATGCTCCTTTCCTACCGATCCGCGAAAGTTTTCTCCCTCGAAAATTTCCCGCTATACGGTACTTTCTCTTTCTCCTCACTCTCTGTTTCTCTCTCCCCCCCCCAGCTCCCGAGTCAGCAGCCCCTACTAATTGATGTATTTGGAGGTCCCCCAGCCCCGCCCCCCGCAGCAGCCGCTGAGGTGACCACACCCCCAACAGCGACGGGACTTTCCCCTGGAGCAGAGGAAGGATACATGAGGTTCCTACTGAAGAATAATGGAGTTCTGTTTGAGAATGAAATGCTTCAAATCGGAGTCAAGTCAGAATATAAGAAAAATCTAGGTTAATTTAATTTCCTCCCCCCCCCCCCCCCATCTCTCTCTCTCTCTCTCTCTCCCTCTCCCTCTTTCACACGTGCATGCACTATGAATACGTGTTCACACACACAATATTATTACGCAGGTCGTATTGGGGTGTTTTTCGGCAATAAATCCTCAACCAGTCTAAAAAACTTTTCTTCGAGTGTTTCTCTGGCTGGTTCGCTGGAAGAGTGTCTCAACATTCAGACCAAGCCAATTGACTCCACGATAGAGAACGGGGCCCAAGTACAACAGGTCGTAAACGTCGAATGCAAGGCACCGTTCTTTGAAGCACCTCTACTGAATGTTCAGTTCAGGTACGTAAGAGGGGAGTAGTCTAGAGGGGGCAGGGGAATGCCCTCCTCTGTCTCTCTCTCCCTCTCTCTCTCTCTCTCTCTCTTTCTCTATCTCTCTTCACATACATGCACATGCATTATGTGCACGTGTATAAATATTCATTTCTATCAGTTAATGTTAGAAGGTTTTGGATTTATTTTGATGTGTTGTATTTATATATTGTATCAGGTAGCTATCTATAGACACAATTATGTACAATTGGCTCCTCTGATAGATACAATAATAATATTATTCATAAAAATTCTGGAAGGTCCCTTTTCTCAGAGCAGGTCATATTTTGTGCCCAGATACCACCAGTTGGGGTTGGTGGCTCCTGCAAATAATAATAATCCTATACACTGTCACAGCAAATTAACAAGTCTCACACAGACTAGAACATTTCCTAAGCACAGGTGTAGTTATCATTATTAAATTTGGCTGTTGTCTGTTGCAGTGTTGGGGGCAGTCCCCACCAGTTGGTGCTCAAGCTGCCTGTCTTCATCAACAAGTTTATTGAAGAGACAGTCATGGGATCCGCTGACTTTTTCTCACGATGGAAACAACTAGCTAAGTATGAGCCCTTCCGCAAACACACACCCTCTCTGTCTATCTCTGCCGCTCTCTCTCTCTCTCACACACATTATGCACTCAAAATTACATACACACAATATTATTGTAATTGTGCCAATTTTCATTATTGCTTTTTCCCTGGTAGTCAAGAGGCTCAGAAGATATTTGCTGCTAAGCACTCTATGGAGAAGGAGTTTGCTGCATCAAAGGTTAGCTACTGACAATACTCTGTATTTCAGAATCTTGGTCTTTGGGGGAGCAGGGGTCAGGGGGGCAAGTATATGAGATATGCACAACAGAGTTCTATTAGTGTATGTGTAGGGGGGGAGCATTTATCATGCGGGGGGGGGGGGGGGGCCAATTGTGACCCCTTAATTAACTACTTTTAATTACATCCCCTCGCTCACTGAATTGTATGATGCTCTTTTTTGTTCATTTCTGTGGCATGCAGTTGAAAGGTTATGGTATATCCGTGCTAGCTGGGGTGGACCCAAATGAAGACAACTTTGTGTCTGCCGGGATAATCAACACTCGAACCACTCTCATTGGATGTCTCTTGCGACTAGAACCAAACAAAGAGACAAAGGTAAGCCCCCCTGTCATAATTAACGTGAGGAGAGAGAGATGTGATGAGGTTTTGACTGATCACTAGTACCGTATAGCCAGAAAATTTGGCGGTTTGACGGTCTATGTTACAACTGCCAAATTAAAATCTACCAAAAATTTCCTACTTGCATATAATTATATAATGTATGGCGATCCTGTACTGAACCACCAAATTTAAATCCGCTAATAATTATTCTTCAATATCGAGTTTGGGCTCAACTGCCAAATTTAATTCCCACCAATATTTCCGGCTATATGGTCATAACTCTGCTTGTGATCAATATTTTTTCATGAAACTTGCATCATTGGATTCAGCACACATAGGGCTATCATTCCATGCCAAAAACTCAATTTTTATAAAATATCCCGAGTGGTCCCTTTTCTCATAGCAGGTCACATATGGTATATGAAATTCCATGGGTGCCCCTTAATTTGCATAATGATTACTTTTTGTCATTATTTATCTCGTTCCTGTTTCAGATGTACCGTATCACAGTGAGAACATCGAATGAGGCTGTGTCAAAAAAGATATGTGACATTCTCTCAGAACAGTTTTAGCCAAAAAAGAAGATAATATTTTCTGTTCCTTTTCTTTTCATAGCAACTGTTGTATAATTATTGCTATTATTATAATTATTATAAATAATTGTCTATTGTTGTACAGATAAAGAGATTATTGTTATTAAACATGTTTGTACATGTCATGAGTGTGACTGGCTTCTGGCTTGATAATGATATTCATAGCTTGTAGAACCTAGCTATGGGATATGGTAGAACGACGATTATCGTGATTAACATGCACCGGATATGATGTCATAATATATTATATCATGTACATTTATTTGCAGATAGTGGCTCGCTACAGCAGCTCGCTATAAATAAGTGGCTAGGTTAGTGAGGTGCTGCATTCTGTTCCAATCTTAAGGCCAATCAAACTACATTGTTAGTTTCTCGTCCACCCGTTTTTATATTTCTATGCGGGCGGGCGGTCATTATTCATTGTTCAATATTATGGCATTTTGAGGGTGTGGTTTCCTGGAACCGCCCAAATAATTAGCCAAAAAGAGGTGTGGCTGGTGTTTCAAGGCAATAATGAAGGCAGAAGCGGTAGGTTGAAACAGACGCGGGCGGTGACGAGAAACTAACAATCAAGTTTGTGTGGCCTAATAGTATCTTGAGTTGAATACTAGCTAGCAAGCTTAGTGCATCAATTTTGGCATGAATATCACTTGATAGATAATTATCTATGATGGCAAAAAAACTAACTATGGTAATAATAGCTGCTATAATACATTATGATAACTATCATAGTTGTTACATGTTTACAAATAAATTACTTCTGTAGGATGAGAAGGAGCTACTTCAGCTGTGTTATGACGAGACATGCAAGAGTACTCCTTTCAGTCGGTTTGCTGCCCTACTAGATCGAGGAGCTAGGCTGAATATTTACAATAAGGTACACCACTCAACAACTAATAGTTATTGTGATGTGCTCTGAATAGCTGTGGCTGTTTATTCGATGCTATTCCACTGTAGGAGGGCAGCCATCCACTTCATCTGGTCAGCCGCCATGGAAGGACGGATCTTGCTGACCTTTTCCTTCAGAACGGTGTTGAAGTGAACTTGGCTACGAATGTAAGGCTCTAATTATAAAGCAGCTACATGATAGAGCAGTAAAGACATGAATGGGCTTGGTGGTGGCTCCACAGACTGAGACCAACCTTCTTTAATAATTAGTTAATTATAATCTCATGGCTAATAATGAATGCAAGTTGTATAATATGGTGGTGGCACCAAGTTAGAGTCAGTATCACTGCATGTCTTAATTCCATATGTCCTGTTTGTGGCAATCAATCTACCATAGAGCTACAGCAGAGGGTCTGTACATGTGTCATTGCTAGGCCTAGGGGAGGGAAATTACCTTAAGGACACTTGTTTGCGTGTACTAAGTTTAGCGAAATTAGCGATTTGCATAATTTTCACTAAAAGTTGTACCCGCGAATATCAATTTTTTCAACATTTTCGAATAAATATATAGAATGTTAATTTTGAAAAAATCGCTAAAATGAGTACCCGCTGAATGCGCTATTTCTGAAATCCGCTAAAATTTGTACCCGCAAATAATTGTAGCCCTAAGGTATGTACGCTGGAATAACTTCGAGAATAATTATTAATAATTCTACCTTTTATCCCAAACACATGAGAATAATAGGTACATTTCTTTTTTTGAGAATGATAGGTACATTAATTTTCTTGATCTTTAGGTGACAATTATGACCTGCTCTGAGAAAAGGGACCACTTGGGATATTAAATTTTCATAAAAATTGAGTTTTTTTTAGCATTGATTGATAGCTGTGCTGAATCAAATGATGCAAATTTCATGAAAAATATTGATCACAAGCTGAGTTATGACCATTTTTATAGATATATTCGACTTTCAGAAAATGTGCATATTTAATTGTATGTATCCGAGCAATTATTTGCACCCATAACGATCGTTTACATATTGCATCTACATAAACATAGCATATCATCAATATGAAGCCAAAATTCTACATTTTCTGGTAGTAGAATAAAAATAGAAAAATGAAAAACATTCATTTTCCCCATACTTTAGCTATTATTGAAAAATGAAGTCATGAGTGGTCCCTTTTCTCAGAGCAGGTCACAATTATTTGCAGGTACATTTTTTGCTTAAAACACGTTTGCTGTATGAGGAAATGGTGCAGGGTCGACATATTGTAATGTTCCATGGTGCGTATTATGGCTAATGTCAAGAGTATACTCTTGCTGATGTTAGCAGGTACAAAAGTTTGCATTTTTTGGCCAATCCGCAATAATTATTAGTACCCGCAAAAAATTAGTAATAATAATAATATAGGACCTGGTGATAGCATTAAATTTAAGGGCCAAAAAAATTAAAATTATAATCCTAGAATTAATTTGAGTCCTGTTTATGGCAATCATATTAAAAAATACCATACCATTATTGCCATAGAACTGCATGATGGAGTGGATTTAGTTGTGACCATTCACAGTCTCTGTATCTGTTGTGTTGCATTAATTCTCTCAATTCATGCAGGTCCATGGAAACACAGCGCTGATAGTGGCCAGTTTGAATGGCCATCTAGAAACAGCCAGACTGCTCCTACATTGAGGTGCTTTGATCAACCACAAGAATAAGGTGAGAGTATTAGCTGGGAAATTAGGTGTGAAATTTAATTTGCAATTGGCTGTCTGGTGGTCTGCCTTTCCAACCACCAAATTAGAAATTAATGTGTTATGTTATAGTTATAGCACGGGTGCTAGGGATTTATGGCAGTAAACCGACCCGAGTCCGAGGGCGAAGCCCGAGGATAAGGGCGGTTTACGTTGCCATAAATCCCTAGCAACCGTGCTGTAAGTATTATATATCCCACCTGATTGGCCGAAAGTCACGAGCGCACCATAGTACATGCATAGCAACAACCGTTCTGACCTAGCAACAATAAAGTTCTGAACAGAAGAGAGTTGCACAGAATAATGAAATTATGAGTGAACCATGGCTAGTTGAGTCAACCAGTGCCGAGCCAGACCAGTGCTTCAGCTTTACGTGAGTAGAAGACAGCCAGGTAGCTTCGAAACCAAATTCAAAAGTAGTTTCACTGTTCAATAAACTCCCGGGCGATGGCTACTAGAGCTACGCTAACTATTAGACTGCTAAATCAGCTACATACGCTTCTAGTTCTTCACTGTACTGTTGAACTTTGCCACGTGGCAGAAGTGCCAGATTGAGAGATAACTAATTGGTTCCTGATTAGTCTCTATTAGTGTATGTGTGTTTCCGTGTCTGTGTATGCTGCCTATGTCACTGTATGCATACATAATACTGTAGTATAGTGTATGCAAACCATAGATGCACATGCAAAAGTACTACTAAAGGAATGGCAGAATAATAGCCAGAGGCTTGTAATTTAAATTTACAAGACAAGGGAAATATCAGTGATATTTCCTGGTGAATATCACAGTTAAACCATGGCTGTTGCCTAGGATACAAGGCTGATCAGGATATATACTTACATACCGTATAGCGGGGGGAGAAGACTTTCACGAATTTTGCGATTTTATAGCCACCCGCAAAAGTTTTCTCTGTAAAAATTAATGCTCCCATCCTATCGATCCACAAAAGTTTTCTCCTTCGAAAGTTTCCCGCAATATGGTATATGACATTCCTGTATGCAGGCGAACCAAATAATAAATTATTATTAAAACAACATTAACATTATAATTTTTTCCCAACCACATGCATTTTTGACAATAATATTGTCTATATATGTAGTAGAGTGGAATTAGGGTGGAATTAGCGTGGAAGCAAGTGGGTATAATGGAACTACGATGGAATTAGAATGGAACTAGAGTGAAGTGAATTTCTATAATGGAAATACAGTTGAAGGAAGTGGCCCTTACAAACCACCATAAGTACCACTCACTCCTTATTATGTAAATCTGGAAATAATATTTGCTATTGAAATAGTATTTTTGTAGCCCAACCACTTATTAATAATTGTTTTAATATTACTGGCTACCACAAGGTGTGCCTGACACAGAATGGTATGCTCAATTTAGATCAATTAAGGTGGCTGGTGGCCAGTTGGGTGGGTGGGGCATTAATTGTGTGTAGCTAGCTATGTGCATGGTCATCACAGTGTGTGGGTCACTGATGCATGCAGAGTGCTGCAGGCTATCTGCCAGGGAGAAATTTATACCAACATGACGATACCGATATGTGATAAGTATCACTATTGCTTTTATACTGTTTTCCCCACAGGATGGTGACACAGCTCTTCACTTTGCATCCATGAATGGCCACCTTGAAGTGGTGAAGCTACTTTTGCAGTCTCACGCCGACGTGAATGTTAAAAATAAGGTGAGTACTGAATCACCTCACTAGTACCATTCACTCCTTATTACATAAATCTGGAAATATTAATTTTATCATTGAAATAATATTTTCATTGCTGAGGCAGTGAAAATTAAAATCGCAATATAATTTTAAATTTTAGCCCGACCACTAATTTAATTATATTTCTGACTATGCAGTATAATTTTGTCAGTCTCAGAATGGTATGCTCAGTTAATTTAGATCAATTAAGGTGGCTGGTGGCCAGTTGGGTGGGTGGGGCATTGTGTGTAGCTAGCTATGTGCATGGTCATCACAGTGTGTGGGTCACTGATGTATGGAGAGTGCTGCAGGCTATCTGCCAGGGAGAAATTTATACCAACATGACGATACCGATATGTGATAAGTGTCACTATTGTTTTCATACTGTTTTCCCCACAGGATGGCTTCACAGCTCTTCACTGTGCATCCATAAAAGACCACCCTGAAGTGGTGAAGCTTCTGTTGCAGTCTCACGCCGACGTGAATGTTAAAGACAATGTGAGTACTGAATCACCTCACTAGTATCATTCACTTTTTATTATGTAAATCAAAATATTATTTAAATAATATTCTCATTGCCACATGAGGCAAAAAAAATTTTTGATTGTAGCTCAACCACTAATTAATGATAATTTTAATGTTACCGGCTACCACATGGTGTGCATGGGACCGAATGGTATGCTCAAGTATAATGGAAATTAGTAGGTAGCTACAGTGGAATTAGAGTGGAATTAGGGTGGAATTAGCGTGGAAGCAAGTGGGTATAATGGAACTACGATGGAAGTAAAGTGGAAGTAGAGTGGAAGTATCTTGGAATTAGAATGGAACTAGAGTGAAGTGAATTTCTACAATGGAAATACAGTTGAAGGAAGTGGCCCTTACAAACCACCATAAGTACCACTCACTCCTTATTATGTAAATCTGGAAATAATATTTGCTATTGAAATAGTATTTTTGTAGCCCAACCACTTATTAATAATTGTTTTAATATTACTGGCTACCACAAGGTGTGCCTGACACAGAATGGTATGCTCAATTTAGATCAATTAAGGTGGCTGGTGGCCAGTTGGATGGGTGGGGCATTGTGTGTAGCTAGCTATGTGCATGGTCATCACAGTGTGTGGGTCACTGATGCATGCAGAGTGCTGCAGGCTATCTGCCAGGGAGAAATTTATACCAACATGACGATACCGATATGTGATAAGTGTCACTATTGTTTTCATACTGTTTTCCCCACAGGATGGCCGCACAGCTCTTCACAAGGCATCCACGAATGGCCACCCTGAAGTGGTGAAGCTACTGTTGCAGTCTCACGCCGATGTGAATGTTAAAGATAGGGTGAGTACTGAATCACCTCACTAGTACCATTCACTCTTTATTATGTAAATCAAAATATTATTTAAATAATATTCTCATTGCCACATGAGGCAACAAAAATTTTTGATTGTGCTGGCGGCCAGTTGGGTGGGTGGGGCATTTTGTGTAGCTATATAGCTATGTGCATGATCATCATAGTGTGTGGGTCACTGATGCATGGAGTGTGCTACAGGCTATCTGCTATAGCAATAAATTTAGACCAACATGATGATCATACTGATATGTGATAAGTGTCACTATTGCTTTCATACTGTTTTCCCCACTGCAGAATGGTGACACAGCTCTTCACTATGTATCTAGGAATGGCCACCTTGAAGTGGTGAAGCTACTTTTGCAGTGTCACGCTGATGTACATGTTAAAGGCACTGTGAGTAGCTATATACAGAATCATCTCACTAGTACCATTCACTCCTTATCACGTAAATCTGGAAATTTTTGTAATAATAATATTATTTTCATTGCCGATTGAGGCAATGAAAATTAAAATCATTTTTGATTTTAGCCCAACCAACAAATTTAATTCCAGCTATGTTGTATACCACATGGTGTGCCATGCAGGCCGCAGAATGGTGTGCTCAGTTTAGAACTTAATTAAGGTGGTTGGCCGGACTGGGCAGGTGGGGCATTTTGTGTAGCTAGCTATGTGCATGGTCATCACAGTGTGTGGGTCACTGATGTATGGAGGGTGCTGCAGGCTATCTGCCAGGAAGAAATTAGACCAACATGATGATCATACTGATATGTGATAAGTGTCACTATTGCTTTCATACTGTTTTCCCCACAGGATGGTGACACAGCTCTTCACTATGCATCTAGGAATGGCCACCTTGAAGTGGTGAAGCTACTTTTGCAGTGTCACGCTGATGTGCATGTTAAAGGCACTGTGAGTAGCTATATACAGAATCATCTCACTAGTACCATTCACTCCTTATCACGTAAATCTGGAAATTTTTGTAATAATAATATTATTTTCATTGCCGACTGAGGCAATGAAAATTAAAATCATTTTTGATTTTAGCCCAACCAACAAATTTAATTCCAGCTATGTTGTATACCACATGGTGTGCCATGCAGGCCGCAGAATGGTGTGCTCAGTTTAGAACTTAATTAAGGTGGTTGGCCGGACTGGGCAGGTGGGGCATTTTGTGTAGCTAGCTATGTGCATGGTCATCACAGTGTGTGGGTCACTGATGTATGGAGAGTGCTGCAGGCTATCTGCCAGGAAGAAATTAGACCAACATGATGATCATACTGATATGTGATAAGTGTCACTATTGCTTTCATACTGTTTTCCCCACAGGATGGTGACACAGCTCTTCACTATGCATCTAGGAATGGCCACCTTGAAGTGGTGAAGCTACTTTTGCAGTGTCACGCTGATGTGCATGTTAAAGGCACTGTGAGTAACTTGATGATTGGTATGGCCAGTACTGAATTATTGTATGTGCCAAAGTCTGTATTACTTCAAAAGTAAAGAAACAGCACAATTTTTATATTAATTTGTGATCAATTGAGTCAATTTGTAAACTGTTTATTGATAAGTGCTGTTTTTATGCCCATTAACTAACCTCGTATCTGTTCCAGGCTGGTCAGACTCCACTCCAGATAGCAAGCAGCAGAAACTATTCAAAAATAGTTAGTCTGCTAGAAACTGCAGGTGAGCAAGTTCAGATAAAGTACTTCAAGTTAAAGAAAGAGCTGTTTGTGTTCACTCATTCCTTAATTCCCTTAAGGAAGAAAATTAATGTAAAATTGGGCCAATTAGCTCTTTATATAGGCTAATAAGAATGTTGTATAGAATTATTACTACCAAATAGTGAGTGTGCCAATGTGCCTGATAGAGTTAATATAATTATTATAATACACTAGTGGAGGAGATTTCTTGCAGGCGTATGGTTTAAAGTTGTGTATGAGCTTCACTTGCCCAAATTATATGTATCTCTAGCTACTAGTGGTGATGAAAATCATCTGTGCAGGGTGAGCCTTCGCCAGTCATAAGAAAACATACAGGCATGCACATGGGATTGGTACGTACCCCAATAGCTAGGCCTGAGAAGCTACCACAACAGTGAAAGTATCATAGACTGCTATGTTGATCACCTATACTATATTTAGTAGTCTAGCTACATTCTGTCATGATCGGCCATCATGAGCTATATACCTGTAGCCAGGCTCTGAGAGGATAAGCCTCCATGCAGTCACCTTTATGCTCGGGGAAGTGGAACGGTCTGCCAGCGATGTTAATCGTGGACCTGAGCCTTGCCAGAGTGGTAGCTACAGCACTCACCTTTCCAGTTTCATGCCTTTACCTGCGTACACTGTACTGTTACAGGCTCGAGTTGTCTCAGATTGTGTGCACCACGGTGCAGTGCGGGCGTATGCGCATGACGACCATTACCTTACGCGTTCAAAATTTAATTAACTCTCTCCTCACAGAAATGATCACCCCACAAACATACATTAGGCCCCTCCAAATCAATTAGTAGTTTCTCATCCCCTCTGAGCTCAAAATTGATGCGGGCGGGCGGTGGTAATGGTCGTTAATATGTGCATTTTTTGATGGAAATGGTCGTCAAAATCGCTTGCAAAAAAGGAGGCGGTATACTTTTGCATTGTGCTTCTAACCACAAAATGCATGCGGGCGGAAATTAAGGGGGATGAGAAACTACTAATTGATTTGGAGGGGCCTTATTACTAGTGTCATGCAGGGCCTGTTTGGGGCGAGCCTGAGCTGAGCCTCTGAAAGTCTCTGTCAGTAGCTGAGACTCAAAAATTTTAATAAAGCCATAGCACGATGATCTTGAAGACCACTGATACAGATCCAAGCAAACAATGACAGACAGTCCCCTCCATCCTTCAGTGCCGACAGTCAATAATTGCCTCTGCTATCTATATCAGAGTCATCAGTGAGCAGCACGTCTAGTCTATCTTAATTAATCGTGTTCTTAGCTGGTCCTTGCACTGTTGAGCTGACGACGAGCTCTGTCTCGTTCTCTCCTCCTTTGGAGCTTTCTGCTATTAAATATTTCTGTACGGCGCGGTACGGTAGCTTGCTTGATCAATACAAGCATGAGTGTAAATTTGCAATTCGCTAAATTAGAACGGCGTATATACGGCCCGTATAGCCCAGGCACGAGAATGTGCAATGAAATATTTCGCGTTTACGTTCATAGTTAGCAATGCTGGGGATATAATTTCGCGTGACGGACGCACCATAATATATAATATATAATATATATTTCGTGCATAGTTGTACCGTTTATGTGGGGCTCGCTCAGGCTCGCCCCAATTAATATTATACATACAAGTATGTTTAATGTCACAATCATGGGATATTGTGGCTAGCATGCATGATCATCTATTAGGCCACACAAACTAAATTCGTTGTTTATCGTCACCACTTTTTCCATTTTCCATGCGGGCGAGCGGTCATTATTCATTATTCATTGTCCATTTTCTTTATCATTGCGAGCCACGCCCCTCACTCAAGGGCCGTTGTTTACCATTAATGGGCAATGCTAAGGTTAAAGGTCATGCATGCTCGTTGCATTCCGCTGAGGACAACGAGTTTAAGGCAAGTTTTCTACTTGTTAGTGTGTTGTTAGAAGGGAAACAAAGGCTTTGGACGTGCTGTGCATATATGTCGAACATTTGAAGGTTTTGTGCAGTGTTCACGTGATCAATAATGAATAATGAAAATTTTGCTGGATCTTCAAAATAGCATGCGGGCGGTGACGCTTAACAGTGAATTTAGTTTGTGTGGCCTTAACAGTACATACTCACGGAACATAGAGACATAGTTCATGCACAAACAGTAGCTATCCTAACCATTAGTACCGTGCGCATGCGCAGATTGAAGCAGTCGCAGAGGCCACACCCCTCATAGCTAAGCAACAGTTACTGTTCTGGCCCCTACTAAGTTTGCAATGGCCACGTTCTCGCTCTGCTCAAACGTTGCTACCGGACTACTGATAGGTAGCTAGCTATGACAAAAAACAGACCTCTTGAAATGAGCGCGTGGCGCTTTTGCGCGGATCATTCAACAATGTGTCTTTATGGCCCGAGGCATTAAGGCCACTCTTCTTCGTGCACACGGCCCTACAGTTCTGACCAATCCTGAGCCTTATAGTGCGACTTTCTCTCCGCCCACGCCGCACGTTCATAGCAACCGGGCACGTCTAAGACGCGTATCCATGCCCTCATGTAATGACACGGACTATAATTATAAGAAAAATGATCGTCTGAAAAATATTTTTCGTTGTATATAGCCTATAATAAAACCGCTTCCCGTCTCTCGTGTATTCGGGGCTCACTCAGGCTCACTCCGAATAGGGCAACAGTAATCCTCAACATTCAAGTTTCATGTGCATATGGTCATGAGATGACCTTTCACCAAACTTATCCCTAAAGCACAATCAAAGATAAATCTAGAAGCTTAACACTTTATCTGCACAAATCAGCATCAGTAATTAGTAGCATTTTCTGTGCAATACAGTCCTTGACACAAATATTAATTAGTGATTTCTAATGCACACACTTACAATATTAGCTATGTACAAAACAGCTCATTGTGCTCAGTGCAGGAGAATATTTACTTCCTATAGAAGACCGGTGTGTTATGATGCTAATATAATCTGTAATAATATAATATTATGGCATTGATTAGCTATAACAATTTAATTAATGTGCCTTTTCTGTAGCATAACTGCAATAAATGTTTGGACCAAGTGTGTGATAGCTGCTCCAAGCACAGGTTACCCGTTCATGACCCCTCATCCAAGCCTGAAAGAGTCTGTGATCGCTGCTTTGATAACCTTATAATTAGAGCTCAGTGCGAAAATGAAAGTAAAGGCTTCACTTTAAACGGTTAATCCTAGTTGAAGATATTTTCAAACCATTCAGGCAGACCACTGACAGCAGATGAGCTAAGAATTAATACTCAACATCGTGCTAGTGGAGTATGTGGATGAACTAAGTAACATTGGTTTATACTTAGAAACTGCGGTTGCTGACCAAGCAGCTGCTGACCAGCCAGTGGTCACTAAGAAGAGGGTGGTGGAGTGCTTGCAACAGATTGGTCAGCAAGAGTTAGCTGGAATTTTGATTAAAAGCCAAGGTTTGTGTGTGTCTTGGTACCATAATAATATTATAGTATAATAATAGGTTTGTAAGCCCAAAATGAGACATCGTATACATGATGATTTTGGCTTCATGCAGGATTTAATTGCACACTAGAGTGCTCTATTATTGCTTCGTTACTATCTTGCATCAAATCTTTGCATGTAGCTTATACTTAAAATTAATGGCTGTATGCAGGATATAAGCACCCATGGGTGCTCTACCAGAACATATTTTTTACTCTAGCAACCATAATGATCTCTGCATGCATCATGATAGACTGTTGGCTATATAATATTATGATGAGAAAACTAACAGTACAGCCCGCACAATTGCAAGATCCTGCACTTAATGAAATGTGTGCTTAATAGTGAGCATGATACTAATTCAGAGTGTATCTTCTGTCTGGCTTCACTGTGCTGTGCATGCTAATTTAGGCATCCATTATTACACGAGATTGGTTAATATATTATGTACATCGAGCGTAGAGAGAACTGCATTTGTGGCAAATATATTCACTGATATTACGTATGGTAGTCAAACTTACGTTATTGGTGTTAACTATAATTATAATAGAGTCGGTAGACTCTATAGTGGGGATGGCACGGATACTCCATACATATAATACATTACAAAAATCCAAATATCTCAAAACAGGTAACTTTGTGAACTTTCTAAGTGTCAAAATCAGAATCTAAAGCAAATTATCTATCTAATAAGACCAAGATCATCCATCAACTCAATTGTGTATGCCTGCAGAACCAAAAAAATAGCCATTTGTCAATCTTTCTTTCTTTCTTTCTGTTTTCCTGGGCTAACTCAACACTACCACGACTGCTCACCTTAGTTTGAGTATAAATCCATTCCATTTTGGAGCGCATGTCTGTGGCACGCTTATTTTGTGTTATCAGGATAGCGATTTAATTGTGGGTGTGTGTACAGTGTGCATTTTGCGAGTGGGTGTGTCTGATTAGCCATTTTGTCATATAATGTGCATGCTCATACGGTGTTGCCATGGTGAAATCATGTGACTGATGTAAGTGGCGCGCGTGCGCCGGCGCATCCAGGACCTGCTCAATCGAGCACTCAGCTGATCAGCTCAGTGAACTGTCGATTATGGTGGCTACTAAACTTACTGGCCTATAAAATATGCTCCCGAAACCGAAGATTTTCGTTGCTACTTGGTTCTAAACAGCCTTCTTTCAAGTTTGCCGGTCAGGATCAAGATAACGAGGGGCGTGGCTTCATTCGCAGGTCAAATCTAGACGCTGGTTACCTGAGCTTTCTTGAGAGTCCCACTGATGTACGTTCAATAGTGTGTGATGCAAAAGAAGATGTCCTAGCTAGCTATCAAAAGAGTGCCTGAGATTTGCACTTATAGGAATATTCAAGTTTGAACTCAGGCACGGTGTGTTTGGGGTACCATAGCTGCCTGAATCAAAGGCTAAGATCACACAAACATGCTGAATCAGTGGTGTACATGCTTCCCTATACTAATATTGTATTATTGCTAGAGCACAGTTGGATGTAGCTAGGTCCAGAAATTTTTTTTGAAGTTGTAGCTAGTTCCATGCATTAAATTTTTAATATTAAACAATGAATAGGCAAATCGGTTGCCATGGTATATGTATAGTCTCATGCCCAGATTCTGTTCCCACGAGATTAGTCAGCTAGGTGGCATTGATGAAAATTAATGACAATCATGAACAAGTATGTTTGATGTCACAATCATGACTGAACACTACTAACAGCATGCTATATACAATCGAGTGCCAGTTAGTATAGCGCGCACGCGCAGATGAAGACCACACCCCTCACTGCAGGCCAAGAGTAGCTGATTAAGGTACCATTAAATTGCGTGGGCGTGAGGTGGGGGATATGACACCTAAACCACATCAAAGTCATTAGTGAGGTGCATGTTGTGTAACCACGCCCTTTTAATTGCACAGGTCTCAGGGGTGTGGCTGCTAGAGCCGGAAGTGTTCATTTAATATCCTCCATGGACCGGAAGCCGAGCCGGAAGGGAGGGGCCAGGCCACGCCCAAAACAGCCCCACCCTGTTCCCCAAGGACCACCATTCTCAATCAAGTGCCTACTAACCACCGGATGTCCACCGGAAGCCCACAATCAATCCCAATTAAAACACACAGCTTCCTCAAGGCCAAAACACACACAAACACTTCAAGGCCGTTCTGCCACACCGCCCACACAAGAGCTCACCTCATTTCCTGTGTGGGCGGAGTAACAACACGTCATCGCAACCACATCCGCTTCAAACCATCGTCAGCCTCCGTCCAGCTGTACAGGCCCCTCGATCGCACCGCCGTACAGTGCCTCATTAACTGACATGGCCTCACCTTTGACCTCCTGCCACGCCCCCGAAGCCTCCTGGCCGGGTGCAAAGGTCACCACCGCATCCGGGACACGCCCACCTATCGCCGCGGCCAAGTCCCAGGCCCCGATATCCAAGCACTGGCTCGTGAAGCCACGCCCAATCGGAAGCAATAAAACCTGCATTAACGCACACGCACACACTCCACACAGTGCCAGGAACACGCCCACATGCTTAATTAGGCCTAATTAGGCTTTTTTTTTTTTAAGTCGTTGCGGTTAATAGTTAAGAAAGAATGCTTTGATCTTGCTTTGAAGTGGGCAATTACCGGTGTTTTCTTCAGGGGCCACTTCCGGTCGCTAATTACACGCGCATAATCATCCCTGGCCGATTCTGGACACGCCCACCTTCGACCAAAAGCACTCGTATGGCCTCTTCGGCCACGCCCCTTCACGATTCGCTAATTGCGTGGGCGTGAGCGTCAGGAATGGCTAATTCAATTAGCGAATCGTGAAGGGGCGTGGCCGAAGAGGCCATACGAGTGATTTTGGTCGAAAGTGGGCGTGCCTAGAATCGGCCAGGGATGATTATGCGCGTGTAATTAGCGACCGGAGGTGGCCCCTGAAGAAAACACCGGTAATTGCCCACATCAAAGCAAGATCAAAGCATTCTTTCTTAACTATTAACCGCAACGACTTATTAAACACTAAGTAGAAAAAAAAGGCAAATTTAAATAAATAATCTAATTCATGGGGGGGGGGGGGGTTGGGAGCACTTGGGAGGATAATTTTTACATGGGCACGCAGAATGGGTCGAAACTAGAGATTTGATCCCGGGGAATTTTGATTCACGCCTTAGAATTAAAGTTACGACCCTTTGAAGTTACCCCCATATGTTTGTATAGGAAGCCATGCGTTTGCAATGTTTTCCGCCCACGCGCTACGTGAGGGGCGGGGCCACGCGCGCACAGCAGCGTGACGACCATTACCCACTTTGGTCAAAATTGATGTATAGACTGCCTACTCGCATTGTATGGCTCTACTATGCATCCAGCTCAACTATGTGGTGGTTTTCGGACAATTTTTTTTTCTGCTTAGGCCAAGCAAAATTGATTATTAGTTTCTCATCCTATGTTCAGGAATTTCCCCAGGCGGGAGGGTGGCTTTTTATTTTATTTTTTGTCATGAATATCATTAAATGTCATCATGAATTTCATTAAAAAATGGGCGAGTCTATGACGTAATGCCTTGTGCAGATAGTTTTAATGATATTCACGAAATAAAATGTGGTCAGGCAGAGGAAAAACTAGAGGCGGGCGGGGATGAGAAACTAATATTCAATTTTATTTGGCCTTAGTGTTCTGGTCGCCTTGAAAAAAAAAAAAAAAGAAGCTAATTAGGCCTAATTAAGCATGTGGGCGTGTTCCTGGCACTGTGTGGAGTGTGTGCGTGTGCATTAATGCAGGTTTTATTGCTTCCGATTGGGCGTGGCTTCACGGGCCAGTGCTGGGATATCGGGGCCTGGGACTTGGCCGCGGCGATAGGTGGGCGTGTCCCGGATGCGGTGGTGACCTTTGCACCCGGCCAGGAGGCTTCGGGGGCGTGGCAGGGGGTCAAAGGTGAGGCCATGTCAGTTAATGAGGCACTGTACGCCGGTGCGATCGAGGGGACTGTACGGCTGGACGGAGGCTGACGATGGTTTGAAGCGGATGTGGTTGCGATGACGTGTTGTTACCCCGCCCACACAGGAAATGAGGTGAGCTCTTGTGTGGGCGGTGTGGCAGAATTAACGGCCTCCTAGTGTTTGTGTGTGTTCTGGCCTTGAGGAAGCTGTGTGTTTTAATTGGGATTGATTGTGGGCTTCCGGTGGACATCCGGTGGCCATGCAGCCGGCACTTGATTGAGAATGATGGTTTTTGAGGGGCAGGGTGGTGCTGTTTTGGGCGTGGCCTGGCCCCTCCCTTCCGGCTCGGCTTCCGGTCCATGGAGGATATTAAATGAACACTTCCGGCTCTAGCAGCCACACCCCTGAGACCTGAGCAATTAAAAGGGCGTGGTTACACAACATGCACCTCACTAATGACTTTGATGTGGTTTAGGTGTCATATCCCCCACCTCACGCCCACGCAATTAAATGGTATCTTAAACTCACCGTGTATTAATGGCGATGTTCTCACTCTGCTCGAACGTCGAATCTACCACCAGACCATGACAAAGAGCAGACATCGCCTCTCGCTTTGCTCGAGGCTCGGTGGCCTGCCGAGCAGGCCTGTTGAAGTGTGCGGCGCTTGCGCCGCTTGCTCAAGCTCGAGCTCGAGAATGCATCTCTATGGCCCTAGGCCCTGGCAACCTCGTTTGTGCACATGGCACAACAATTGTGACTAATCGTGAGTCTTCTGAACTTGTAGGAGAGCGCATCTTTTATGCCCTCCAGGTTAGGACACGGACTAGCTATATAAGAAAATTGTCGCTCTGAAAAATATTTTTTGTTGTATATATACAGTATAAAAAACAATTGAATAAAATTGAAGGATGAAGTAGGGATGGCAGTGCCAAAAAATACACAAACAAGATTCGTAGGGATAACGTATCACATCCACTATACATCCCTTTGCTTGCTTTTCACATCGGATTCCACTTCTGATTCTATAGAGTGTCGCTATATATTATGATATTGATCCATGGGTATACAGGCTACATTGATTTTCCATTCCTGCAAGCATGCGCCCCATATAATAATATTATGTGTGTGCACGGCTATACTCAAAAAGTAAGCGTAGGGATGTATAGTGGATGTGATACGTTATCCCTACGAATCTTGTTTGCGTATTTTTTGGCACTGCCATCCCTACTTCATCCTTCAATTTTATTTAATTGTTTTTTATACTTGTTACTGTTCTTTTTTAGTGCCCTCAGGGCCTGGTAGTTCATGATTGTCATTAATTATCATCAATGCCTCCTAGCTGACTAATCTCGTTGGGACAGAGGCTGGGCATGAGACTATACATATACCATGGTGACCGGTTTGCCTATTCATTGTTTAGCTAATAATAAAAAAATTATTAATGCATGGAACAGTCAACTAGCTACAAGTTCAAAAAATTTTGGACCTAGCTACATCCAAAATGTGCTCCAGCAATAATACCATAATAATTATTATAGGAAGCGAGTACACCACTGATCCAGCATGTTCGTGTGATCTTAGTCTTTGAGTCAGGCAGCTATGGTACCCCAAACACACCGTAAGTTCAAACTTGAATACTCCTGTAAGTGCAAATCCCAGGCAGTCTTTTGATAGCTATAGCTAGGACTTCTTTTGCATCACACACTACTGAACGTGCATCAGTGGGGTTCTCGAGACAGCTCAGGTAACCATGCAGCGTCCAGATTTGACCTGCGAATGAAGCCACGCCCCTCGTTATCTCGATCCTGAAGCTGCCAGGGCTGACTTAGCCTCGTACCCAGGCCCTTTGAGGCCTAGGTACTACGAGGCTAGGGCTGACTCGACCGGCTAACTTGAAAGAAGGCTGTTTAGAACCAAGGAGTAACGAAAACTTTCGGTTTCTGGAACATATTTTATAGGCCAGTAAGCTTACTGTTGGTAAATAGCCACCATAATAATCGACAGTTCACTGAGCTGATCAGCTGAGCGCTCGATCGAACAGGTCCTGGATGCGCCGGCGCACGCGTGCCACTTATATCGGTCACATGACTTCACCATGGTAACACCGTATGAGCATGCGCATTATATGACAAAATGGCTAATCAGACACACCCACTCACAAAACGCGCGCTGTACACACCCACAATTCAATCGCTTCCCTGATAACACAAAACGAGCGTGCCACAGACGTGCGCGCTCCAAAATGGAGTGGATTTATACTCGAACTAAGGTGAGCGGTCATGGTAGTCTTGAGTTAGCCCAGGAAAACAGAAAGAAAGAAAGAAACCTTGACAAATGGCCATTTTTTTTAACATCTGGTTCTGGCCTATACAATTGAGTTGATGGATGATCTTGGTCTTGTTAGATAGATAATTTGCTGTAGATTCTGATTTTCACACTTAGCTCGGAAACTTCACAAAGTTACCTGTTTTGAGATATTTGGACTTTTGTAATGTATTACATATATGGAGTATCCGTGCCATCCCTACTTATAGAGTCTACCGACTCTATGATAACTACCAGGCCCTGAGGGCACTAAAAAAAGAATATATATATAGTAATAAGTATAAAAAACAAGTTGAAGGATGAAGTAGGCCAGGGATGGCAGTGCCAAAAAATACACAAACAAGATTCATAGGGATAACGTATCACATCCACTATACATCCCTAAGCTTGCTTTTTGAGTAGCTGTGCACACACATATTATATATGGGGCACATGCATGCAGGAATGGAAAATCAATACTGTATACCCATGGATCAATATCAAAATATAGCGATACTTTACATACTTCAATTTTATTCAATTGTTGTTTATACTTGTAATAATATAATATATAGCTGTTAGTCTAGTATCCATTGAGAGAAGAGAGAGCCTGGCCCCACTCCATGCATTGCTGTGACAAGGCTAGTTAGCTATAGCCATATTATACCTGCACAATAGGCATCAGAGAGCTTCAGGATCACGTGTATAAAAATGTCTACGAAAGTGCATTAAGAAACGAAAAAGCTGAAGTCCGACTTCAAGTATTCAAGATGATATTGAGTGGAGTACCACGTTCGGGAAAGACCACCTTCTGGAAGCGATTAGCGATGAAGGACTTTGTACCCAGCGAGACATCAACAAGCACTGGAGTAGCAGAGTCACACTTTCTCTCAGCCCACATGAGCACAGAAATGCTTCTTGATTTGCACTTGTACAGCGAAACTAAAGATCTCACAACAGAAGCACTGGCCATATACAAACGTATTTTAGAAGCAGCTCCCACACAGACTGATTCAAGTCAAAGTGAGAGTGTGGTGCCCTCAGAATCCTCGACTACTTCCCCCGAGGAAGAATCATCGAGTATGCCTTCAAATTTAGACAGTAAGGAAAGTGATCAACCACAAGTAACAAACATTCAGACACCTGAAGAATATTGTGATTCGAGTCAATATGAGACATATACCACTGATCTTGATACTAAAGAAATTGATGAATATTTCAATGAATTAACCAATTTCCTACGAAAAGGCGAAAAAGTGCCCACCAATATCCCACTTATTAAGAAAATTTGTCACTTGATTGATACTGGAGGTCAAAGGGCATTCTTAGAACTGCTTCCTACAGTGACGGTGGGTAAAGCACTCTACCTTCTTTTCTTCTCATACGAGCACTTCGACAGCAGAATTCACGAGACAGTTCAAAAGCAAGGTGCCTCTATGGAAGTACACACTGGTACGTTCTATGAACAGATGGATATAGTAATGCAATCATTAATCTGTGTGTCGAGCACTTCCTCCATATCGAAAGATAACGTGGCCCTACTTGTTGGCACACATGTTGATAAAGTTAAACCTCAACACGTGGAAGATGTTAATAGTATCGTTTGTAAGAAAGTGAAACCATTCCTTACAAGTGGCCTCGTGTTTGCAGATGAAGAAAAAGGTAAGATGGTGCTGGAAGTGGGCGTTGAAGAAACTGAGAGGTGTAGTAATCGGCCTGAGGATTATCGAAAATTTATTTTAGACATTGCCGAAAATAAGCTCTCTTGTCCAGAATCTGAGAAGCTGCCACCATCATGGTATATGTTCTCAATTGTGTTGCGCAGGATGAAAATTGTTGGCCATTCAGTGCTTCGATATAGCCATTGTCAGCAGATCGCTAAGAAGTTATATATTAAGGAAACACAGCTCCAGAGCTTGCTATCTCGTCTCCACAAGATCCTTGGAATTGTGATGTATTTCCCAGAAATACATGAACTTGAAGACATAGTCATCTGTGATCCCTCGATCGTGTACAGAGGTATATCAGAACTTATTTTCAATTCGTTCACAAAAAGGAGTACGGTGCGATCCTTGCATTTGAAAAAATGGGGAATATTCGTGTATCAGGAGTTAAAGGAACACTGCACATCGAAATCTATAAATAAAGGATGTCAGCTGTTGATTGACCAGTTAATAATTATACTTCAGCATCTTGGAATCATTGCTCCAGTTCAGTTCAGTCAGCCAAACGTTAACAATTCTTCTACTGAGCCTAAGGACGAGGACCATTCAATACGTGACCTTGATCCAGAGTTCATAATTCCTGCTGTGCTTGATGATGCTCGACCAGAGGATCTCAAACTGCAGCTACGAAATGGAGAGGCCTGCTCAATCATCCCTCTCAGAATGTACTTCAAATGTGGATTTTCCCCAATGGGTGGATTCTGCTACCTCTTCACAAGATTGATATCCGATCGAAAATGGAAACTTCCACTTGAAAAGGAACAGATGATGACCGAAAATAAAGTTTATTGGAGAAACAAAGCCACTTTTATCGTTCAAGCATATCAGAAGAAATATCTTGTGACCCTAGTGTCAACCAAAGTATACTATGAAATTCACATTGTTCATACTCACTCAAAAGAACCATTCCAGCTCAGAACCGATGGTTGCAACATTTGCAAAAAAGTTTGGAACGATATCGAAGCAGTCATTTCCAACTCATTAAATGCACCACTGAAAGAGTACACAGTTGCTTGTCAATGCACCTTGCATGGAAGCGAAGAATTGGAACATGTGATGGAATTTGAAAGCAAACCACACGACAATGAGATTGAAATTAAGGCCAATTGTCTATTAGACAAAAATAGACCACATCCACTTACTGTGGACACTTCTGAACAATCTATAATAGTATGGTTCAAGGTAAGTTGCAAAAGAATTAAATATGCATGTATGCTTTTGGCAGATTGCTAAACTTCACTTTTTGTTGTCTTTGTAGGAACCATATGATCATCAGAAAAAGGACTTGGGCAGTAATATTGAACTATCTACAGACCACTTGTTCATGACCACCTCCAGTGGTGGTCAGCTCAAGTATCAGTGGTCAAGAATTATCAATGAAGTGGAAGAGAAAATTGAGGACGAGGAATGTTACAAAAATAGTGATTCAAAAATCCTAAAGATTGATGGTTTTGAGAGCAAGTATGCTGGAATCTACCGGTGTGTCATTTCAACATCGAGTCGACCTGTAGTATCGATGTCAGCTGAAGTGGAACTAGATTTACCAGGTAAACTTATCACAAGATATAATGATTATATTGAATTATAGTGTTCCAGAGTTTTAAGAAGTGAATGACTTTTTTTTATTGTACAGAACCTCCTGAAGAGTTTAGTACCAAAATGAGTAACAAACAATTTCTGCTCTACCTCAATGCCAATGGCATCTATTATGATGTCTGTAAAGAGTTGAAAGGTACAATAGAATCTGATATACAAATTTTGGTGAGAGCTAATGAAAGCTTCTGAACCAAAATATACCATCTATTCAATTGATGTTCTGTGCTATCAGGAGTACATTACTAGGAGTATGCAACCCACATAGTAGTAGTACAATCATCTCTTTCCAGATTTGACATCACAGAATATCATTAATATGCAACCACTAAAACCATGAAGCCATGAAGGTTGTATCTGCGCTGTCCTATCAGTAACTAACTGCAGCTGCATCTATACAGCATGTAACTCAGTGGTTGCAACTTAAGTACCTTCTAATGATGTTCAGTCCCACGTACAAGGGTGGTTGTGATGTCACATCTGGAAAGAGATGTTTGTACTACTCTACTATTGTGTGTATTGCACACTCCTGGTAATGTACTCCTGGTGCTATGTACATAGCTATATCAGACTGAATGATAAACATAGCAATGAGCCCGTACAGAATTATTATGTCATCATTATGTAGCATTATATCACAATACTTATATTTACAGAAAAGAAAGTCACTGCTAAAGAATTCAATTTGGACTCATACAAATCTTGGTCATTGAATCTACATTTAACAGCCATGGAGGAGAAGGCTCTGCTATCATTATTGGGTATAATATTGAATGATGATTTTGTAACACTGGTACTGTGCATGCGCCGTTATGCCTGTCCTGCATGTGTGGTACTGCAAACCAAAACTTTCATGATTCTGATTGTTATAATTTGCCTTTAGTTGTCGCTGATTGCATGAAGTGCCCGGTGTGTCTTAATGTGCAAGTTGATCCGTGCACTCTCTCCTGTGGACATACCTTCTGTCAACTGTGCTTGGCTCACATGTGGAAGAATAATGAGAAATCTTGCCCAGTGTGTAAGGAGACATGGAAGGCATTACCTGCTATCAGTTACAGTTACAGGTGAGAAGGGTTTACTGCGCTATTGGTTTGAAAGTAATTTGCACCTTTCTTCTCACTTTAGAACAAACATTGAGTGTACTCACGGTCGTGAAGTGGAGCAATTAAGAAAGCGGTATACTTTTGAGGAGAAACAGCTAATTGAGAAATTTTTGGAAGCAAAGGAAAGTTTCAATCAGAAATCCCAAACTCTCCTACAAGAACCAGAAGAAGGCCTACCTGGTAAGTTAGACATGACAGATTCTCTCTCTCTCTCTCTCTCTCTTACTATAATAATGAGTTTAAGTGAATGTCTGCTCTTTCCACATAAAAATTAATTTCTCTCCATCTCCTCTCTCTCACTCTGTCCATCCTTTTACACTAATTCCCTTCATGTATGCTTGTACTTATAAATTATTCATGCAGAAAAGTCATTGTTGGCATCCATTAAGCATCTGAGTCATGAGCAATTACTTTCGTGGTTATGCGACCATCCCGGATTCATGGGAGTTGATTATCAATATGATATTGGCAAACTGAAAAGTATCATAATTATCTTATGCTTTAGCTACATATTGTCACATAATAATAAAATAGATGCCAAACTAAGTGGTAGTACATTTGTAAGCCTGGATAAAGACTCACTGGAATACCATGGATTATCTACTGAATTCCAGATACTACTGATGAAAATTATTGAGAAAGTGGTATGTAATCCTTAGTATCTATTTTCAAAGTTTATTTGAACATTATGTGCCATAGAAAACACACCCACAATCTCCTGAAATTGAGATACAGTTACAAGCACACAAGCAAAAGTCTTTAGAAAGTACGTATACTGCAGCTGCTGATTACCCTAGTACACTGGGAGTTCAGTCTTCAGAAAAAAGTACTTATTGTCAATGAATGTGATATCATCATAATTGTGCTCATTCTCACTGCAGGCAAGTCCCAGATTGAAGAAATTGATACTAAACAATCAATATCAGCTCAAGCAACTGACCTTGGTATGTACTCTATATGCTGGGGAGTATGAGATCCCTGAGAACACTAGTCTAGTCAGTGCCTTCTATTGGCTGCATTATGAGCCATGTGCACCTTCATTAAGCCTATCTGCATACAATTAATCTAATGTGATGTAAATTTAATCGCGTAGCAAAAACAGTTTGATCTCCAAGAGGCATGAAATTCTCCTTTATCCATACTTGATCTACTCTACTGTGGTGTGTATACTAGGATTTAGCCTGTAATAATATAATACTCCTACAATCATAGCCAGACTATGAAATGATGGGGTTCTATGTATATGATCAAGATATTAGAATTATGGCACTCAGCTACATATTCTAGCTACCATGCCCAACCTATCAAAATTTAATAATCATAAGCTTAAGTGGCTTAATTCGAAGAAAAGTGAATAACAAAGATTGCAGGACTCTCTCTGGTAAGTGCAAAGTGCCACTGACTATCGTATAGCGGCGGGAATTAAATTTGGCAGTTGAGCCCAAAATCGGTATTGCAAGAATATTAGCAGATTTAAATTTGGCGGTTTGGTACAGGATCGCCATACGTATATATGCGAGTAGGAAATTTTGACTGATTTGCAATGGTATGTATACTGATCCCACCCACACATGACCATAGTCCTCACTCTTTTATCATGGTGTGACTTTTGGCTTCGGTTTGCCAGTGCACGTTAATATACGCACATGCATTGCGGCCATCCCTAATGATATATTATTATGATACTCGAGATACACATTCCGCGTATTTTCCTATAGTACCTCCTACATGACATTGTACTATGTAAATCCCCTGGCTCAGCCCTCATAAATAGCTACATGAGATAAGTGTAATGGCTACAGGATCTGTTGAATATGAAATTCTCCTTCGCCATACGGTTGATCTTCAACTAGCAGTCAAGGACAATCTCACTCCACTCGGCGCTAAACTTGTCGCTGCTGAAATTATCACCCCCGATCAGTATGGAGAAATCAGAAACCCCCACCGACCAATTAACGAAAGGGGGGCTGACTTAGTTGGATATGTCCAAAATAAAGTGCGCCAGGATCCTCGGCATTATCATGCTTTTGTTGGTGCTCTGAAGAGTGATCTCTCCCAGTATGGTGATATTCTAATGAAATTAGGAGAAACTACATGTAGATTACCACAGGCATTGCCATTGCCTGTGATCCCACGACCCTCCTCACCAAGAGAAGGCCCACAACTGCCTCCTCAAGGTATTTTGTATATGTTGGTCTTGGTTTCATTAGGCCCCCCTAGGTGGCCATGGGCTAAAGGCCATGGCATACCTGGTCCAATGGTCACACTACCGTAGTATACCATCAAATAGCTCACCCCTGCCCCCCTTTTACTGCCCGTTTTCCGCTCTTGACATACTAACTGTAGGCATGGTTGTAATATTAAATTTTATGTGGATATAGAAGTGTCAGCCAAGGTACGGATACCAAATATGACATTTAGCAGCTCCATGTCTGATGAGGATTTCTTTAAGTGGCTTAGATCAAAGGGAGTAAATAATAAGGATTGCAAGACTCTCTCTGGTAGGTACAAAGTGATACTGACTACTAAATCGTGAATATTTCCATCATGTAATGGTATATATATCCTGATTCACCCTTGTATCCTAGGTAACAGGGGTGTTATAACTAAAATATTGACCTCCCCCAGGCAATTATAATCCCCTGTGAACACCATAGTGCACTGCACTAAAAATATGCCAGCCAACAACTTCTACCAGATAAATGCAACCACTAAGAAACTGACCAATCAGGATATATATCAGATGTTGCATGGTAGGCACGTGTATTATGGATTATAAAGCCCCTCCCCCTCGGGCTGCGCCCTCGGGGTCATGGGCTTTATAATCCATAATACACTCCCTACCATGCAATATCTATTACATACATACACGTATACTGACTCCCTGTAGATAGTGGTGTAGCTCCTTCTGGGTTTCTTTTGTGTGATGTGGAAGATTTTGACGATATTGGGCTAACTAAAATAGGAAAGAAGCGAGTTTTAGAGGCTTTTACAAAAGTTAAAGGTATAGTTAATCTCAGGCAAGTCAAAACTCCTGAGCTGTGTACAGTATTGCAGTGATTCATGCAATACAATGTCATAATAATAATATTATCTACTCCTACACACACAGGCCAACACCGTGATCAACAGCCTTCAGAAGACGACCATTCCCATGCAGGATCGAGGGGTCATGCATCTCAGCACTTTAGTTAAGCGGAGGGAAGAGATGAATGCACAGTCAACGGTGCACATTAGTAATCCTCCATCAAGTACCCCCAACATAATTATTACATTATTTTGTTTCAGAGTCCATACACTCACAATCCTTTGCAACTGGTATACCACTGGAATTTTCAAAGGCTATGAATCGTGATAGACTAGCAGAGTGGTTAACTAACTTACTGGGAGATGATTATCAACGAGATATCAGCAAATTGAGGGGTACATAATATTATTATCTGCTATTTAGGCTATCGATGTCATGTATAATATTTTTGACAATCTATTAATGGGACATTAGACGAACTAATTGATGGGTGTACATTCAAAGACCTGGATGAAAGTGGTCTAAGACAAATTGGAGTATCATTTGGATTCCGGAAGACATTACTAAATATTATTAAAAATATGGTATGTGTGATATACATCATTGTACTACTGATACAGTATTAGTCTGGTATCTTTTTATAGCAAACTCATGGTGATATCAGTGAGACACTGTCATCACAGCAGCAGTCTTTGACAAGTATGGCAGCTACGCCAACCTCTCCTGCTGCTGAGAAAAAATCGAAATTAGGTAAGCAGTCATGCATCGTTTAATCACCTGGCTACATATTATATGCTGTGAATGCATGCTGCACAGCTCGCTGTTAAGCGCACACTTTAGTTTTATGTGCTCCCTTTCAGGCGCATATGCCTAGCAAGCCACCTAAATAATTGAGCATGCAGAGATTGGAGGCTGGTATATAGGACAGACCTTGAGAAGTCACTTTTCACTTTTGGCCTTAGCACTGTTCCAAGGCACTTTTGTTATGTTCACCCTGCCTATTGCCCTTATCCATAATTACACAGATAGAGCTCGCCTACGTGAAGCATTGAAAATATTAATGCTAGCATAATAGGCTCAGATTTACCAATTTGAAGGTGTGGTTTGATCTTGACCACATGATCTAATAAATGTCTGCTAGTACTAGCTCTGAAGATAGCTCAAAACCTGTTTTGTCAAATTCATTCTCACATAAGCAAGGATAATCCTTAAGAGACTACCTTGAGGGTACGATTATTTGTGGCCACAAATTTTAACGGATTTCAGAAATGGTGTATTTAGCGGGTACTCATTTTAGCGATTTTTCAAAATTAGCATTCTATTTATTCGAAAATGTTGAAAACATTAATATTGGCGGGTACAATTCTTAGCAAAATTGGGCAAATCGCTAATTTAGTACCCGCAAACAAAAGTGTCCTTAAGGTACATACAGACCATTGTTATGATTCAGTATAATTCAGGATGTGATTAATTATTGCGTAATATTGTTTTCAAGGATTTTTGAGTATTTTTCAAGAGCATAATAGGGACTATTTTGTAGGCATACTGGAATAATGGGCAGAACTCTGAGCATAAAAAATAGAATAATAGGCAATTTTTAGTATAATTGGTCAAAGCCTAGCTATAGCAGCGATGCACAATCCCCACCTACAGTCCGGACGCCAGTGGATGAACATCCAACGTTCTCCAAGGACATGGGACATGAGCAACTAGCAGTGTGGTTAAGAAACCACCCCAGCCTGACTGGGGCAGATTATGAAGAAGATATCAGAAAACTAATGGGTACATAAGCATGACAGTATATTATATTATTATTATTGTACGTGTGCTGTATCATGACCATGATAATATTTCATTTACTAGATGCCAGGATTAATGGATTTGTATTCCTGAACCTGAATGAAAGTAGGCTATCGCAATTTGGAATATCACTAGGATTCAAATTTGCGATCATGAGTATCATAGAAGACATGGTATGTTTATGAGAAAAACATCATTTGGGTAGCTATTTATATCTTTGTATAATTATTATATTATAATATAGAGAATGGGCCAGCAACCTACTAAAAGTGATGAGAGACTACCAAGGGACAGTGTAGCTATTTCCAAAACACAGCATCAGTCAACCTATTCTGAAAAATTAAAGCCCAAAATTGGTAATAAGTTGTAATATCATGCACACATTCGTACCTACTATAACTGATAGCCCTTTTCTTCATAATAATAAAATTTAGGCTAGTTGCTATAGGCTTATACACAAAGTCATACAACTAGAATGCATGCACTGCATGATCATAGTGTTCGAGCTTACTAGAATTCATGATTGTATGCAATATGTAGGGCCTTTGATTACAGATTTCTCCTATAATTGTACCTTAGGTTTTCTTGGCCTAAGTGATTTACGAAGAGTCCAAAATACTCTGTGGGATGCCCGTACCCAGTGGTACAACCTGGGATTAGACCTTGACATCAGCCCAGACTCTCTGGACTCCATTGAACTAGCTAATGCAGGGAACCCTGAACGCTGTTTCAGAGCCATGCTCACCAAGTGGCTGAGAGAATACCACCGACCAACTTGGAGCGCATTAGCTGAGGCCCTCAAGTCTCCTTCAGTTGGATTGAGTCATCTAGCTGAAGAAATAAATTCTTAGAATGATAACAAGCTTATTACATGAGTGTAGTTTGTCATAATGATCATTACATTATGTTATTACAGCTCTAGTACCAGTGCAATCATAATTAATTTTTACGTCATTGATTTTTTTGTTCACTCAATCATAATTATAGTAAGAAACCTTCATGAATTTCAGTTTGAGGGCCATCTGCAAAGATTTTCTCCACAAAACTTGCACAAGTGGCACTATTAATCGAAGGGTTCAGAACCCTAGCCTATTATACGTAGTGGTCTAGATCTAAACACAAAATTTAATATTGACCCCCAATTGCAAACGAAAACACATTTTATGGGCTGTAGAAATTAATTAACAATTTAGTAGAGTACATGTACATGCAGTGTATGATGGGTGTTTAGTTTACCAGTATAATTCTTAGCCCTTCAATTATACTAAATTAAATTTTAGCATTAGCATCACCATCAAGTGTGGCATCACAATAATAAACAAACATAATAACTAGAATAATATCAAAAAATCAATAAGTTTACATTCTATATACCATAGACACAATAACATCATGATAATTAATATTATCAAAACACAGGGTGCATAGTTAATAACACTTAATAATATGGGGGAAGTGTGTTCCTAATGTTTTGCATACATGTGGATTTTTGCTGGCCGCGTTGGTGGGTGGGTGAGGGGTGCAGGGTGGGGTCAACTAAAGGTCACTTCAGCAGGGCTTTTACTTCATCACCCTCTAGGTAGGAGGGGCCATCAGGGGCCTTGCCATTCTTACTAGCACCCTGGAGAGAGAGAAAGAGAGGGACAGAGGGAGAGAGGGAGGGGGAGAGGGCGACTGAATGATCCATACTTCTTTGGAAGACGACCCTTTACCACTAAAACGACCGGTGATTGGTAATGGTCGTCACATTCACTGCGTAGCAGGAAGGATGTCTCGCATAGCTTAAGGCTTATACTATAGGGTGCAGGGCATATCAAAGAGGGGGGAAAACTTAAATACACAAAATCTGAATGGGTAGAGTATCATCAAGTGCTTAATTGATTAAGTTCATGCCTGATTATGCTACTATTTGAGTAAATGTGGTAGTAATGATGATAACTTATTATTAAGGTACATTGCAGTCAACAACACTTACACTGGAGACTAGGACTCTGACACACTCCTCGTGGTCTTCATATACAGCAGCCAGCAACGCTGTGATACCATGCTTGTCTGGTAGACAGTGAAGATCTATCTCCCTCAATTCTCCTCCCTCTCTCTCTTCCCCTCTCGTCTCTTATAAGCTAGCGAAGCACTCATAAACATGCACTCGATCATGTCTAGTTTAACCCCTGTTCTGAACCAGATATTTCACCCCTAGCTCTCCCCCCCCCCCTCTCTCTCTCTCTCTTTCTCTCTCTCTCTCCCTCTCCCTCCCTCTCTATCTCCAACTTACGTCTAGCTTAGCTCCCTTCTTAACGAGATACTTGATCAGTTCTACCTGGCCATAGTCGGCTGCGTAGTGGAGTGCATTTCGCCCATTCAGCAGTTCTGAGTCGATTTGGAAGTCGCAGTGCGTGTGTACGTGTATGGGTCTGTTGACGATCCTTTACCAATTGTCATAATTGAGAGCAGGCGGTGAAATTGGTGCTTTCTCCATGTAACCTTCTTAACATTACATCATCAGATATCCATAAGTACAGTATAATATAGCTTGCTACAGTATTAAGCTGTATGCAGGTGTCTTATGTGTCCTTGGTGACATAGGTGCTCTTGGTGTCGTAGGTGTCCTTGGTGTCATAGGTGCCCTTGGTGTCATAGGTGTCCTTGGTGTCCTAAGTGTTGTAGGTGTCCTTGGTGTCGTAGGTGCCCTTGGTGTCCTTGGTGACGTAGGTGCTCTTGGTGTCGTAGGTGTCCTTGGTATCGTAGGTGTCGTAGGTGTCCTTGGTGTCGTAGGTGCCCTTGGTGTCGTAGATATCCTTGGTGTCGTAGGTGCCCTTGGTGTCGTAGGTGCCCTTGGTGTCGTAGGTGTCCTTGGTGTCGTAGGTGCCCTTGGTATCGTAGGTGTCCTTAGTGTCGTAGGTGTCCTTGGTGTCGTAGGTGCCCTTGGTGTCCTTAGTGTCGTAGGTGCCCTTGGTGTCATAGGTGCCCTTGGTGTCGTAGATATCCTTGGTGTTGTAGGTGCCCTTGGTGTCGTAGGTGCCCTTGGTATCGTAGGTGTCCTTGGTGTCGTAGGTGCTCTTGGTGTCGTAGGTGTCCTTCCATGGTGCCCTTAGTGTCGTAGGTGTCCTTGGTGTCGTAGGTGCCCTTGGTGTCCTTAGTGTCGTAGGTGCCCTTAGTGTCATAGGTGTCCTTGGTGTCGTAGGTGCCCTTGGTGTCGTAGGTGCCCTTGGTGTCGTAGGTGCCCTTGGTGTCGTAGGTGCTCCTGGTGTCGTAGGTGCCCTTGGTGTCATAGGTGTCCTTGGTGTCGTAGGTGCCCTTGGTGTCGTATGTGCCCTTGGTGTCCTTGGTGTCGTAGGTGCCCTTAGTGTCGTACGTGCCCTTGGTGTCGTAGGTGTCCTTGGTGTCTTAGGTGCCCTTGGTGTCCTTAGTGTCGTAGGTGTCCTTGGTGTCGTAGGTGCCCTTGGTGTCCTTAGTGTCGTAGGTGTCCTTGGCGACGTAGGTGCTATTGGTGTCGTAAACCATCAAAAGGCTGCAACCTTAATGAGCTAGTTGTTGACTTCTACAACCGAGGTGTCACAGGTACACTGAGGAAAGGATCAGTTATTCCACTATCTGCTCCGATACTGGCAACAAACTATGAACTCAGTAATGAAGACAGATCAGGCAAGATTTATCAAAATTAATAATGCGATGATAATTTTGTTTTCAATCTAATACCAGGATAAAATTCAGTGTGTATTGTTCCATTCCGTAATCCCCCAATAGCCCCCACTGACGATGAAGAGCAGGATAGCTTTGATCAACTTGATGATTTATTGACTGATGGTGACTTATCTTCTGCATGTGGCTGGGTTATCAAAGTTGGTAGCCACTTGGACAGTAGACAAGAAGTTCGAGAAATGTTAAAATATAAGCCGCACTGTATAGTGTCTTACAAGTAATCATTGAGCAACCCGTCTACTTCTACTTGTGACACTATTGCTGTGTTGCATGCAATATTATAATATTTGCACATAATAACAATATTATGATTCACTTCAGTTAATCACAATATCCATTAATATTAAATTTTTATCGAATTAATACTAGCTACGCAAATAGCTAGCGCACCATGCAAGAGCAACATCCACAAGCTAGCTATATGCAACCTATAGGACATAACCCAGTATAGCTATAGCTATGTCCACCAAGGAAAGTAATACCAATGGCACCTTAAACACATAGGGCACCAGGACACCTATGATACCATGGACACCTAGGACACCTTAAGTCTAAGACACCAAGGATACCAAGGGCACCTAGGGCACCCAGGGCACGTACGACATAATGGACACCTAGGGCATCCAGAACACCTTAAGATACGAAGGATATCAATTTAAGGGCACCTACTACACTAAGGACACCTACGACACCAAGGGCACCTACGACACCAAAGACACCTACGACACCAAGGACACCTACGACACTAAGGACACCAAGGGCACCTACGACACCAAGGGCACCTACGACACTAAGGACACCAAGGGCACCTACGACACCAAGGACACCTACGGCACCAAGGGCACCTACGACACCAAGAGCACCTACGTCACCAAGGACACCTACGACACCAAGGGCACCTACGACACCAAGGACACCTACGACACTAAGGGCACCTACGACACCAAGGACACTAAGGGCACCTACGACACCAAGGACACCTACGACACTAAGGACACCAAGGACACCTACGACACCAAAGACACCTACGACACCAAGGACACCTACGACACTAAGGACAAGGACACCAAGGGCACCTACGACACCAAAGACACCTACGACACCTACGACACCAAGGACACCTACGACACCAAGGGCACCTACGACACCAAGAGCACCTACGTCACCAAGGACACCTACGACACCAAGGGCACCTACGACACCAAGGGCACCTACGACACTAAGGACACCAAGGGCACCTACGACACCAAGGACACCTACGACACCTACGACACCAAGGACACCTACGGCACCAAGGGCACCTACGACACCAAGAGCACCTACGTCACCAAGGACACCTATGACACCAAGGGCACCTACGACACCAAGGACACCTATGACACTAAGGGCACCTACGACACTAAGGGCACCTACGACACCAAGGACACCAAGGGCACCTACGACACCAAGGACACCTACAACACTAAGGACACCAAGGACACCAAGGGCACCTACGATACCAAGAACACCTACGACACCAAGAGCACCTATGTCACCAAGGACACATAAGACACCTGTATACAGCTTAATACTGCAGCAAGCTATATTATACTGTACTTATGGATGTCTGATGATGTAATGTTAAGAAGGTTACATGGAGAAAGAACCGTGAAATTTGCGTAGTGTCCTGATTAAAGGAGGTATCCCTCAATAATGATCTCTTCCTTTCCCTCCCTTCCCTCTTTCTCTCTCTCCCTCTTCCTTTATTCAGTATTGTAGTAGTTGTGACGGTACATGTATGTATATTTTCAAAAATCCATTTTCCTCCAGATTGTGGGTGCTACTCCCAATGATCTCCAGGACTACACCTATTACTTCATCCCCGCCCCCTGGCTCACTGTCAAACTGATGAGGCTACTGCAGTGCTTCAACATACCAGGTAATATACAGATGAACTTTGAACTCTGCACTCCACTACAATTATAATAGCCAAAATGCTATATACCTCAAGGAATTCTTGGTACTAATCTTAGCAAAATTAGCGATTTGCCCTATTTTCGCTAAAAATTGTACCCGCAAATATTAAATTTATCAATCTTTTTTGAAAAATCTCTAAAATTAGTACCTGCTAAATGCACTACATGTAGTTCCTAAATCCACTAAAATTTGTACAATTGTATAATTATGTAGCCCTGAGGTAAAATTTGATATTTTGTCATGTTTTCAGATGACCCTGTAGTCCGTGCTCGTTTGAGCGAGGCTCTTGAGACTGTCTTGAACAAGACCCAGGAGCCCAACAAATCAAAGAAGGTTCAACACTCCAACGTTAAGAATGCTGTGCTGTTTGAAGCCATCAACCTCATCCTGCACTTCCAGGGGTGAGAACAACTGTTCAGCATTTTGCTTTAATACTTGCACGTTATTGGTTGTATACACCTACATGTACCATAGATCACGAAATTTTCGCTGTTAAAAAATTTTCGTCAATGACCTTTTTCGATGAAAATTAAACACGCGAAATATTTTGTGTAACGTATGCTGACCTATACATGTACCTATTTTGGTCGCTAAAGTCTGGCGACGAAATTTAGACTACACGAAAAATTTGCAAGCAAAACATTTTACTGGCGAAAATATCCCGATCTACAGTACTTACATGTATTTAGCTTCAGATCAGCCCCCCTTCCCCCCCCCCCCCCCCCACACCCACAATTTTACCATTGGCTACTAACTTCATTATACTTAAGATTTTGTATTCTTTGGGTACCTCTGTCTCTCAATTTATAAACGTGCCATTTTGTTTCTCTGTGTTCACAGTGACCCTAGCCTCCAGGTCCGAGCCTGCAACCTCCTTGGAGGATACCTCACTCACAAGGAGACCAACATGAGATACCTGGCTCTAGAGAGCCTCAGCCACCTTGCGACCTCTGACCTCTCAAGGGAGGCAGTCAAGAAACACCAAGACACTGTGCTAGAGCAGCTAAAGGTAATAATATACCGTATAGCCGGAAATATTGGCGGGAATTAAATTTGGCAGTTGAGCCCAAAATTGCTATTGCAAGAATATTGGCGGATTTAAATTTGGTGGTTCGGTATGTGATCACCATACGTATATATGCAAGTAGGAAATTTTGGCGGATTTTAATTTGGCAGTTGTAATATAGACCGCCAAACCGCCAAATTTAATTCCCTGCCAAATTTCCGGCTATACGGTATTATGTATTCACACCCTCACACATACATCTTCACACGTACACATATCTCCCACCCCCCACCCTCTCCAGACCGAGCGTGATGTTAGTGTTCGTCAGCAAGCTATCGACCTCCTCTATGCGATGTGTGATCACACCAACGCCCAGACCATCGTGGAGGAGATGCTCCACTACCTGGAGAAGGCAGACTACTCCATTAGGGAAACTCTGGTATGCTGCTCAATACATACTGTGTACATGTAGTACTAGAGACACTTGGTAAAAATACTGTAAAGTTGGAAATAATGCATTGGGGGAATTAAATTTGGTGGGTGGGTCCCAATTCAAATTTCCTCTGAAAACGTCAGATTGCAGCGGAGTACAAGGTACATGTACCAGTGACGTTTTCAAAGGAAATTTGCTCTTCCCTGTATACAGTATAATATGTATTTGGTAAGGGGTCGTCACTGGATATAGATCTTTAGTGCATTTGTATATACATATATACATATTTCCCCACCTATCCAACTGTGACTGGTAAAGGGTCATCAATTTGTCTAGAGTTTAGTGCATATTTCCCTGGACTCCAGGTTTTGAAGATAGCTATTCTATCCGAGAAGTACGCTCATGACTACACCTGGTATGTGGACACGATCCTGAATCTGATTCGTCTTGCCGGGGACTATGTCAGCGAGGAGGTCTGGTACAGGATCGTCCAGGTTGTCATCAACACCCAGGAGGTTCAGGGATATGCTGCAAAAACCTGCTTCGAGGTGAGATAAGAAATGGTGTCGAAAAATGTGTGTGTGTGTGTGTGTGTGAGTGTGTGTGTGTATGTGCATTGATATATACAGTATTGCTGGAAATTGTTGCCAATTTCACCATGGTAATTTTTATCCCTCAAATTTACATATGTAATTACCCCTTTTCAGGCCTTCATTTAGAAAGTTTCCCAAAGGGGGGCACAGCAAGCTAGTATGAGATCTAGGGGGGCAAGACTATTTTCCATGTGTGTGAGCACACAATCTCTAGGGGGTCTGGGGGCATGCTCCCCCAGGAAATTTTGTATTCTGGACTCCATGAGATTGCTTCTGGTACACTCTCAGGCACTACGTTTTGAATGCTCTTAGCTAGTACTTATTATCATGATTATTATTCACGTTTGGTCAATTTCTTTGGCTATATGCATGTGATAATACTACATTGTACAATGTAGCTTTACAAGGGGGCAGGGGAGGTGGGCGAGTGCCCCCCTGCCCCCCCCTTCCTAAATGAAGCCCTGCCTTTTAATTGACTCCCATGAGGTAGCTAGGATGGCAGTAGCTGAACCTTTGTATGCATGTGTGCTATATATATGATACAGTTTTGCATTCTGATAGGTATTGATATTGTTATATAAATCCTGTATTTGATTATTTGTTTTGTGTGATCAGGCGCTTCAGGCTCCTGCGTGTCATGAGAACATGATCAAGGTCGGTGGCTACATCTTAGGAGAGTTTGGGAACCTCATAGCCGGAGATCCAAGGTCAAGGTACGCCATTATTTCCAGGAGTGATTATTGGTGTTTTTTTTACCATTGCACATACAAACCATCCAAATACATGTACCGTGTTTATGCTAATAGAACGCAAGCTAAAAAATTACTATTTTAATTTTGCGCGATTTTCTGGTAAAGGTCATCACTCGCTCCATTAAGATATACTACGAAAAAGCCTAGAACGCGAATTTTCTTGCTCTAATTAGATCATGCGTTTTATTAGCATAAACATGGAATCTTTATGATATTTAGTGTGTATATCTTCTTTCCATTCCCATTCCAGTCCTTTAGTCCAATTCCAATTACTCCATTCCAAGTTCCACCTGTGTTCCGTTCCAACGCGAGCGTTGATTCTCTCTACCTATGTCAAGTTCATCAACCTGTTCCCTGAGATTAAGCCGCAGATTCAGCAGATCCTGTCCTCCGATAGTCAGTCTCGAAATGGCAGTCAAGAGCTCCAGCAAAGGGCCATTGAGTATCTTCAGCTGACTACCATAGCCACCCCAGATGTACTGGTAAGTATGAAATTTTATTGAAAAATCAATCAAGGTTTAGCAATTTTTTCAAAGAAACGTTTCCAAGAAAGTCACAGAAAATTATGTGTGTATTCTGATGGTAAAACTTACAGTTTTAAGATTTTCCACGTGAATGATGAATGTTCAAAATGTCCATTTCTGCACACGTCACGTACACATGTACATGTATAGAAATCGACATTTTGAACATTCATGTGATATGCTAGTACAGTTTGGCTCAAATATGCAAGAAATTTATCGAAACATCAATCCAGCTGTGACCTCTTTTGGAAAGAAAATGCACAACTACACGGCTAATACATGTACACACAAACTCTCTCCCCCCCCTCCCCTTCCATAGGCTACTGTTCTCGAAGAGATGCCTACTTTTCCAGAGCGCGAGTCGACTCTTCTCTCTAAGCTCTACCAGTCAGCGCCATGGACCGCTAAACTACACAAGACGTTGGGGGAGGAGTCAGTGGGCGGGGCCACGAGGGAGGAAGAACCCCCTGCCCCTGTCATTAATGATATCGGTCAGCCAGTTGGAGATACTCTAGTCAGCACATCGCGTAAGAGTATTATAGCCAGAATTTTTTTTCCCAGCAGAAAATTTTTTTGCCAATCTCATCATCAGCTCTCATCGGCAAAAATTTTTTGTTCTATGCTAATAAAGATATTATGGTGATAATATTATTATATATACTAAATTAACGAAAAAATTTATCCCACCAAATATTTATGTAGTTTAGAGGTGCTGGGCTTGGTGTTATTTTTGTCCAGCGAATGAATAGATTAGTAGCGATTGCTACAAAATAAATAGATCTCAATTTTATGGTTTTTGGAGGATTTGCTGCTTGATGACCTAGAGTTAAAAGTACTTTAAATAGCCCATCACGTTAGCTAGACAGACAAAAACAATTATTAAGAGGTTGACAGGTGCATTAGCTACTAAGGGGTTAGTGCAGCATAGTACCGGTAAGCAACAAACTGTTACTACACTCTACACTACCAGCAAATAAACGAATAAATAAACAAGATAAGTTAATTAACTTGCGTTGACCAATCAAATTGCAGCAGAGTACAAGGTACCGGCAACACTGTGAACATCTGCACGATTGTGAAATATCCCCTTATAGCATTAGGTACCGGTAGTAACAATCTACGCTACTAACAAATAAATAAATAAATAATAAAGGAGACCAGTTAATTAACTTGTCAAATTGCAGCAGAATACAAGGTACCGGCGACACTATGACCATCTGCAAGGTTGTGAAATATCCCCTCGTAGGTACCGGTACAATCTACGCTACTAACAAATAAATAAATAATCAGTTAATTAACTTGTCAAATTGCAAGGTACCGGTGATACTGTGACCATCTGCAAGGTTGTGAAATATCCCCTCACAGCATTAGTTACCGGTATATATTACTCGCTACAATCTACGCTATTAACGAATAAACAAATAAATAAAGGAGATAAGTTATTAACTTGTGTCGACCAATCGAATTGCAGCAGGGTACAAGGTACCGGCGACACTGTGCACATCTGTGCGGTTGTGAAATACCCTCTCCTCTGTTAACCAGAGACACCTGTGCAGCGATGAATATTTATTTGTTGCTGTATTTCAGGGGATGCTATTGATCGTGTTATAGTTACATTATTGATCCATGTAGGTAGCTACTAGGATGTATGTATAGGTGAACTTGTGTTTAATTACGGAGGTATCCTCTTTTTAGGGATAATTTGTTTCTATTTCATTATGATCTCTCTCTCCCTCTGTTCTTCTCTACCCTTACATACTTTCTCTCTCTTTCTCCTCACTCTCTGTTTCTTTCTCCCTCCCCCCAGCTCCTGAGTCAGCAGCCCCTGGCCCCTCTGATCAAGGCCTACTAATTGATGTATTTGGAGGTCCCCCAGCCCCGCCCCCCGCAGCAGCCGCTGAGGTTACCACACCCCCAACAGCGACGGGACTTTCCCCTGGAGCGGAGGAAGGATACATGAGATTCTTACTGAAGAATAATGGAGTCCTGTTCGAGAATGAAATGCTTCAAATCGGAGTCAAGTCAGAATATAAGAAAAATCTAGGTTGGTTTAATTTCCTCCCCTCCCTCCCTCCCTCCCTCCCTCCCTCCCTCTCTCTCTCTCTCTCTCTCTCTCTGTCTCTCTCTCCCTCTCTCTCTCTTTCTCTATCTCTCTCTCTCTCTATCCCTCTACTTTCTTTCACACCTGCATGCACATAATATGGACAAATGTGTTCACACACACACAATATTATTATGCAGGTCGTATTGGAGTGTTTTTTGGCAACAAATCCTCAACCAGTCTAAAAAACTTTTCTTCGAGTGTTTCTCTGGCTGGTTCACTGGAAGAGTGTCTCAACATTCAGGCCAAGCCGATTGACTCTACGATAGAGAACGGGGCCCAAGTACAACAGGTCGTAAACGTTGAATGCAAGGCACCGTTCTTTGAAGCACCTCTACTGAATGTCCAGTTCAAGTAAGAGGGGAGTATATAGTCTAGAGGGGCAGGGAAACTATCCTCCTCAGTCTCTCTTTGTCTCTCTCTTTCACATACACACACGTGCATTACACGCATGTGTATAAATATTCATTTTCCAACACTGGCTGGGATGTCAATTTTTCAGTCTATCAATAAATTGAAGATTTTGGCTTTATTTTAATTGATGTATTGTGTTTATGCATAAACGGAGTTATCTATCTGTGCTAAAATCTCGGTACTATTATTCATAAAGAATTCTGGAAGGTTTCTTTTCTCAGAGCAGGTCGTATTTTGTGCCCAGATGGTCAGTACCACCTGTGCAGCTGCAGCTGAGATTGGTGGCACCTGCAAACAATAATAATCCTATGCACTATCACTACAACTATACTCTTGCTACAACTAAACAAGTTTCACTCAGACTAGAACATTTCCTAGACACTTGATAGCACAGGTGTAGCTATCATTATTGAATTAATTTGGCTGTTGTCTGTTTATTGCAGTGTTGGGGGCAGTCCCCATCAGTTGGTACTCAAGCTGCCCGTCTTCATCAACAAGTTCATTGAAGAGACGATCATGGGATCCGCTGACTTTTTCTCACGATGGAAACAACTAGCAAAGTATGAGCCCTTCCACAAAGACACATCCTCCCCCTCTCTCTCTCTTTCTCTCTCTCTCTCTCTCCCTCCCTCCCCCTTCTCTCTCTCTTTCTCTCTTTCTCTCTTTCTCCCTCTCTCTCTCTCCCCCGTCCCTCTCTCTTGCATTATGTACTCAAAATTACATACGCACACAATATTATTGTAGCTAATTGTGCTAATTTTCATTATTGCTCTTTCCCCTGTAGTCAAGAGGCACAGAAGATATTTGCTGCTAAGCACTCTATGGAAAAGGAGTTTGCTGCATCAAAGGTTACCTATATGTACTGACAATACTCTGTATTTCACAATCTTGATCTTTGGGGGAGCGGAGCTTAGGCGGGTGTTAGTATATGTGTGTTTGGGGGGCAGTGGATTATCATGTAGAGAACCAACTGTTGACCCCCTAGACTAACTACTTTTGATTACACTCTCACTTGTTCAGTTGTATAATTATGATGCTCTTTTTTTGTTCATTTTTTCTGTGGTATGCAGTTGAAAGGTTACGGTGTGTCTGTGCTAGTGGGGGTGGACCCAAATGAAGACAACTTTGTATCTGCTGGGATAATCAACACTCGAACCACTCTCATTGGATGCCTCCTGCGACTAGAACCAAACAAGGAGACAAAGGTAAGCCCCTGTCATAATTAACATGAGGAGAGAGGGGAGAGAGAGAGAGAGAGATGTGATAAGGTTTTGACTGATTACTAGTACCGTAGAATCCCGTGATTACGCCCCCCCCCCTCGCGCATAAGCCCCCCCCCTCCATTTTTAGCTCAAGTTCCTGCATAGGTACTTTTGTCTCGCGTATAAGCCCCCCCTCCCTGACTGTAAAATGGAGCCCATAAATCAACAAAAACAGTAGCTACAGCTAGCAAACTAGCTATTTGTGTCATCTTATGCCTTACTTTGTCGTTTTTCTCGAGTTTTGCCCACCAAACAGCATGAGAAAGTACAGAGATCGCGCGCCCACGTGGCATTCGACGGTCGGTAATGGTCGTCACACGGAAATGTCAGGATCCCGCGTATAAGCCCCCTCCCCACTTTTGCCCAATCCTAGCATGCACAAAGGGGGGGTGTAATCGCGGGATTCTACGGTATATAAAATTCAGTTCAGGGTGCCCCTTAGGCCACACAAACTTGAATCTGTTTCAACCTACCGCTTCTACCTTCATTATGCACCTATCAATGCAAATCCCCACCCACCCCCTCCCGGGCACAAGTGGGGATTTGAGCGTCTCTTGATCCTCAAGCCCTGCCCCAGGGGTGGTGCTTTTGTATACTCAGAGTATTGTGTATTACATGCTCCGTATACTTATACTAGGGTTATTTGCCAAAATATTTGCCCCCCGGGGAGCGTCTTTTTCACCCCCTCCGTGGCAAATCCCCACCCATGCCCGGGAGGGGGTGGGTGGGGATTTGCATTGATAGGTGCATTATTGCCTTGAAACACCAGCCACACCTCTTTTTTGCTAATTATTTGGGCGGTTCCAGGAAACCACACCCTCAAAATGCCATAATATGTATAGGTTACATCACGAGGTGGAGGTCTCTACGGGATTTACACACCGAGGGCCGGAGGCCCGAGGCTGTGTAAATCGCGTAGAGACCGAACCGAGTGATGTAACTGACTTGTACCATGGGCTACGTAGTCCTGACAACGTATCTACGGCATAGCAACTACAGCGCTGGCCATAAAAGGCTCGAGCGCGTACCTAGCAACAGTTCAAACCATCGTCGTCGATCGAGTTGACGCTGGACATCGACGCGTAGTGAGCCGACGCCGTTTTCTGTCCAACTCGAGCTTCTTCCTTGACATTCAGAACCACAATACTATCGTCGCTGCGTACAAAAGGCTGGCCATGTCATCGCTGTCTTGATTTCAACTCGAGGTAGTCAGAGTGCAGCTCAGTTTTTACTACTGCTGACTTGGCAATCATTCGCTCCACCCATTCAATTAACGCAGTAAGACCTGCCCACTAATCATCTGCATAGAGTACTCTGCATAGCACTAGAGCTCTGTACTTTATCTCTTTCACTAACAAAAGATGCCCTAGCAGGCATGATCATGTAAAATTTCATAGCCTCAGAGGTAGGTGTCTATCTAGATAGACACCTCCTAGGAGGTGTCTATTTTATTTAAACACCTCCTATAAATCAATCTGATTGGTCAGAATGTTACAACCATGGTACAAGAATAATGAATAATGAATAATGACCGCCCGCCTGCATAGAAATATAAAAACGGGTGGACGAGAAACTAACAATATAATTTGATTGGCCTTAATTTGTCTACTTTTTGTCACTGTTTTATCTCATTCCTGTTTCAGATGTACCGTATCACAGTGAGAACATTGAATGAGGCCGTGTCAAGAAAGATATGTGACATTCTCTCAGAACAGTTTTAGCCAAAAAAGAAGATAATATTTTTCTGTTCCTTTTCTTTTCATAGCAACTGTTGTATATAATTATTGCTATTATTATAAATATTATAAATACTTGTCTATTGTTGTACAGATTAAGAGATTATTGTTATTAAACATGTTTGTACATGTCATGATTGTGACTGGCTTGATAATGATATTCATAGCTTGTAGAACCTAGCTATGGGATATTATGGTAGAACACGTTTAGATGATTATCGTGATTAATATCCACCATCTCATAATGTATTACGGCATTTGCAGACAGTGGCTAGCTACAGTAGCTAGTTCGCTATAAATAAGTGGCTAGGTTAGTGAGGTGCTTCATTCTTTTCTCATCATAATAGCATCATCATGAGTCGAATACTAGCTAGCAAGCTTAGTGCCTCAATTTTGGCATATTAAAGTCTTTTAATATTGATATCCCTGGTTTATATGGCGTAATTGAAGGGCTGAGAGCCAGAGTGGCCTAACCCACAAATGTTGAATTAGCCCCCCAAATCTTGAAAGTATGTTTAAAATGTGTTTCATGAGCTACAGAAAATTCACATTTCTGAAAATTTTAGTAACTTGGTAGAGTACAATGTACGGTTTTTACTGAGTCAATTTTTGGACTTTTTAGACAATTCCCCACATTTACTTTGGGGTTAGCCCACTATGGTTCTCGGCCCTTCAATTGATAGTCATCTATAATGGCAAAAGAACTAACTAAGGTAATAATAACTACTGTACGCAATACATTATGATAATATCTGTCACAGTTGTCATAAAATTATTATGTTTACAAATAAATTAATTCTGTAGGATGAGAAGGAGCTACTTCAGCTATGTCGTGACGAGACGTCATGCAAGAGTACTCCTATCAGTCAGTTTGCTGCTCTACTAGATCAAGGAGCTATGGTGAATATCCATGATGAGGTACACCACTCAACAACTAATAGCTATAGTATTATTATTTTTAATATTTTGGTCTGATCGATCTAAGTAGCTATGGCTGTTTAATCCAATGTTGTTTCACTGTAGAAGGGCAACCATCCACTTTATCTGGTCAGCTACTATGGAAGGAGAGATCTCGCTGACCTTTTCCTTCAACACAGTGCTGAGGTGGACTTGGTTACAAATGTGAGGCTCTAAAGCAGCTATATGCCAGCTAAAACATAGTCAGGGGCGGAGAAATAGGGGGGGCAGGGGGGGCTTCAGCCCCCCCCCCCCCCCCCCCCCCCCCCCCACTTTGGAAACAAGGGGGGCTGAGCCCCCCCATTTTATCACATGCCCATACTACAAAATTACAGCAACATAATTCTATCATAATTCTAGGCGTTTGCAAAGAGTGCTAAAGTAGAAATTGCTACTAAAATCAGTCCAAAAACTGGTGCCAGATTGCATCAGAAACGCTCTCAGAGAGTCGAAATTTCCAAAATTTTATGGGGGAGCATGCCCCCAGACCCCCCTAGGTGGGCTGTGGCCATATGCCCACAGCCTAACGCTTGTCACAGCCCGCGCAAAAATAACTACGTTACTACGCATCATCGGCGCGAAGTATCACGCTAGTCCCGTTAGGAATTTTAGCGCGTTTGCGCGTGGATTAACGCGCGTCAATAACGCCATCAGCGCGATACCAATTCAACGCACAACATCATCGGTCTTAGCGCGCGACTAAACGGCGTCCTTCATTTATGTTATGTTATGGTCACTATAGCTTAACATAATAAATGGAGTAGGTAGAGACTATACAATTACGTACTAAAGGCTATAAACCTCCTCGATCGCTCCCCGCCGCCCACCCCCCCCCCCCCCAGCATATACTTTTGTTAGTCGATCTTTCTTACTTGATAACTGCAGCTGTTTAGCTCTCCATCTATAGCACCTTAGCTTCTACTATCCAGTGTATATCGACTTGATGTAGAGAACAGTTAGTCCGCGTCAACTCAGTTCGTGCAATCTAGCGACCTTTACCACACCCATTAACTTTTCCAATAATAATATTATGCAGGACACTCCCATCTCAATAGCATAATCAGTGTTGCAGCAGAGACAGCCTGTGTAAGTTATAGTCAGTGATAGTAGTGATTTCAATATCTCTGAGTTGGAATGCTAAATAATTAACTGGATAGTTCACTTTCAGATCCAGACCCAGGATCATTCTTGGCACCATCCTTCAGTGCTGCACTTCGCCGGTAGCGGATGTGTGCATTCATCTTCTTTACAGCCTTGTCCCACTTATCAGCCTCCTCCTTTCCTTTGAACTTAAGTCCAAGCTTGGATGAAAACTTTTTGTGAAGATGCACTATGCATGAGAGCAAGTTTAGTGGGTGGGGCCAAGTAGGGGAAGAGAGAGAGAGAGAGAGAAGATAGAGGGAGTCAGTATGTTATATGCAATAGGACATTGTATATACAATGCACAATCATTCATTTACGTCTTATTCCACGGAGCTTCTCTTGATCCAAGACTTGCCGTCCCTTACTTTTGGTGCAGCACCACTTTCCAGCTTCCTCTAACTCTTTGGAGAAAATAATCTGCAGGAGTAACTTTCCCAAGGAGATGTAATCTGTGGCACTTTTTTCGGCTTCTTCTAGACGCTGCTGTGAGAGGTTGTCAATCCACACCCTATGCTTCTCCTTTTGTGGATACCCAAGATAGCAACCTACAATAATATTATTTTGTTACTATAGATGTGTATAGTATTACAATGTCATGTATTATTATTAATTATTATTCCCAATAATTAACTCTTCCGTGGTTATCACAATATGGTGCAACCTATAGCATGAGATAATTCTGTGAAAAATTCAGGGCCTTGATAGAGCCTTTCTAGGACATGAAAATCGTTTCTGTAACTGAAGTGGGTCTCATCTCTGCAATTGAGGCATCGATGTAGACTGTGCACGCACTATATTGACAATCTTTTACCACACGGACCAATACACGTATGCTAGCTAGTGGGGATATGGTCGTATTTCATACCAGGTCCTGATTCAGATAGGTCTGTCTTGCTGTCTTGGGTGGAAGACAATGCCTTGCCTGTGCATGTAGATCAAAGGTGGAAATTTTGATGTATATGAATAGAATATCATCAATGAAAACGTACTCTTCTAACATACACGTACCTGCACTACTTGGCTTCTCACTTAGTGTAGCAGTATCCATGTAATCTGATTCAGCAGCATGTAAGAATGTAGCTACATGTATCACACATGCAGGAGTGCAATGTTATATATATGTACAAGTAATATAACAGTTACTATTAATAATTACCAGGGGTTTTAGAAACAGGCTTAGGAAGAGTGTATCCAGAATCACCCTCTAATGGTGACAATGATGCATCTTGCGTTCTCAGTGTGGTACTAAATTTCTGAAATTCAGATTCAATTCGGTCCAACTGAACTTTCAGAGGCGATATCCAATGGGTATAAACCTGTATAATATTATTATAATATAAGATAACGAACTGTGTGTATACCTTTTAACTATCTTACAAATTCTAGGTCCATAGAAGGAGGGGGAGAGGTGAACCTTGACCCATCAGAGCTCTTACGCTGAAGAAAGAGCCGGTACAAATAAATTAAAATTATCACTATTAAGAGTGCCTTGTATAATAACCATGTGTATACCTGCGAGAGATAAGAGCTACTGGAACCTACAGAATAACTGTCATCGTCAAATGCTTCCTGAAAAATAATTTATGGCATGTAGATACATCTCAATAGCTCATACTATACTAATTACATCAGCTCCAGAACTTGAGTAGCCAAAACCATAATTGGAGGAATTTCCCAACTGATTATGTGGAGGATATGTGTGGCGGCGAGTAATTGAAGGTGGAATAAAACCAAATGAATCGGGTGTAAAATATCGTTGATCAAAACAAGAAAAGGATCGGTTTGGCATGGGAGTTAACATGCTACGAGGCGATGTTTCTTGTTGTACAATGGATGTAAGTGGGGAGGGCTTAGTTTTATATTCAGAAGGCTGTTTGGAAGTTTGCACTGTCGCTTCAAATGAAGATAAATCAATGCTGGTAGGGGGTGGATCAGTAGGATCCAACGGCTTATGTTGGGATGAAGCATGCCCCTCAATTAGCAGCTTCTCCTCTCCATCTTTATTGGCCATGTGTTCATTACTGGCCACGGATTCTTTGCTGGTATCCATTGCTGACTCCTGAAGTTCTATACAAACCAGCAGTAAATATAAATCCCTACTCTATTGACAGTAGTACACCCTACTAACCATTCTGTGATATGTTGGCCATGATAAGTTTTTCAACACTCTTGCTAGCATCGGTGCGTAACTGTATGTCACATACTTGTAATACACACATTTTATTATTATGCTACATATAAAAATTTAATACCTTCTCTTTGCTCATAGTTTTACCTTTTCCTCCTACACACGAATAAATTATATATAACATTGCTAAATGAATCAACACTTACTGGACTTGGGAGTTGTTTCCTTTTGTTTTGGACTACAGGTCTAAACCACACAAACGATTATATAAATGGACCTCAATAATTAAAAATGAAAAATGCACCTTTTTAGCCTTTGTCTGCTTAGATTTTGCCTTAGTTTCTGGAAAAAAAAATCACATACTACATAATATGCTCAAATACAAGCCTCCCCCAAATAAACACCAGTCTCGTTTAGAAGCCAGGGGTTCATCAGAGTCTTGAGAAAAAAATGCTGGATCAAGGCCAGGTGCCTTTGAGGGGGTGTGACACCTACCGCACTAGGAGTTAGCTGCGAGTGTGGTCTTAGTAGTTGCACTGGTGATCATGTATGCCAATGGGCGGAGACCTTCTGCAGCTCCTTCTGTAAGCGTTGTCCCCCTCTATTATCTATGGTCAATCAAGAGGCGCAGAAATGAAAGGCATTCCTGCAAGGTAGAGGCTATGGAGAAGGCAGAAACGAAATCTAAAGCTGCTGCATATGTACCATGCGGCACTGCATGCACTATGTGACCAGGAGTCAGCATGGTGCTACACAAATAATGCTGGCCCCATTTAAAAACTGAAGCCAGGTCTCGAGAGCCACGAAGGAAATAGAAGCCCGGGGTTCAAGCATATACAATATACACCAAGGATAAAATATTTCAGAATTTGCACGATTAGTATGGACGACCCTGTTAACTGAAACATGGCAGTCATGTCTGTTGGAGTGTATATGTAACCTTACAATAATATTACAGGCTAGTGCATCAACTATGACCCCCCCCCCCCCCCCCCCCCCCCCCAAAAGGATTCTCAGCTGACCAAGTCAAAACAAACACATTCTGGGGAATAACATACTAGTACATAATGTGTACAAGACTACTCAACCAAGGCTAATTTGATTCCCATCAAAGTATTAGCTGATAAGGAATGAATAGTATAAATTAAGTGTTGAATTCCAGCTAATTGACCACAAGAGGTTTGTAAAACCATAATGTACTCCTTTTATGAAAATTATCCAACATACCTTTATCCATGCCCTTACTGGTGGCTGCAGAAGCGGTACCAGTACCTGGACAGCAAGCAATGATAAAATTCATATTATAGGAGCATGATGCAAAATTATAGGATTCCTTACCTTCTTCACCTGCACAAATCACTGAAGTGGCTTCCTTTTCTTCCTACATGTGTTGATATCCCAAATAATGTACTACCTCGCCCACTGATTTATGGTAGAAACAACTGTTGATTACTTACAACTTCCTCCGAAAGTACCACAGCCTCTGAGTACTGCAAATTCCCCTGACGATCCTGCCAGGGTGCCATCACCTCCACTCCAGCAATGAGATCCTCATACTGCTCGAACGGCATCTCCTCCATTGTGAGCAACTCCACCCATGACAGAACATATACTTTAGAGCTGTCAAGAAAGCGGACACGTACAGTAGCTTCTTCAACTGCAAAACAAACAGATACCGTTGGTATACAATATTACTACACCATATTAAAGAGAGTGAAATTTTCACGGGTCAAGTGGCATAAACGGCACCCAAATTTCACGTGCTATTGTGATAGGGTTTCGGGTCACCGGTATCCTTGATGGTTGAAAATTTTCGCGGTACCGTTCTTGCCACTTGATCCATTTTCACTCTCGTATGATTGGCTGGTAAATACACACCATCTTATTGCCTGTATAAAATTAATGGTCATAATTTTGATAGCTTACGCGCTACTCTCTTCGCCAATCCTCCACCGGAGGCTCGTCTTCGTTTCCGTTCTGCCATAAATCCGAGACAGTTGATGAATGCACTTGGTATATATACGCGGAGGTGTAGTCCTTGATCGTCCTGTAGCTGTATCCTAGCTGTATAGCTGTATACTGGGTAGCTAGCCCAGCTGATCCAGAGTGCAGCAGATAACCGCGTATTTAATTATACGAGCGTGCATGTGACATACACGTGATATGCACCTTGTTGGCCCTAGTCTGGGAGTCTGGATCTTGACGAAATGTCGGAGATTAGTATATGTACAGGTGGTGAAAATGAAGGCGAGGGTCTATTAGACACTACCTACGATTCTACAAGCGCTAGTCCTCTGCTTTCACCATCTGAGAAAGGTACAGTCAATATAAATAAGGCCGTGGCTATTGACACCGACAAAACGGTGGTAATAACAGCCACAAAGTGACTATTACCACCGATCGGTGGCACGAAGAGCCACAAATTGACTGATGACACCGACAGTGGGCGGGGACGTGGGCGCGGCGCAGCGTACGCGAGGTCGAGGTCCGAGATCTCGAGAAGTGACTCTGGACATTGTTAAAGTGCCGGGCCAGTTCCATGCATGGTGAGCCTGCGACCGTCTGACGTATATAAAGGATCAAGCCTTCAAGGTGACCAGTTTCACGTAGGGAAAATAACTTGATGAGTGTCCTGCCATGCCTGCTCTAGAAGCTATCATGAGTACTGATACACCAGATCTATATGATCCTGATCACACTCTAGGCTAAGCACACCTGTGGAGAACCACAGTTATCACCCTGTGACACAGCTCATTGTAAGACAACATGTATACATGTGCATACATTTCAGTGTACATAGATGCATGAGCTACTTTGATTCACATGAGGACATTGGATTTGAATCGGTGTTTATGCATGTAGCTATAATTAGGGTCCGTTCACAAATTACTTTGGCATCATTATGATGTTAAGGGGGAAGGGGTAGAAGCCATGACGCTAAGAAAGTTACAACTGTGATATACAGTGATACTAAACCTGAATATCATGCCAGACAGTAAAAACTTGTAATAACTACATGTATGCTCTAGATGTAGCCTTGAACCATAGACAGTCTGTATTACTCATGCTTGCGGGTTAATCTCTATTGGCAGGGGCAAACATAAACTCTCTGGTCCTCAAAGAAAGGAAGAAAACATTTGAACAACCTCATGGAAGACAAGAACATGCACCAGTGCAGAGGCTGTCTAACCTTTACCACTTTGTAGTCAAGGAACTCCAGTATGTGTGCACCATACCATGGGCACTGAGAGAGTGAAAGAGGAAACCAGTAGTAGAACACAAAACACTAAACTGGTGATTATTACTAAAGACGCAATGCCCAAGAGTGACTAAGTTGTTCGTGTTTCAGGTGTCGGATATTGACAGTAAATAATATTATGTGTTTCAACTGACCAGTACACTACTGTGAGTTAGGTGCTGATAAAGGAAATGTAGCTACCATTCACTCCAGGACACTTGCATTTCAGCCTGAAGTGTGTGCTACTAATATCGACTGTAAAGTCGAGATATGAGAACTGTGTTCTTTCTCTTTAATAGTGCCGTCTCAGGCTTTTGGCCTCACTCACCCCGTGATTGTGTACATATAATATTATGTGTATCGATGTATAATAATATGTTCACACAGTCACACATTCTGTACAGTATATATGTATGTTAGTACATTTGATGAGCGCTCGAGCACCGTCAAGAGTTAATTAATGATGGGCGGAGCTGCACCGGCGTCCAACTCACTGCATGTGCATGATGTTTTTGTGCTAGCTATATCAATTGAATGCTGGAGGACGAGGCTAACTGTAAGTCAGAGTACTACAATTAATAAGTTGATGATTGAACACTGACCCGTGTTGGTAGCCAGTAAGTGGTTGTACATGCGTAACCGATTTGTCGGTGTCAATAGACGCTTCGTGGCTGTTATCGCCACCGGTTTGTCGGTGTCAATAGCCACTCCGTATAAATAATAATAATAACATGGCACAAATTATTTTTATTGTCGGCTAGTAGAGTGTATATATTATGTATAGATAGGCAGTTGCCCATTAATTTGAAATAAGTGATGTTCACTGTTCATAAAATTGCAAAACCACAAGGTACAATATTAAAATACGCTGTGTCTACAGTGCCGGTACTGGCACCGCAATTTAAGTGTTATAGTGCCAGTAAGTCCATATAAAATACTGTACTCTTATGTAGCCCTAGTCCCCGCCCCCTGCTGCATATGGCAATATAAATTTGTACATAAATTTGCCGGCACTCTAGACACTGCGATTACATAAGTTGTTACTGTGGCAACTGCATGCTGCCAATTGTTCTTACATTAGAGTTATCCGATAGTTTGCTGCCTTCAGACAGCTCAAGTGAGCAGTGCTACGAAGGAAGCCCAACAGATTCCTCTGAGAGTTCATGCGATGAACTGAGTGAAGAGGAGGATGAGTTGTCTCTATCACTCAGTAGTGCAAGTTCTACTGAAGACTGTGAAGAGGAAGATAGCATCAGTGAACGCACCCTACTTACCACCTCACCTTTGTACGAGGCATCCAAGATAACTGTGTTTGATGGATATCTGCTTTTATTTCACTATGTAACAAAGCATAGTTTGACACACAGGGCTTTCACTGAACTTCTTCAGCTAGTATCAGCATTTTTACCATCTTCAGTTCAAATACCTCGAAGTGTTCATCGTCTCAAGCAATTATTCAGCAACATATTTCCACACTCGCAGCCAACTGCACATTACTATTGTGAGGTATGCCTTGCAAGCACGTCACAAGGCTCGGTTTGCACAACAGCGGGTTGCTACGGTCGACATCAAGGGACATTCCTTACTGTGTCCATTGGTCCTCAGATCAAAAAAATGATGGAAGGTAAGTAATGTGATTTATTTTACCAAAATTAATACTCCTGTTTGGTTTTCCCAATCTTTACGTGAATTAGGTAATGTTCCATACCCCTTATGCTTATTATATTAATGGTAATGGCATTTTGAAACTGACTGGTAATATAGAAATAATATTTCTGACAGAAAAAGAAACGTGGGATCTACTACAAGCAAGGTTTAATTCAATTAATCATGACCCTCACATTATTTTGGATGTCTATGATGGTGAAGGATACACCAAGCATAAGGAGTTTTTGTCTCATCCTGCCAACGTAAGCTTGTTGCTCAACACTGATGGTGTTGCTGTGTTTCGCTCATCCAAGGCAACACTATGGCCAGTCTGGATTGTGGTGAATGAGCTACCAAAACGTAAAAGGTACAGGTGCATGTACATTGTATGCACAATGTCACTGTACAGTATGGATGCATGTCAACACCGACATGTACATGTACATAATATGCATTGTTCGCACATTTCTTTAATAAATCCAAGGAATTATGATCACTCTTTATAATGACATAGTTTATGATAACTTGATGTGTGTATATACTGTAGATTTGTGAGGGATAATGTCCTTCTAGCAGGATTGTGGTTTTCAAAAGACAAACCTCCGATGAACTTATTTTTATCTCCTGTGATTCAAGAGATTAACTGCCTATATCGAGAAGGTATGTGATTTAGGGTGATGGGTGATTTGTGGCATGTGCAATTTATAGTACTGAATATGTATGTGTGTGTGCATACATGTGTTACATTATCACTTGTTGGTAGTTGCTTAGCAACCAAAGTTTTTATAGGCAATTTGCCGGCTATGGGAAGGGGTTGGGTCATCATAAAGCAGGCCAATGATGAACAGAGGTCAACTACCAACAAAATAGTTATCTGCCAGTAATTGGGGTGCATTCGACCATGTATCTCATGCATCCCAATTACTGGCAGATAACTATTATTTGTGTGTGTGTGTGTGTGTGTGTGTATCTGCCCAAGAACCTGATTATTTTACTGAGCACCCCAATCCTCCCCCTCTACTAAGTGTACATGTATGTGGGTGGCCGTGTGTGATTCGTGCATGTGTGTGTATAGTGTATTTACTACTACTATTATAATTATTATACATGTCTAGGTATTGAAGTTCAAACCCCTGATGGAGTGTACCAGGCACATGCAATGCTATTAATGTGTGCAACAGACCTCATTGCTAGGGCCCAAGTAACAAACATGAAGCAGTTCAACGGTAAATTTGGCTGTTTATACTGTCTTCAACCTGGACAGACACCTCCTGATAACAATCTTATACGTTACTGGTCACATGTTCGTGCGTATCCTACCCGCACCAATGAGTCAATCCTTCGAGCTGCTAGAACTGCTGTGTCGTCAAGTGATCCTGTTAGTGAACATTAGAAAGTATATGGTCTCATAATAATATAATATACATGTATCTACGTAGGTTCAAGGAATTAAAGGCCCGAGTGTACTCAATCTTCATCCCCCATTTCAGCTTCCATGGGGTGTGATTGTGGACGATCTACACTGTCTTTACCTTGGTGTGGCTAATCGTTTGATTGAATTATGGTTTGATAAGAAGTATAGAAGCAAAGATCACTACATCGGACAGAAGGTATAGTGAACACTAGATGGTAGATTGGCCCTAAAATGCCAAAAAAAGATATTGTTCTCCCGATAGCACCATTTCCATGTAGCTAAAATCACAAATAGTAGTATTCACATAGTACCTGTAAATTCACCTTAACATGCTTGAAATTCAGATTCACCTGGATCAGTGTGACAGGAAATTATTGTCTATCTGTGTGCCAAATATCTTCTCACGGCCTCCAAAAAGCATTACTGATGTTGCTCATTGGAAAGGTACAATGTCATATGCATAGTATACATGTACAGTGTACATGATGGCAGTATTCTATACATGTCAATGCTGTTTTGACAACATGGATTAACTTAACATGGCCCCTCCCACCACTAAATACTAGACTGCCATACAGTGTTCATTCTGATTGAGATGCCTAATACCTCTTGTCAGAATCATCTACATTTTTTCGCTTTGACAGGATCTGAATTAAGAAATTGGCTATTATTTTATAGCCTTCCAGTGCTTAAGGATGTACTACCCAACCCCTATTTGTCACACTATTCAATGCTGGTGGCAGCGCTTTCTCTACTTTCTTCTGACAAAATCAGTTTAAGTGATATTGATGCTGCTACCGAGTACCTCCAACAATTTTATCGAAGATTTCATGATCTCTATGGTAAACTGCTGAATATTTATAACGTATATGTTACAGTACATTAAATTTGTAACATAATGGGCCCTTCTCTACATCAAACTTTGGTACTTCATATTATTATTATACATGGCGAGTAATTAATTTATTATGTGCACTTGAATTGATTATTCTACATGTGTGTTGTTCTATCAGTGCATTGTGTTCGTTCATTCATGTAGGAGAACGCAATGTTCCGATGAATGTTCACCTACTGATTCACATTTGTGATTGCGTAAAAATGTGGGGTCCTTTGTGGTGTTATAGCTGCTTCACTTTTGAAACAATGAATGGACATCTGAAAAAATTGTTTCATGGCACTCGAGATATGACTAAGCAGGTACATGTAATACTAGGCATATTATTATGATATAATATACATGTACTGTACTTGAAAATAATTGCGTGTATAGTTACAGAATTTATAGTATTCATATTATGATATTTACAGATGGCATTTACATTTGTTGCAATGCAAGCATTACCCAAGTTTATCAAGACCCACACATCAGAGCACCCTGACCATGTTGTATCTTCCATTCTGATTGAAAAGAGAAGGTGATGTTTGTAACCTGTGTGTGTCATTGTGTGCATGTGCTTAAGTGTGTGTGTGTGCATGTGCTTAAGTGTGTGTGTGTGTGTGTGTGTGTGTGTGTGTGTGTGTGTGTGTGTGTGTGTGTGTCGTTGTGTGCATGTGCTTTGAGTGTGTGTGTGTCATTGTGTGCATGCATGTGCCTGAGTGTGTGTGTGTGTGTGTGCATGTGCTTGAGTATGTGTGTCATTGTGTGCATGCGTGTGCCTGAGTGTGTGTGTGTGTGTGTGTGTGTCTGTGTGCATGTGCTTGAGTGTGTGTGTGTGTGTGTCTGTGTGTGCATGTGCTTGAGTGTGTGTGTCATTGTGTGCATGTGTGTGTGTGCATGTGCTTGAGTGTGTGTGTGTGTGTGTCGTTGTGTGCATGTGTGTGTGTGCATGTGCTTGAGTGTGTGTGTCATTGTGTGCATGCGTGTGCCTGAGTGTGTGTGTGTATCTTTGTGTGCATGTGCTTGAGTGTGTGTGTGTGTGTGTCGTTGTATGCATGTGTGTGTGCATGTGTTTGAGTGTGTGTGTGTGTCATTGTGTGGTTGTGCGTGTGTGTGTGTTTGCATATGCTTGACTGTGTGTGTGTGTGTGGGCATGCATTCATGTGCATGTGCGCATGTTTGTGGTATGTGTGTTACACGACATTAAGTGGCCAATAATTTTATTTAATATTAATGTTAAATTTGACAATCTCCACCCTTTAAAATTTAACTTCACACACATCTATAATAAATTATTATTACACACACACACACACTGACCTTACATCATTGATTCAGGAGTAACAGAGAGAAAATATCAGATGCAAGAAGGCCTGGAAGCTACTTAGTGGGGAGAGGCACCATTACTACAGTATCACCTGATGTAGTTTGTGCCGCTAATGACCTTTTATCGAGAATAGCATCAGCTATTGAACCACTCACCACTTTCAAAAAAGTATCAGTGTTTTACCGTGTGGAGTTGAATGGAAGCCTCTATTACAGTGCTCACTATAGACGTGTAACGCACCGAAATAGCTACACTATTGCACATGTGCATTCTGGTTGCCGATCATTTGGTCAGATACAATACTATATTGCCATTCCACAACTTAACACTATCTTAGTTGTTGTACAGAAGTGTGTACTTACATTGGAGACTGCTCAACAACACTTTGATTTAAGTACACCAGCAGTTTGTACCCCAAATCTTTTACATCTTGTCACTATAAGTCCCTCAGTAACAGTTGTTGAGGCCAATACAATCGAACGAAAGTGTCTGTTTATGGATTTTGGCTCACCTACTAAGTACATTATCTGTGTTCCATCTACAATGCAAGATTAAAATTAATATTATTTTTGATACTAAGTTTCTTATTATAATATTATTATTATAATAACAATAATAATTATGATTATTGTTGCCGACTAGGAAAAAACCAACTGGTTTGGTAGTGATCGTGACGATAACCCGCGCTCATGTGTCCATATTGTCCAAGTCAAGTGGGCAGCTACTAGTTTCGCCCTGTGGCCGAAGCAAGGCAAGGTATGAGATTATTAATGTTGATGATCGAGACTCAGAGGTCAATATAAGAGGCTGGCTAGCGAGACTACGCTGTCATCAGGATCTGGTTGACTCACGATCACGCCGTTTGTATCCGGCTCGATCAACACTCACCTGCAGCTACCGTGAGACTAAACTAATAATAATTTTGTAAGTAGACAAAAGCTATATAATAAAATTATGGGTAGCTATAGAGTAGGTAAGCTAATAATATCGAACCTTGCCATGGCGATGTGTGCATCGATCTCGCTGCATCAGCGCGTTGAACGCGTTGGGCTGTCGCGTGAATTAACACGCAAGTCGCGCGCTATGTTGTACACGCGTTAGAACCGCTACGGCGCGCTCAGCGCAATGGTGCACGTAGGTGACGCGCCTTTGCGGACGTTTTTTTGCACGGGAGTACACAGTCAAAGGTCTGAGCCCCCCCACTTTTGCTACCTGTTCTCCGCCCTTGATAGTACCTTTTTATAGCACACGTTACTGATTATTGTTGATGGCTAATTGCAGCATGCTATAGCTACTGGCTCCGTGCTGGAATGGCTCGTTGAAGAACTTAGAGAAATTTCAACAAGTGAAAAGAAAAAAATCAAAGCATAAAGCGAGATTTGAACCCGCTACATTCTGTTCCACACACAAGAGCCCAACCACTACACCACCGCTGTTGCCGCTGCTGCCAATCATTATTTCCCCCTAACATGGGCAAACCCTAGAGACTAACCCTGCTAACCATTGCACGCCTCCCTATATATATGGCCATTCCAGCACGTTGCACGGAGCCATTGTGGCACGCTACACTAATAATGAGCGACTGAGCTCAAGTATCGAAAAATAGTAGCTATTGGCACATATAGAGCTACAGCAGAGGGTCAGTATCACTGCTGGGGGAGCTAAATTATTTCATGCTGGAATAACTTGTGAATAATAATATTACACCATTGCTATTTTTACGGCAGGAAGTCAATACATTCACTATGCAGGGGCGGATCTAGGATTTTATAGTATGGTGAGGTTGTAGATATATATAATTGCGCGCGAAGCGCGCGAAAAATTTTGCGACCACGCCCACTTTTAATGAGTCACGCCCACTTTTAATCATCATCTCGCGCCCCAGAGTGCCTAGTAAGGTACTGTAACACTGTAGGTATAGAGCTTTACCACGCCTAGTGACTCTTGTGGTCTACAGTAGATTATTCATAGCTGAAGCCATGTTCAGGGTGTACCACTAACCACCGTGCACCACCTGTTGGTTTGAGGCCAATTATGTACTACACAGCTTGTCTGCTGCTAACCATACAGTGGCAACTACTGTGCCAAGCTAGTAGTAAGCCTTGTATATAAGTGGGAGGGGCTGCTCAAAATCGTTTGGGGGGGGGGGGTTGCAACCCCCTGAACCCCCCCTAGATCCGCCCCTGCTATGCAACGCGTTCACGCATGCGCATTTAAGATGGGCTCGTATCTCTTCAGCGAAGCTCTGCAGCAAGCTCTAGACTTCACCGTGTAGCCCAAACCCCTACTAAAACCCCCAAACCCTACCAACACCCAAACCCTGTTACGCTGCCGTAAGAATAGCCATTTAGCTACGCCAAATTACGGTGCTGTAAAAATAGCCACTATAATATTATTGGTTCGAATAATGCATTTTAGCTCATCTTTTTCTCATGAAAAAGAGCCTGGCCTCTAGCTAATTAGTAGCTACAGGTTTGAGACCAGATAGTCTAAGAGTAGCTATATTTTTCTTGATCAAGATTCAAAATTCAATTGGCTAATTGGGGCGAGCCGAAGTGAGCCCCACACAGGGTGATACCAATCGAGATTTTCCATTTATTGGGGCTTACCGAAGCGAGCCCCACACAGGTGATACCAGGAGTACATTACCAGGAGTGTGCAACGCACACAATAGTAGTACAAACATCTCTTTCCAGATGTGACATCACAGCCACCATTGTACGTGGGCCTGAATATCATTAGAAGGTACTAAAGTTGCAACCACTAGTTACATTCTGTATAGATGCAGCTGCAGCTAGTTACTGATAGGACAGTGCAGACGCAACCTTCATGGCTTCATGATTTCATGGTTTAAACTTTTAGTGGTTGCATATTAATGATATTCTGTGATGTCAAATCTGGAAAGGGATGATTGTACTACAGTCGAGCCTCTGATAACGGACCCTCCAAGAAGCGGACAACCTCTCTATAGCGGACAAGTGCCGTGTTACCGATTGAATTTAGCATAGTTATAGTACATTAGCAACCTCCGAGAAGCGGACGCTTCTCGATTCCGGACAGCGGACAAGATCCAAGCTCCCAACGTGACTTTTCAATGCAAAACTGCCTCTAAAATAGCGGACATCCGGAAACCACGCCCTTAAATTAACGATGCCACGCCCACCGTTATCGCAATCTAGACAGTTGCGATATTATGCTGCATGCGCGATAATAATAGCCAGTACTTCAGAAACAAAAAAATTCAGCCTGTGCTATGTTGATACTGAAAATAGAACATAGCAGCCACTTGATTATCATCTCTACTGCTCTTATTATGCATTTCAGTGCATTTACTAACTTGTTAAGGATAATACAATAAAAATGGGTTGAAAAATCATGAACCTCCGAGATAGGGACAGCCTCCGAGCAAAGGACGAGAGGAGTAAGAATGCTGAGCTTGCAAGAACCAAGAAAGTGCTCAAATGTCACCAGACCCTCTTCCTCCTTTTTAGGGGTGGGGTCTGGGGACGAGACTATAGTTACGCCCCGCCCAATGTCCAATATTCCGTATATATGCTGCTCTAATTCAACGACTTGCAAATTTACATTCACGTGTGCATGCTATGCGCTAGGCCATTGCTATGAATGCTGAACGAAGCATTAAAACCAGTGAAAAGCTCAGAACTGAGGCTTCAAATGCAGGAAGCAAGAGCGAGACAGACTTCGTCATCAACCGGAGCCTCAGCTCAACTGAGCTAAGAGACAGAATTTACTAGCCACACAGTCGGTAAAAGAGAAAGAGGCCATGCTACGAGCGTGCATCCTGCAGCCTATAGTTTTTAGTTGGCCGTAGCGCAACATATAATTATCACTGTCACTCAGGCTCGCCCCACAATGCTGTGCATTTCCCTAGTATATTATATATTATTATTATTAAGGTACGTTGGTCACGCGAAATATATGCCCAGCATGGCTCTATGGACATAAGCGCGAAATATTCTATTGCGCATTCTCATGCCTTGGCTATGCGCTGTATATACGCCGTTCTAATTTAGCGAATTGCAAATTTACACTCATGCCCACATGTATTGACCAAGTAAGCTAATAGGAGCTACTGTTGGTATCAAGCTGTAACGCGCCGGACTCCGAAGGAGGGCCGTCGGAGAGAGCGAGACAGAGGTCATCGTCAGCTCAACAGCGCAAGGACCAGTTAAGAATGCGATAAAGATAGACGTGCTGCTAACTGACCGGCTCTGATAGTAGAGGCAGGCTAAAATTATCTTTTCTCTTGACTGTTGGCAGACACTATGTCGAGGGAACTAGCTATCGTGCAGCTGTATAGACCTACATAGACTGTCTGTCATTGTATGCTTGGATATATGTTGGTGGTCTTCATGATCTATTGTGCTATGGCTTTGTTAAAGTTTTCGAGTCTCAGCTACTGACAGAGACTTTCAGAGGCTCAGCTCAGGCTCGCCCCAAACAGGCCCTGCATGACACTAGTATACCATAACACTTGTGTGGGGTTCGCGGAGGCTTGCCCCATTGATGTTTAAACATCTTCTCTAGTAATTGGGGTGAGCCTGAGTGACCCCCACATAAACGGTACAGCTATGCGCAAATTTTATATTATGGTACGTCGGTCACGCGAAATATATGCCCAGTATGGCTCTATGGGCATAAGCGCGAAATATTCTATTGCGCATTCTCATGCCTTAGCCCATATGCCGTATGTACGATGTTCTAATTTAGCGAATTGCAGATTTATACTCGAAAACTAATGACTTGCCATGATGTGAACGCTGAACCAGAGATAAGGCTGCAGAGAATGCTAGAGGGAGACATAGCTAAGTCATCTTCGACTCAACCGCACGAGGAGCGGCTATTAAAGAAGGCATAGGATAGACGTGCTCACTGAGCTGTACAATCGCGAGGTGGCAGCTATCGCCAGACTATTAAAACGTAGCTATAATTTGCCACTGTTCGACAGAGCCTTTCTCAGCTCAGGCTCGCCCCAAACAGGCCATGCATGTCACTAGTTAACCCTCGCCGCAAAGCGTAGGCGGAGGGTTACTGCAATTGTTTGGCGATGGAAGAGTGGTCACGTTAAGTCCTGCCCAGTGGTGTAGTAGTGTGCGTGCGTGCAGCTGTGGTTGCCATTCTGCGCCTGCTGGTCAGTTGTCAATGCAGTGACAGTGTAAACAGGCAGTGGCTCTCAAGTGCATAATTCAATTCAGTAAAAGTAGTCGCAGAGGCTTTCAGTGACATAGCCTAGCTATGCCTACATTGTATATCATGCACATTGAGAGTGACATGCTATAGATCTACATGTGCACGAGTCATGCATGCGTGTAGCGGTGAGGGTTCTGCACTCCTGTGCATTCATTATTATGGTAGATATAATAATACCGGCTATGCACGATATGTACTGTATTCATAGAAATCACAATCTAAATGAGCTCCAATATAGCTACAGTGTGCTCCATGACTGAGTTCACTGCATGGTGGAGTGGACTGTGGCCACTCACAGTCTCTGTTGTGTTGCATTGTCTGAACTCATGCAGGACTGGTTTAGACATACAGCACTGATGGCGGTCTGTGGCTGTGGCCATCTTGAAACAGCCCGACTGCTCCTGCATCGAGGTGCTTTGGTCAACCACAAGAATATGGTGAGAGTATTGCTATTATATATAGCTGCAGAAGTATGGGGAGGAATTAAACCGCCAAAATTAGCTATTAAATTATTATGATACACCTATAATTATGCTGGCGAACCACCCGCAAGCCAGGCTGTCCGAAAATATTTTAACGGCAGATTAAATCCATCATATTGGCCCAACCACTAATTTTTGCCAATATTTCCGGCTATGCAGTATACCACAGGGTGTACGTACATGTCAGTCACAAAATGGTGTGCTCAGCTTAGAGTAATTAAGGTGGGTGGCCAGTTGGGTGGGTGGGGCTAGCTATGTATATATATGTGCATGGTCATCTGGGTCACTGATGCATGGAGAGTGCTGCAGGCTATCCGCCAGTGATAAATTTAGACCAATAATATGACGATACTATGTGATAAGTATCATTATTGCTTTTCCCCACAGTCTGGTGACACAGCTCTTCACAAGGCATCCTGGAATAGTCACCTTGGAGTGGTCAAACTACTGTTACAGTCTCATGCCGATGTGAATGTTATAGACAATGTGAGTACTGAATCATCTCACTACAGTGGAACCCCTCTAAAGCGGACACCATTGGGACTAAAAATTTTGTCCGCTGTAGCGATCGAGTTGTCCTTAGCTCATGCAGGGGTTAATGGTTGACCACACCCCTGCTACAATTGCTGCCAGCTATGATAAAGCACTATAGCTACTGTGGACGACGAAAAAAAACCGTATTGATAAGAGATCTGTCAACTGACAGCTCCTAAGCAAGAATTTGAGACATATTTATGCTTTGCTGTAGTTACTGGTCGCTGAAACCGACTGATTTAAATGGTGGGTGTGGCCTAACTGTCCATTATGCGAGGTTATTCACTATTGTGCAGGCTGAACGGGACAAAAATAATTATACTGTATAGCGGGGTGTCCGCTGTTAAAATATATCCAAGTCTATGGAAATAGCTACAATCCGGACATTCAAAATTGTCCGTTATATCACAGGTGTCTGCCGTTGAGGGGTATCCATTAAGCGGTGTTCCACTGTAGTTACCATTCACTCCTTGTACCGTAAATCTGGAAGAGAATTAAATTTTGCTGTTGAAATATTTTTGTTGCCACATAAGGTGATATTGTGAGATAGATTTTGATTTAGCCCAACCACTAATTTAGAATAATATTGTAATATTTCCAGGTTTAAACCACATGGTAGCTACGTGTGTCAGGTAGAGAATGGTGTGCTCAGTTTAGAACTTAATTAAGGCGGATGGCCGGTTGGGTGGGTGGGATTTTCTGTGTAACTAGCTATCATATCAGTATGTGCATGCATATGGTCATCACGGTGTGTGGGTCACTGATACATGGAGAGTGCTGCAGGCTATCTGCCAGGGATAAATTTAGACCAACATGATGATACTGATATGTGATAAGAATCACTATTGCTTTTCCCCACAGTCTGGCAACACAGCTCTTCACCAGGCATCCATGAATGGCCACCCTGAAGTGGTCAAGCTACTGTTGCAGTCTCGCGCTGATATGAATGTTAAAAACAATGTGAGTACTGAATCACCTCACTAGTACCATTCGATCACTCCTTGTACCATGCATAAATCTGGAAATATTTGCTGTTAATTATAAAACATTTTCATTATCACACAAAATTAAATTGCAATTGAAACAACTTTCGATTTAGCCCAACCACTAAATAATATTTTAGGCTCTGCAGTATACCACATGGTGTGCCATACAGAATGGTGTGCTCAGCTTAGAGCAATTAAGCTAGCGGTCGGTTAACGTTGGAATTTTGTGTAGCTAGCTATGTGCATGCATGGTCATCACAGTGTGTGGGGTCACTAATACATGGAGAGTCTATCTGCCAATGAATTCAAACCAATATGATGATATACTGATATGTGATAAATGTCGATCACTATTGATTTTTCCCCACACAATGTCATGCATGCAGCCTGGCCAGACAGCTCTTCACCAGGCATCCATGTATGGCAACCCTGAAGTGGTCAAACTACTTTTGCAGTCTCATGCCGATGTGAATATTAAAGATAATGTGAGTACTGAATCACCTCAATCACTAACTCCTTATTCCATAGATATTTGCTGTTTAATAATTACCATTACCACACGAAATTAAAATTGTTTTGATTTAGCCCACTAGTAATGCTGGCCGAACTTCACGTGTTTTCTTGGCTGACATAGTCCTGTGGACAGCCTTGCGCTATATTATAGCACTCATCATGCATGCCACGACCAATCTGAAGTTTGGAAGCTGACAATGTGTACTGTGCTGTCGAGTTCATCTCCTGTGATTGAAGCATCAAAACTTGTCCCTATAGCTATCGAGGTTGAGAGTTAGTCTTAGACTACATCTTTGTGATTGAGGCACCGGCATCGATGTGTATATTGACGAACTTTACCACATGCACCATATTAGAACTATGCAGCTACTATGGGGATGTGGTCAAGTTCTTTATTAAAACTACAAAGCAACTTTTGACCACTAAATAATAATTTTAATATTTCAGGCTATTATACCACATGGTGTGCCTGGCACAGAATGGTGTGCTTAGTTTAGAGCAAATAATGTGCCTGGCAGCCGGTTGGGTGCATGGGGCATTTTGTGTAGCTAGCATGGTCATCACAGTGTGTGGGTCACTGATGCATAGAGAGTGCTGCAGGCTATCTGCCATGCAGATATAATCATACCAACATCATTGATAGATTTGGTAAGTGTCACTATTAGTTTTAAATTGTTTTCCCCATAGTCTGGCGACACAGCTCTTCACCAAGCATCCACACATGGCCACCTTGACGTGGTCAAGCTACTGGTGCATTCTCACACCGATATGAATATTAAGAACAATGTGAGTAGCTACTGAATTACCGTAGGTCGTGAATATTTCGTTGTTAAATATATTTGGACAGCCTGGCTTGTGCGAAAATTAAATGCGCGAAAATACATGCAATATTAATGATAATGCGGTACAGGGTCGTTTGTCCGAAAATTATTTAACGCGAAATATTATTGCACGAAATGTTTTGGATACGAAATATTCGCAATTTACGGTACCTCACTAGTACTATTCACTCCTTACAATGTAAATCTGGAAATATTTAGCTAGCTATGTGCATGGTCATCACAGTGTGTGGGTCACTGATGCATGGAGAGTGCTGCAGGCTATCTTCCAGGGAGAAATTTAGACCAACATAACGATTAACATTGATAACAGTAATATTGCTTTGATACTGTTTTCCCCACAGTCTGGTGACACAGCTCTTCACCAGGCATTCTGGAATAGTCACCTTGAAGTGGTGAAGCTACTGGTGCAGTGTCATGCCGATGTGAATGTTAAAGACAATGTGAGTACTGAATCACCTCACTAGTACCATTCGATCACTCCTTGTACCATAAATCTAGAAATTATTGCTGCTGAAATTGTTGTTGATAGACGCAGTTCCACAAATTTGGTGCAAATAATTTTCATGATTATAGGTGGAGTTCAAGCAATGAAAGTTTCTATTATAACGAATGTTTTCCTAACAAAAGAATTATCATACGAAACTTGCTTAAAGCATGCATGATGGCCAGATGTATATACATATGACAAACACAATTCAGAGGGAGCAACAGAATTGGATGCCTCACACTATAAGGAGCTTAGCAATTAGTCGTAATACTTAGTTTAGTGCCTAGTGTATCCATAATTATATTAAGTGTTGCAAAAGCCTGATTTAGAAACATAATTATTTTTTAGGAGACACTTCCAAACTGTTTTAAAAAAACTTAATGTCTTTATGACGCTAAGGGGTGGGAAGAGGTCAGGGCCATGACACTAATTTTAGTTTCCTTAGTAAGCTGGATTACATCTGCCACTATCTTCAATTCCCGGTATCATATCCCTACAAATCTTGTTTATGTACTTTTTGGCCCTCCCATCCATACTTCATCCTTCAATTGCGTTGTTTTTATGCTTGTAATATTAAATTTCCTGAATACACAATAATCAAGTAGGAATGCAATATTTTGGTATAAGAAATGGTATTATAAAAACTATAACATGAACATGTATAGCAAGATCAATAGTCTGAGACTAGTTAAATTTTCTCACAGCACGGCAACACTCCTCTTCACCTGGCTGTTGATGGTGGCCACTATGAAGTGGTGAAGCAGCTTCTGCTGTCCCAAGCCAACGTGGACATTAAAAACGATGTGAGCTCTGTCAGCACAATCACATTGTTTATAAAGAAAGTGACTCTTAGTAATACATGTATTTATCGGTTGTGAGAGTTGAGCAGTAGTCTAAGATTATTACTAAACTTTTCTCACAGCTTGGCAACACTCCTCTTCATCAGGCTGTTGTCTGTGGTAACTCTGAAATGGTGAAGCAACTTCTGCTGTACAAAGCCAACGTTGACATTAAAAACAATGTGAGCTCTGTCATCTCAGTGTGCATTAATTTTGGCCAGAGAATTAACCCTTGGCGCATGCGCGAGGGGTACTGTACTCATTCTGTATGTGAGCTAGTGTGTTTGTGTCTATTACCACGCTAACTGCTACATACCTGTTTTATACGTTGAAAACAAGGTGTCATTAGGCTTTTCGTGGTACCGTACTCGCTCTAATTATCCGAACGGCCACAAATAATTATTAATATCGCCATTCGGTGTTAAATCGAAAGTAAATAAATTCGGGCAATGGTTTGTTCGAGTGTAAATAGAATGGATCCGGTGCAAATGGAGAAAGCACTATTATATAGCGACGAAGAAACAGCAGTCTATGTCCAACTATGGGTTTATCGTTGTCAGCTCTAGAGTTATCAGGAGCGATCGCAAAATGATCGCCGCCGGTCTGTGTCTGTGTTACCTTTCCGCTCTTATATGCTGTCCAAGATGTGGTAGCCACACTCTTCGATGAATGTGGAAGAGTTGTCTCGAGCTCCTGCCATGCCGTACCGCGTGGCCGTTCGGTTGATTTAGAGCGGATGAGAAAACTTGAAATTCAAGATGTTCAACGAATTTAGGAAGGAAATAAATTACTTAAACTTGCAGTTCGGGCTATTAGAATGTTCGAATAATTAGAGCGAGTACGGTAGTTTCAAGATATGAATTGTATGGATTTCGTTGAAAATGCTTTGTTCAAAAGTTGTGACGATATTTGCTGACCACCGCTGCCTTCTTTGCTTCTTATCGAGCTCTCGATCAATGAAAGTGACAGCGACCGCCTCATTTCAAGAAGATCAGTGTATATAGATGTAGCAATAGTTCATAACTTGACTGAATCATCACTAGTCACAGTAGGCTATTAACTGCACTTGTACTAGATCTGCTGATCTGGCATGCATGTGGCCGTGCAATCCGTATTAGTGCATTCTTGTGGTTGTAACTGTCTACATCACTGCTAACAGCAACAATATTGCTGGGAAATTAGACTAGCTATACTCTGTCACTACTATTTCTTAGTGTAATAAATCTCACAGCGCCGAGGGTTTAGCACCAATGGTGTTCATTGTATATGTAATTATTTGTTTATGTAAACAGTCTGAAGTTGACCAACTCCTGAGATTTGTATGCAGTATAGAAGCACAAATCCTGAGCGCAAAGCCCAACGGATGAATGCTTCTATACTCTGCATACATAACGAGAGATAATTGGTCAATAACTATTTTCAGGAGCGCATAATTAAAAAAAAGGAATTATGTACTCCTGCTATTTTCTAGCCCATTGTTTCCATGGATACAGTGAACATGTTTCTGAGCCGTCAAAAACTGTATGAAAGCTTGCCTTGACCCCTCAGGAACTGTGTAATAGTAAACATATGGACAAGGAGTGACTATTTGTATATATACCTTAGCACGGGCTAGAAAAATAAAATAGCTATAGGTGCTCTTTTTGTGTGATTATTAACCTATGTGGTTGCTACAGGATCATCAGACACCACTTCAGATAGTAAACACCAAAAAGTACTACCCCCAATACTTGAAAAATTCAATAGTTAGTCTACTGAAGTCTGCAGGTGGTGAGTTCAGATTAGGCCATGCTTTGTATAATAATATATAGATATAGATAGATTATAGATTCCTTGTTTCCTGTACACTGCTCACATCCTTTCTAGGCATTGCAATTGATTTCTGCATCTGCGGCTAGTTTTGCATTTTTAAAGCTATGGATCAGTATAGGTGCCTATTAATTGTATGGAGGAAACGAAGCAGTGTGTTTGTAGTATAGTGGCCTATGAATACCAAGAGTATAGTGAATGCTCTTGGCATCTTGAGTGGACAGGAAACAAGGAATAAAAAATGGCCTAAAGAGTATAATTTTGCTAAATTTGGGCTTTAATAATATGTAAAATTAACATGATAAGATGTTATCATTACCACTGAACAATGAAGATCTAGTGTGCAAGCACATTGCAATGGCTAGCCTTAGATATAATATTGCAAATAATGTTGTAAGCTAAACAATATTATGGCAGGATTGTAGCCTGGACCTAGAGTAACCACAAGAATGCATTAATAATTATACCGATTGCACGTCTTTACGCAATAGTACCATGCAAAGAAAGTAAAGCCAAGAAGCGTGGTTGATCGATAGCCTACTGTGACACAATATTATCATGCGTAATAATTATATTATAATGCATGTACAGCTGATGAATGTGCACAGTGCAGCAGGAAATTTACTCTTTATAGAAGACAGGTGCGTTCATGTGCCTAAATGTAATGCATGCATGCATGTAATAATTGTGCCTTCTTTAGCATAACTGCCATAAATGTTTGGTCCGAGTGTGTGATAACTGCTCCAAGCACAAGCTACCCATTTCTGACCCATCATCAAAGCCTGAAAGAGTCTGTGATCGCTGCTTTGATGACCTTATGGCTCACCGCAAAAATGAAAGTAAGGCTTCACTTTAAGCAGTTAGTCCTTTATAGTTAAAGAACCATTCAGGTAGACCACTGACTGCAGATGAGCTGAGAATACTCAACATCATCCTAGTGGAGTATATGGATAAACTAAACAATGTTGGTTTAGATTTTGAAACTGCCATTGCTGATAAATCAACCACTGAACAGTCAGTGGTCACTAAGAAAAGGGTGGTGGAGTGCTTGCAACTGATTGATCAGCGAGAGTTTGCTGGAATTTTGATGAAAACCCAAGGTACCAAGTAGATAAGATTTATACATTTTCACAACTCATACATGTATATTATGCGTGCATAAGAACATGATACACTTGCAGCCTTGAACACAGTGCTATGATTCCCTTCTTGATTTAATATAGCACCATTTACACACGTTGATCCAGATTAAACTGAACCAGTTTAAACTGCATTTATACACTAGTGCTTAATCTGGATTAACATTAAACATGGCTCATTATTAACCCTCGGCGCATGCGCCGCAGGGTTACGGTAGTCGTTCTGTGTGTGTGTGTGTGTGTGTGTGTGTCTGTCTGTCAGTCTGTTACCACAAAATTAGCCGCCTACCTCGTTTTTACCTAGCAAACAAAGTTTTATAGGGTTCTTTATGGTGTTTTCAACGTTTTTACCGTTTGGCTTTCCCTGAAAACGCTTCGTTCAAGAGTTATGGCGTCATTTGCTGGTCACCGCTTCTTTCCTCGCTCCCTGGCGAACTTTCGACGGCCAAACGAGACAGTGATGACTTCTTTTCAATTCAAAAAGTATATATGGTTAGTTATAGATCCAACAACACGACTGATTCATAGCTGATAGTACTACACTGGCAGAGAACCTTCTTGGCTGTCTCTGCATGCTACAAAATGCTGACACAGCATTACACACGTGATACTGCTGGACATTACGCAATCGCATGCAATGTGCATTCTTGTGGTTACTCTGACATTGTGCTAGGAAGCCTATCATTGATTGCATGCAAGCATCTTACACTAATGCAGTACTGCTCAGTGCTTGCGCGCCGAGGGTTTTGCACTATAGTGCTTCATTTTACATGTAATCCACTTTTAATCCATATCAGGACATCGATTCTAATCCGGATTAAAAGTGGATTAAGGCATTTACACAGAAACTGGAATACTTTAATCCAGATTCTAAACTGGATTAAGGTATATCATTGTACAATTGTGATTGCGATGGCAACTCAATCTTGATTGCCTCTTGCGAATATTAGAAATAAGGCAGCGATTGCTTTTTCGATGAGTATAGATATGAACTGTGACCAGGTTAGTAGCCGTTCCACTCTAGCAACTTACTTGCCTCCAGTTTCTGCATTACAATCAATCATAGATTGTATACTTGCCAAGATGTAAGCACTTAACAGAGAGCAGTACAGTCTGCACAAGATAGATTTAATGAAAAGCGAGTGATTAACTGTGAGCTGCGCTCAATAATCAGCATCTACGGTAGTTGGATTGATCAGCTGTACATGCATACATGTGATTAATGTATCTCTTATCTGGACCAGGTCCCTGAGTGCTGTGCATGTGTAATGATTACATACGATTGTTATGTGCATTCAAATTAAAAGAGTGTAGGAAGCTGCATTAGTGGCAAATTAAATGCAATCACCAATAGCTAATACAGTGCAACCTAGATTATCCGGACCCCTTTGTCCATAGTGCCATACCGGATAAGTGAAATGTCCAGATAACTGAAGTGCCTACATTTCTCATCTGGTTTATGATACCCAGTAGCCTGCCAGCGACACCTGTATAGCATGATTATGGCCAATAGTGTTCCAATCATGATCATGGCAGTATCAGCTAAGGTAGCCCATAGCTCATCACTCAATATGTAACCACACCCACAAAAGGTCATTAGTCACACCTTCTGCACATGCATAGTAATGCACTAATTTTTCTGGTGTCCGGATAATTGAGATTTCGGATAAATGAGGTCCAGATAATCGAGGTTGCACTGTAGGTAGTATGATGGTGGTCTAGCTCACACTGAGTGCAAATGAGTGCCTCGCTTGCAATATAGATCACATTTTCCCATAGCTATGTGCCTATATTATCCACAGAAAGTTTGCCCATAATAGCAGAGTGCACCCAGTAATAGCAAGATGTGCCTAAGTAATTATACCTACATCCAAGTACTACATCTTAGTATGCATGTGTGTTAGCAGGTATATTTAAAAAACGTGGCCGATTGCTCGATCATTCACGCTGCATGTTAACGTTGCTGCACTCCAATCAGCTCAAAATGGTGCTCACTGCTTAGAAAGCCTGAGGATCAACAGGAGCCATCATAATTTCAACTAACTTGAAAAGGCTGGAACCCAGTGGCGGGTCTAGAGGCTGGATAGTGGGGGGGCCTAGACCTGTTGGGAGTGTTAGGAGTAAGACTGTGTGCGCGTGCGAATTTTAGCCACATCCATTTTTATACAAATTTCGCTGCCAAAATTACTGCAAATAGACTAGTTAGTACATGTCAGTAAGATTTTTAGACATAAACTTCCAAAAATTAAACAATAGATTTTTCTTTAAAGCTGCAAACAACGTGGATGCATGGCATCAAATCAAATCAAATAGACCAGTACAGTGATGATCAGGATCATCTGGGGGGGCACAGGCCCCCCCTGGCCCCCTCCTGGGCCCGCCACTGCTGGAACCTTGCCATAATTATACCTTACCAGTCAGGGATCACATATTATGCCCTTATGGGTGAAATACACTTAGCTAATAATCAGTGCTTATAGGCCAGCAAAATAGCATGTGCTTATTGTGCTTATACAACCATGTCACATGCATGTTTGTGTGCTTATTGACGTTACCAAATGCATAATTAGCTATGCCAGTTTTCTACAATTCTGAATGATTAGTTGTGCCGCGTTACAAGTCGCTGAGATGCCTAGATCTCGAGACTGCATGGGTGATTTTTGTGCTGGTGATCACCAGTTTACGCATTGCACAAATCTAGTTAGCTATAGCTATAATAATATGTATCTGCACTAACAGGCATCAAAGAGGAGAGCCTGGTACACACCATTCATGCATTGCGCAATGCTAGTTGGCTATAGCTATATTGTGTGTCTGCACTAACAGGCATCAAAGAGCTTCAGGATCACGTATATAAAAATATCTATGAAAGTGCATTAAAAAGTGAAAAAGCTGAAATCCGCCTTCAAGTATTCAAGATGATATTGAGTGGAGTACCACGATCGGGAAAGACCACCTTCTGGAAGCGATTAGCGATGAAGGACTTTAAGCCCAGCGAGACATCAACAAGCACTGGAGCAGCAGAGTCACACTTTCTTTCAGCCCATATGAGCACAGAAATGCTTCTTGATTTGCACTTATACAGTGATTCAGAAACGGATACTAAAGATCTTATAACAGAAGCACTGACCATATATAAGCGCATTTTAGAAGCAGCTCCCACACAGACTAATTTAAGTAAAAGTGAGAGTGTGGTGCCCTCAGAATCCTCGATTACTTCCCCTGAGAAAGAATCATCGAGAAATTTAGACAGCGAGGAAACTAATCGATCACAAGCAAATATCACTCAGACACCTTCTGAAGAATATGACTCAAGTCAATATGAGACATATACCACTGATCTTGATACCAATCAGCAGCTTAAGGCCAGCACTGCCAGTCAGACTTGGACGAATGAAAATGAACAGAGAGTACCAGTAAAGTTTGCATATCATGAAATTATTGATGAAGAGTTACTGGCAGCCCAAAAGCAAGAAATTGAACAAATTTCTAAAGAAATTGATGAATATTTCAGCGAATTAACTAGTATCCTACGAAAAGGCGAAAAAATACCCACCAATATCCCACTTATTAAGAAAATCTGTCACTTGATTGATACTGGAGGTCAAAGGGCATTCTTAGAACTGCTTCCTACCGTGACAGTGGGCAAAGCACTCTACCTTCTTTTCTTCTCATACGAGCACTTTGAGAGTCGACTTCTTGAGACAGTTCAACAGCAAGGTGCCTCTGTGGAAGTACATACTGGCACACTCTACGAACAGATGGACATAGTAATGCAATCATTAATCTGTGTATCTAGCACATCCTCAGTATCGAAAGATAACGTGGCCCTACTGGTTGGCACACATGTTGATAAAGTTAAACCTCAACATGTGAAAAATGTTAATAGTATTGTAAGAAAGAAAGTGGAACCGTTCCTGAAAAGTGGCCTCGTATTTGCAGATGAAGAAAAAGATAAGATGGTGCTGGAAGTGAGCATTAAAAAAAATAAGAGGTGTAGTAACCGGCCGAAGGAGTATCGAAAGGTGATTTTGGATATTGCAGAAAATAAGCTGTCTTGTCCAGAATCTGAAAAGCTGCCACCATCGTGGTATATGTTCTCAATTGTGTTGCGCAGGATGAAAATTGCTGGTCATTCAGTGCTTCGATATAGCCATTGTCAGCAGATTGCTAGCAAATTGTATATCAAAGAAACACAGCTACAAAGCTTGCTATCTCGTCTCCATAAGATCCTCGGAATTGTGATGTATTTCCCCGAAATAAGTGAACTTGAGGACATAGTAATTTGTGATCCCTCGATCGTGTACAGAGGCATATCAGAACTCATTTTCAATTCATTCACTAAAAGCAGTACAGTGGTATCCATGCAGTTGAAAAACTGGGGAATATTTACGTATCGGGAGTTAAAGGAATACTGCAAATCGAAATCGATAAATAAAGGATGTCAGCTTCTGATTGACCAGTTAATAATTATACTTCAGCATCTTGGAATCATTGCTCCAGTTCAGTTCAGTCAGCCAAACGTTAACGGTTCTTCTACTGAGCCTAAGGATGAGGACCATTCAACACGTGACCTTGATCCAGAATTCATAATTCCTGCTGTGCTTGATGACGCTCAACAAGAGGAGCTCCAACTGCAGCTACAAAATGGAGAGGCCTGCTCAATCATACCTCTCAGAATGTACTTCAAGTGTGGGTTTTCCCCAATGGGCGGATTCTGCTACCTCTTCACAAGATTGATATCCGATCGAAAATGGAAACTTCCACTTGAAAAGGAACAGATGATGACTGAAAATAAGATATATTGGAGAAATAAAGCCACTTTTATCGTTCAAGCATATCAGAAGAAATATTTTGTGACCCTAGTGTCAACCAAAATATACTATGAAATTCACATTGTTCATACTCACTCAAAAGAACCATTCCAGCTTGGAACCGATGGTCGCAACATTTGCAAAAAAGTTTGGAATGATATCGGAGCCGTCATTTCCAACTCATTAAATGCACCTCTGAAAGAGTACACAGTTGCTTGTCAATGCACCTTGCACGAAAGTGAAGAATTGGAACATGCGATGGAATTTGAAAGCAAACCACATGACAAGAAGATTAAAATTAAGGCCAATTGTCTATTAGACAAAAACAGACCACACCCACTTACTATGGACACTTCTGAACAATCCATAATAGTATGGTTCAAGGTAAGTGGCAAGAGAACTAACATGAATGCACGCTTTTGGCAGATTATTGCCAAACTTCATTTTTTGTTATCTTTATAGGAACCATATGATCATCAGACAAAGGACTTGGGCAGTGTCGTTGAACTATCTACAGACCACTTGTTCATGACCAACTCAAGCAGTGATCAGCTCAAGTACCAGTGGTCAAGAATTATCAATGATGAAGAGGAGAAAATTGAGGACAAGGAATATTTCAAAAACAGTGACTCAAAAGTAATGGTGATTGATGGTTTTGAGAGCAAGTATGCTGGAACCTACCGGTGTGTTATTTCAACATCGAGTCGACCTATAGTATCAATGTCAGCTGAAGTGGAAGTAGATATACCAGGTAAACTAGTCATAAATGTAATGATTATAGTGTTCCAGGCACTTTTTATTGTACAGAACCTCCTGACGAATTTAGTACTGAAATGAGCGACAGACAGTTTCTGCTCTACCTCAATGCCAATGGCATCAATTATGATGTCTGTAAAAAGTTGAGAGGTAAGATAGAAATACATAATGTTACATTACGTCATGTTGTTATAATAATATCTTAATCTTATAGAAAATAGAATTACTGCTAAGGAGTTCAATTTGAGCTCATATGAATCTTGGTCACTGGATCTAAATTTGACATCCATAGAGAAGAATGCTTTGCTATCATTATTAGGTATTAAGATCATTAATTTTTGTAACACTGATAGTATAATTGTGTATGCCTTTATCCCTGTATTCTGTATACTGTGATGAATGGTTAACCAATTATTAAAGATTTTATACCGATTGTTACAATTTTGCTTTTTTTAGTTGTTGCTGATTGTACAAAGTGTGCAGTGTGTCTAAATATTCATGTCGATCCGTGCACCCTCTCCTGTGGACACACCTTCTGTCAACTGTGCTTGGCTCACATGTGGAAAAATAATAAGAAATCTTGCCCAATGTGTAAGAAGACATGGAAAGTACTTCCTTCTATTAGTTTTGATTACAGGTGAGAAGAGTTTGCTAGTCTATCGCAGCTAATCTTTATCACATCATTCTACTTCTTATTATAGGAGAAACATTGAGAGTGCTCATGGTCGGGAAGTGGAGCGACTGAGAAAAGAGTATAGCCTGGAAGAAAAGGAATTAATCGAGGAATTTTTGGAAGCAAAAAGGACTTCATCCGAAAGTGTTGTACAACAGCCAGAAGAAAAAAATCAGCTGCCTAGTAAGTTAGGCATGGCATAATTATTCTCAGTCTTCTCACTACATTCACTTCGTTTCAACTTTTAAGTTTTATGATGCTAAAAATGCATGTACCCTTCTTTCACAGGTGTATGGAAGTTACCTGGTGTAGAAGTGTGTGATGAAACAAGTGTGGTTGTACACTCTTCTCAAGGTCAGCTTGTTGAGTGGAATGGCTTGAAGCTTCATATCCATGCAGGCAGCTTACCAGAAAACTTGCAGCAATGCACAATTTTCATCAAAGCTTCTCTTGCTGGGGAGTATGAGATCCCTGAGAACACTAGTCTAGTCAGTGCCTTCTTTTGGCTGCGCTGTGAGCCACAGTGTATCTTCATCAAGCCTATCACAGTTGAGATCCAGCATTGCAGTACTAAACGGGATCTCTCTAAGCTTAAAATAGTGCGAGCATTTTGTAACCAGGAGTCCCTCCCCTACAAGTTCAAGCAACTAAAAGGAGGTAGCTTTAATGCAGACACGTTTTATGGAGCCATAGATATGAAAGGTTTCTCTGGAGTTGGTGTTATTGAAGAGAACCCAGATTCAGAGAGAATGTACTACAGTCAGCTATTCTACCGTAGTTATCTCAGCCATCAACAGAGGCACGAGATTCATATAATCTTCGTTTGGAACACCGAATTACATTTAAATGTAATGTTGACATTCTATGTGTACACAATCATGATTACTATATCAGTGATTATTATGCACTTACAGCATATAAGCCAGCAGTACCCCGAGGATAGTTTCCTTCCTGGCTGCCACAGGGTTGTTGAGATAGAAGGGACAGAAATTGAGGTAGCGCTTGACACAGCAAAGTGGACCAAAGTGATGGATGGTCAGTGGGAAATTCATCCAGCTCAACCGATGGTCTGTGCAATCAAAAACAGTAATAATATTCACAAAAGTTAAATTTTATTATTCACTTTGTATAGGTGACTAAAGCTGCGCTTGATGACTTTAAACCGGGTAGAGGGATACCGAACTGTGTGCTGAAGGCACGCCCTCTCTGTGAAGACTTCCCTGAACTTTTACACGAGGTCATCCTCAATGGGATTAAGCCACCACATCACAAAATCATTCTATCTTACATGCCTTCAAATATTAATAGAGGTACATACAGTCAATCTAACGTGACGTAAATTTAATCACATAGCAAAACAGTTTGATCTCCAAGAGGCATGAAACTTTCCTTTATCCATACTTAGTCTACTCTACTGTGGTGTGTACTAGCATTTAGCCTGTATTTGATATTTTTAGATCCTACCAGTGATCGTCCGCAGCGGCCACGGGCACCAGCTTCACCAGTGGATGTGCCTCCACAGCCATTAATATTCTCGAAGGATATGAGTTACGAGCAACTAGCAGTGTGGCTAACCAACCATCCACAGTTTGTGGGAGCAGATTATCAACAAGATATCAATAAATTAAAAGGTACGCACACAAAAATTGCTATAATTATTGTACAGGTGCTTGTAGTATTGTTACAGTATTGATATCATGATCGTAATAATTATTTAGATGCCAGAATTAATGGACATGTATTCCTGAGCCTGAATGAAAGTACCCTAGCACAATTTGGGATATCATTTGGATTTAAATTTGCCGCTATGAATATCATAGAAGACATGGTGAGTTCATGAGAAACTTCATGGTAGTACGTGCACCAGTAACTAGGTATTATACATACCATTGCACGTGCACAGAAAATGAGCCAGCGACCAACTAAAACTGGTGCTAGTGTGCATCGACAGCCACAGTCCCCAGCTACAGCTCGGACGCCAGCACTAGCACAAGTGGATTTGTATTCACAATCGTTAATATTCTCCAATTGCAAGGATATGAGTTCTGAGCAACTAGCAGTGTGGTTAAGAAACCATCCCAGCTTGAGTGGGGAAGACTATGAAGAAGATATCAGCAAATTAAGAGGTAGCGACATTGCCTTGCACTGTGGTAATATTTATTATTATGATTGTTTAGATGCTAGAATTAATGGCCATATATTTCTGAGCCTGAATGAAAGATGGCTAGAACGTTTCCATGTATCAGTTGGATTCCAATTTGCTATTACGAATATCATAGAGGACATGGTAAGTTCATGAGAAACTTAATGGTAGCATAATATTATTTGAGTATCATAATTATTTTATCATGCACAGAAAAGTAGCCAGGGACCTACTAACAGTGATAGACAAGCAAGAGACAGTGCAGCTAGCTCCAGAACACAGCATCGCCCAACCTATTCTGCTGATAAGAAGGAAAAATTAAAGCCCAAAATTGGTAATAAGTAGCAACATCATGTGCACACTCGTACTTGCTGTTACAGTAATTTTGATGATCCCATTTCATCATTAGGCTATATACATGTACATTCATCCCATAGCCAAACACTGCGTGATAGCTAGTGCTCACTATAATAGAGTGGTTTTATATTAATTTTGATTATGGATTTCTGTACCTTAGATTGTCTTGGTCCAAATGATTTACGGAGAGTCCAAAACACTCTATGGGAGGCCCGTACCCAGTGGTACAACCTTGGACTAGGACTTGACATCAGCCCAGACTCTCTGGATACCATTGAACTAGCTAATTCAGGGAAACCTGATCGCTGTTTCAGAGCCATACTCACAAAGTGGCTGAGAGAGCACAAACGACCAACTTGGAATGCATTAGCTGAGGCCCTCAGGTCTCCTTCAGTTGGACTTAGTCATCTAGCTGAAGAAGTACTTCAGCAAAATTAATTTTGTATAGAATAGCTAGTCTTATAGGGCTCAGAATCCTATTATAGTGGTTTTAACTACAAAATGTTGTCCCCCCAAATCTTGAAAACATGTTGTTATAATTATTATATTATTAAAATGTGATTCATGGGCTGTAGAAATTCACATAAATTTTGAGTCAAGTACATGCATGACATTGTACAATATATGATAGCTTCAATTATACTGAATTAAATTTTAGCATCACCATCAAGTGCATTGTGGCATCACAATAATAAACAAACATAATAACTAGAATATCAAAAAATCAATTAATTTTTACATTCTACCATAGTACAATAACATCATGATAATAATTAATATCAAAACACTGGGTGCATAGTTAATAACACGGGGGGAAAAGTGTGTCCCTAATGTTTTGCATACATGTGGACTTTTGCTGGCCGCGTTGGTTGGTGGGTGAGGGGGTGGGTGGGGTCACTAAAAGGTCACTTTAGAAGGGCTTTTACTTCATCACCCTCGGCACAGTCTAGGTAGGAGGAGCCATCGGGGGCCTTACCGTTCTTTCTAGCACCCTGGAGAGAGAGAGAGGGAGGAAGGGAGAGACAGAGAGGGAGGGAGAGAGAGAGAGGAGGGAGAGACAGAGAGGGAGGGAGAGAGAGAGAGACAGAGAGAGTAGAAGAGCAACTGAATGATCCATACTTCTTTGGAAGACGACCCTTTACCATAATAACGACCAGTGATTGGTAATGGTCGTCACACTACAATGACTACTGTCTAGCAGGAACGATGTTTCGTGTAAATTAATTAAGGCTTATCAGTTTGACGGTGAGCCAAGGGGCGGGGATAAAGTACTATGTGTAGTCCTCAGTGGAGATTGTTGGGAGTAGCACCCATTCAGATTTTGTGTGTTCAGTCTTTTTGATATGCCCTGCACCCTATAGTATGAGGCTCTGGATGAGGCTACTGCAGTGGCTGGATGGGTGGGTGTGGTTTGGGCGGAGCTAGTGGTTATAGGTCCTTCACATAGTCTCGTGCCCAGCCTCTTTATCGCACGCGGAAAAAGAGTCTGGTGAAACGCGTATTCAATTTTGGTTCCATACGTACGTGACGTATCTGACACGGGCACAATGAATGTCATTATAAGCGATGGCGCAATCACAGTTTAATATTATTATTCGCGCAAAGTGTTTGAAAAGCACCTACCGTAGGGCTATGGCGCCAGCGGGATCCTTGGACAGTGGAGTCCGAGTGCTACGCTTGTCTCGTTGCCTGATTTGTACCCAAAAGGACGGCGGTAAGCTTTCAAAAACAGGAAAAAAAAATTTCTCCTGGTAGACTAAGAGAGATAAACACATTCTTGCTGCCTAAAATGTAGCTTACCACTTTCGCCTAAACTTCACAGACACTAGCATGATTCAAACGTGGGATAGTTTCGATGATAGCTTGCTGAATGTCAGTTTCGTTGTCCAACAACTACATGTTGTAGTGTCGTGGTTAGTGAACGTCGCCGTTAGTGAGCTCATGAATATTACAAGAGCGGGCCGCTGCTCGCCAATCAGGCGGGAAGTTTCAAACGCGTACGTGTGCGTCCTGCGTGCGCGTGCTCGCTGAGAACTAAAGAGTCTGATCCTGCTACGCTTTGGGCGTGCATTGTGAAGCCTGTATGGAACTGGCACGCCAGACTATTATAACAAGTCAGTGGCAAGGCCTATCGCTGAATGAAACAAGGACAAGGGGCCAGGAAGTATGAAATGAAGTACACTACATGTTGCCATCGTTTTAGCTAATACATACTGCCCAACACGAGCGGTCCTCCGATTCTCTGTGTAAGCCTAGGATGATCGTGGATAATTTTTGATTGACTGCATTTTTACTGCTATATTTTGCTGTCATATAGCTACAGGATCACAAGACTGTACACAACATACAGCTGAGTTCCAAGAAGAATGTATTATCTGGAGAGTGTAGAGTAAATTTTATTTTTTTTTGTTCATACCTGCAAAGTGATAGTATCATTATGTGTTCATTCATAGCTATTATAATTATGATAGCTAACTATTATTATTGCATAGAATCGATATCTGGAAGCATTAACAAGTCCTTGATGAATGCTTAATATTCATTACTGTAGGCGATCAGCTATATGAAAATTAATTTTGGAGAGGGAATGTGATTAATTAGTGGAGGGATGTGAAACTATTCCAGTGCACTATTGATAATAATATTATAACAGCCATATTAACAATAATTATTATCTTCACTAGCTTAGCAGTCATCTATAATAAATTAAATTAAATTAAATTAATAATAATATTAATACACATTAGTAACTATTATAGTAAGCTACAGAATTCTGTCAGTATACACATTATGGCTTTATCACAGTTCACTAACAGCTGTCTGTCGCATAAATTTAATAGATGCATGTAACACTAAAAAATTATAAGGCATAACAGATGAGGTGGTCAGTTATACATTTTATTGATATTCACTAGCTGCCGCAGCTTTAACTAAGGTGCTTTGGTTAATGGAAACACTGATGAGACAAGCATAATGAGATGCAATACTCACTAGGTGCAAAGTTGTAACAGATGAGGTGGTCAGCTATGCATTATTAGGCATTTTATTGATGTTTACTAACAGCCGCACCTTCAATGAAGGGGCTGTGGTTAGTGGAAACACTGATGAGACAAGCATAATATTATCATTTAGATGCATTACTAACTAGATGTAAAATTGTAACAGACTAGGTTGTCAGCTATGCATTATGAGCCATTTCATTGATGTTCACTAACTGCCGCAGCTTTAACGGAGGGGCTGTGGTTAGTGGAAACACTGATAAGACAGGTATAATCAGATGCAATTCTCACTAGATGCAACATTGTAACAGATTAGGTGGTCAGATATGCAATATTAGCCATCCTATTGATGTTCACTAACTGCCGCAGCTTCAATGAAGGGGCTGTGGTTAGTGGAAACACTGATGAGACGAGCATAATTACATGCAGTACTCACTATAGATGCAAAGTTGTAACAGACTAGGTGGTCAACTATACATTATGACCGATTTTATTGATGTTCACTAACTGCCGCAGCTTCAATGAAGGGGCTGTGGTTAGTGTAAACACTGATGAGACAAGCATAATTAGACGTAGCTAGTACTCACTAGTCTAAGAAGCTGATGCAAAGTTGTAATAGATTAGGTGGTCAGCTACGCATTATAGCTAAACCATTTCATTCACTAACTGCCGCAGCTTTAACGAAGGGGCTGTGGTTAGTGGAAACACTGATGAGACAAGCATAGTCAGATGCAGTACACACTAGATGCAAAGTTGTAATAGATTAGGTGGTCAGCTACGCATTATAAACCATTTCATTGATGTTCACTAACTGCCGCAGCTTCAATGAAGGGGCTGTGGTTAGTGGAAACACTGATGAGACAAGCATAATTAGATGCAGTACTCAAAGTGGTAACAGATTACGTGGTCAGCTATGCATTATTAGGCATTCTATTGATGTTTACTAACAACCGCACCTTCAATGAAGGGGCTGTGGTTAGTGGAAACACTGATGAGACAAGCATAATTAGACGTAGCTAGTACTCACTAGTCTAAGAAGCTGATGCAAAGTTGTAATAGATTAGGTGGTCAGCTACGCATTATAGCTAAACCATTTCATTCACTAACTGCCGCAGCTTTAACGAAGGGGCTGTGGTTAGTGGAAACACTGATGAGACAAGCATAGTCAGATGCAGTACACACTAGATGCAAAGTTGTAATAGATTAGGTGGTCAGCTACGCATTATAAACCATTTCATTGATGTTCACTAACTGCCGCAGCTTCAATGAAGGGGCTGTGGTTAGTGGAAACACTGATGAGACAAGCATAATTAGATGCAGTACTCAAAGTGGTAACAGATTACGTGGTCAGCTATGCATTATTAGGCATTCTATTGATGTTTACTAACAACCGCACCTTCAATGAAGGGGCTGTGGTTAGTGGAAACACTGATGAGACAAGCATAATTAGACGTAGCTAGTACTCACTAGTCTAAGAAGCTGATGCAAAGTTGTAATAGATTAGGTGGTCAGCTACGCATTATAAACCATTTCATTGATGTTCACTAACTGCCGCAGCTTTAACGAAGGGGCTGTGGTTAGTGGAAACACTGATGAGACAAGCATAGCCAGATGCAGTACACACTAGATGCAAAGTTGCAACAGATTAGGTGGTCAGCTACACATTTATGAGCGATTTTATTGATGTTCACTAACTGCCGCAACTTCTATGAAGGGGCTGTGGTTAGTGGAAACACTGATGAGACAAGCATAATTAGACGTAGCTAGTACTCACTAGTCTAAGAAGCTGATGCAAAGTTGTAATAGATTAGGTGGTCAGCTACGCATTATAAACCATTTCATTGATGTTCACTAACTGCCGCAGCTTTAACGAAGGGGCTGTGGTTAGTGGAAACACTGATGAGACAAGCATAGCCAGATGCAGTACACACTAGATGCAAAGTTGCAACAGATTAGGTGGTCAGCTACACATTTATGAGCGATTTTATTGATGTTCACTAACTGCCGCAACTTCTATGAAGGGGCTGTGGTTAGTGGAAACACTGATGAGACAAGCATAATTAGACGTAGCTAGTACTCACTAGTCTAAGAAGCTGATGCAAAGTTGTAATAGATTAGGTGGTCAGCTACACATTATAAACCATTTCATTGATGTTCACTAACTGCCGCAGCTTTAACGAAGGGGCTGTGGTTAGTGGAAACACTGATAAGACAAGCATAGTCAGATGCAGTACACACTAGATGCAAAGTTGCAACAGATTAGGTGGTCAGCTACACATTTATGAGCAATTTTATTGATGTTCACTAACTGCCACAACTTCTATGAAGGGGCTGTGGTTAGTGGAAACACTGATGAAACAAGTATAATCAGATACAATGTTCATCAGGTTCAATGGTATACAGATTAGGTGGTCACCTGAGCCATTTTATTGATGTTCACTAACTGAGGCAGCTTCAACGAACGGGCTGTGGTTAGTGGAAACACTGATGAGACAAGTATAATCATATGCAATGCTCATCAGGCTCAAATGCATGCAGATTAGGTGATCACCTATGCACTATGAGCCATTTTATTGATGTTCACTAACTGAGGCAGCTTCAACGAAGGGGCTGTGGTTAGTGGAAACACTGATGAGACAAGTATAATCATAATATTATGCAATGCTCATCAGGCTCAAATGCATACAGATTAGGTGATCACCTATGCACTATGAGCCATTTTATTGATGTTTACTAACTGCGGCAGCTTCAACGAAGGGGCTGTGGTTAATGGAAACACTGATGAGACAAGTATAATCATATGCAATGCTCATCAGGCTCAAATGCATACAGATTAGGTGGTCACCTATGCACTATGAGTCATTTTATTGATGTTCACTAACTGCGGGAGCTTCAACGAAGAGGCTGTGGTTAGTAGATACACTGATGAGACAAGTATAATCAGATGTAATGCTCATCAGGTTCAATGGTATACAGATTAGGTGGTCACCTATGCACTATGAGCCATTTTATTGATGTTCACTAACCAAGGCAGCTTCAACGAAGGGGCTGTGGTTAGTGGAAACATTGATGAGACAAGTATAATCATATGCAATGCTCATCAGGCTCAAATGCATACAGATTAGGTGGTCACTTATGCACTATGATCATGAGCCATTTTATTGATGTTTACTAACTGCGGCAGCTTCAACGAAGGGGCTGTGGTTAGTGGAAACACTGATGAGACAAGTATAATCAGATGCAATGCTCATCAGACATACAGATTAGGTGGTCAACTATGTTGCACTAATTGCCCTATTCAAATTAAAGAGAATTTCTACCTGCTCTTTCTAATAAACATGCTGATACTGCTGCTCCTGTAACTGCAACATAATTAATTTTCATCTGCAATCTCAACCTGTAACTTTTAAATTACTGATTATATATAAGTGTTAAAGGAAGTGATCGAGAAGGTAAACTATCTATCAAGTGACAATGCACGCTATCATGTAGCTAAAGCTCAGGATCTTAGGTAGCTATAAGCAAACTGTTGAGGGTAGACCATGTTGCAGAGGAGCTTTGTATTAATATTGATAGCAGCAGAGGTACAATACACAATAATATTATTGACTATAGTAGACTGACTAACAGCTAATACTAATAGCCCTTACAATGCTTCTTACAGTCCATGGTGAATTCCGATACAATAACTCAACGATAATAATAATATTATCATAACTTCCACATAAAAATCAAATATCCACATAACTTACTTAATTCAACATAAAGTCAAATATCTACAGTTCCTACACTCCCTCCCACTATATATAGAAGGTATAGGATCTTCTTTCAAGTAGCAGCAGCGTTCTGTTCTTGAGTGTCATCTTTTGATGGCTGCGCTTTTGTTTGTGCTATCTGGAAGTTCAGGGATACTGTTTACTGTATATAGCACACTTGAACTCTGAAACAGAAATATTTCTGTTTCAGAGTTCAAGTGTGCCATATACAGTAAACGACACCCCATAATAATGATCTTCCACATTTAGAAAAATTTGGGGATTACGAAAGTAGCCATATAGTGGATATTTGCTTAAATCACAGTCACTGTGCATAATTTGACATTAATCACGGACATTAATTAGAGATGCTACAACTGTGGGGATTTATGAAAGTAGTGGTTATTTACATAAATATCACTGGTAGACATGTAAATTGCAGCACAGTTTGTGACGAAATTCTGTAATGGCAGATGTCGCAGGAATTTATGAAAGTAGTGGATGTTTACAAAAACAACACAGTGGACATTGAAATCAATTATTATAATACTATATAATTGTGTGCCCTATATAAACACACACGAGCACAAAATTTAATACTGGACTCAAGATTTGGGGCATGCCAAGGTTAATTATTAATTTTAATTCTTCAGGGGCCTTTCCGATGACCATGGACTTGCATAATCATCCCTGTCTCTTACTGACCCCTCCCATTTCTGACCAAAAGTACTCACAATACGATTTGCTAATTGTATTAGCCAATAATTATTATAGATCTCTGTCAACACACCTCTGCTTTGGTGGTAGTTTAATCCTCACAGCACCACTTATATGCATGGGGCACACAACCTATGGGGATGACGTTGCAATTACTATAATATTAATTTTAATGTCTATTATACATATGTTCTTTTGTAACATCCACTACTTTCATAAATTTGTAAATTCCTGTGACATCACTAAAATTTAATATCTGCAATTTATATGGTGTCTACCAGTGAGATTTACGTAAATATCCGCTACTTTCATAAATCTCCACAGTTGTAGCATCTCTAAAATATGTCTTCTGTGATCCATGTCAAAAATTTCACTGTGATTTCCGTAAATCTCCAGACTAGCTTTTCTAAATGCCTGCCAAAAATGAATTTTGACACAAATTGCACCCCATACATTATCAATATATGAGAAAAACTTTTGCATTGTTTGGTGTGCGATTAAGAATGCAACATGGCCCATGCACAGGAATAGCATGGCTAAATATCATGTCTTTGTTCCCATTTGGTATAAACACCATAAATAATCTAGCACCAATTCCATACTGTGGCAGTTGGGAGTCTTTGTCATACATTTCTTTCTGCTTGACTTGAGCTAGCTCAGCAGGGCGCTGCTCTTTGCCAACCTCCAATTGCAAGCTTCTGACAGGTAAATGGTAATCTCCAACATCTACTTCATAGTTTGGTATATTCCTTAGGAAATTTTCAGTAGGTAAGCACGGATCTCTACCATAGAGCAAATAGAATGGTGATTTTCTCACTGATTCTTGGATGGTGCCCTATATGCGTGTAAATAACAGAAATGGTACATCTGTTGAACAAGGCTGGTCAACAAGATGACTCCCAGGTAGGTGCTGTAGCCCTGAATTTATATCACAATCTGACTGAAAACAACTGAAAGGATCATGGTATTTGGAGCATGTTTGCTGTTTATACAGCTCACCCTCTAGTACATCGAGGAACTTAAGCTGACCTGCATTTTCCCCTCTTAACAATTCTAGGGCCTGGTGCTTCTCAAGCTCACACTATACCTTTACTATTTCTATTTCTGCCGCATACCTATCCACGTTGCTGTGGCAAGGCTGGATCTCCAGTTTGCTTCCTGTGTAATCACTTTTGAAAGGATCTCCTCAACTGAATTCTCGTCATTTCTCCTATTTTTATAGCAGCAGATATAGACACAATACACTATATTATTGATAGACTAACTAGCTAAAAGCCCTTACAATAACCATGCATGCATGGTGAATATACATTAACTAAACGTAAGTGGACATGCATGCTCAACCAGCCTCTGTGACGACTGGCAACCTAGACTTTTGTAACTTTGCACCTAGTGAGTTTTGCATCTAATTATGCTTATCTCATTAATGTTTCCACTAACCACAGCCCCTTCGTTGAAGCTGCTGCAGTCAATAAAATGGCTCATAGTGCATAGGTGACCACCTAATCTGTATATGTCAGTGACCTGATGAGCATTGCATCTGATTATATTTGTCTCATCAGTATTTCCATTAACCACAGCGCCTTCGTTGAAGCTGCCTCAGTTAGTGAACATCAATATTATAATGGGTCATAGTGCATAGGTGATCACCTAATCTGTATACCATTGAACCTGATGAGCATTGCATCTGATTATACTTGTCTCATCAGTGTTTCTACTAACCACAGTCCCTTCGTTGAAGCTGCCTCAGTTAGTGAACATCAATAAAATGGCTCATATAGTGCATAGTTGACCACCTAATCTGTATGCATTTGAGCCGGATAAGTATTGCATCTGATTATACTTGTCTCATCAGTGTTTCCACTAACCACAGCCCCTTCGTTGAAGCAGCCTCAGTTAGTGAACATCAATATTATAATGGCTCATAGTGCATAGGTGACCACCTAATCTGTATACCATTGAATCTGATGAGCATTGCATCTGATAATACTTGTCTCATCAGTGTTTCCACTAACCACAGTCCCTTCGTTGAACCTGCCTCAGTTAGTGAACATCAATAAATTGGCTCATATAGTGCATAGTTGACCACCTAATCTGTATGCATTTGAGCCTGATAAGTATTGCATCTGATTATACTTGTCTCATCAGTGTTTTCACTAACCACAGCCCCTTCGTTGAAGCAGCCTCAGTTAGTAAACATCAATAAAATGGCTCATAGTGCATAGGTGACCACCTAATCTGTATACCATTGAATCTAATGAGCATTGCATCTGATTATACTTGTCTCATCAGTGTTTCCACTAACCACAGCCCCTTCGTTGAAGCTGCCTCAGTTAGTGAACATCAATAAAATGACTCATAGTACATAGGTGACCACCTAATCTGTATACCATTAAATCTGATGAGCATTGCATCTGATTATACTTGTCTCATCAGTGTTTCCACTAACCACAGCCCCTTCGTTGAAGCTGCCTCAGTTAGTGAACATCAATAAAATGACTCATAGTGCATAGGTGACCACCTAATCTGTATACCATTGAACCTGATGAGCATTGCATCTGATTATACTTGTCTCATCAGTGTTTTCACTAACCACAGCCTCTTCGTTGAAGCTGCCTCAGTTAGTGAACATCAATAAAATGGCTCATAGTGCATAGGTGACCACCTAATCTGTATACCATTGAAGCTGATGAGCATTGCATCTGATTATACTTGTCTCATTAGTGTTTCCACTAACCATAGCCCCTTCGTTGAAGCTGCCTCAGTTAGTGAACATCAATAAAATGGCTCATATAGTGCATAGTTGACAACCTAATCTGTATGCATTTGAGCCTGATGAGTATTGCATCTGCTTATACTTGTCTCATCAGTGTTTCCACTAACCACAGCCCCTTCATTGAAGCTGCCTCAGTTAGTGAACATCAATAAAATGGCTCATAGCGCATAGTTGACCACCTAATCTGTATACCATTGAATCTGATGAGCATTGCATCTGATTATACTTGTCTCATCAGTGTTTCCACTAACCACAGCCCCTGATGAGCATTGCATATGATTATACTTGTCTCATCAATATTCCACTAACCACAGCCCCTTCGTTGAAGCTGCCTCAGTTAGCGAACAACAATAAAATGGCTCATAGTGCATAGGTGACCACCTAATCTGTATACCATTGAACCTGATGAGCATTGCATCTGATTATACTTGTCTCATCAGTGTTTCCACTAACCACAGCCTCTTCGTTGAAGCTGCCTCAGTTAGTGAACATCAATAAAATGGCTCATAGCGCATAGGTGACCACCTAATCTGTATACCACTGAAGCTGATGAGCATTGCATCTGATTATACTTGTCTCATCAGTGTTTCCACTAACCACAGCCCCTGATGAGCATTGCATATGATTATACTTGTCTCATCAATATTTCCACTAACCACAGCCCCTTCGTTGAAGCTGCCTCAGTTAGCGAACAACAATAAAATGGCTCATAGTGCATAGGTGACCACCTAATCTGAACCTGATGAGCATTGCATCTGATTATACTTGTCTCATCAGTGTTTCCACTAACCACAGCCCCTTCGTTGAAGCTGCCTCAGTTAGTGAACATCAATAAAATGGCTCATAGTGCATAGGTGACCACCTAATCTGTATACCATTGAATCTGATGAGCATTGCATCTGATTATACTTGTCTCATCAGTGTTTCCACTAACCACAGCCCCTTCGTTGAAGCTGCCTCAGTTAGTGAACATCAATAAAATGGCTCATAGTGCATAGGTGACCACCTAATCTGTATACCATTGAATCTGATGAGCATTGCATCTGATTATACTTGTCTCATCAGTGTTTCCACTAACCACAGCCCCTTCGTTAAAGCTGCCTCAGTTAGTGAACATCAATAAAATGACTCATAGTGCATAGGTGACCACCTAATCTGTATACCATTGAACCTGATGAGCATTGCATCTGATTATACTTGTCTCATCAGTGTTTCCATTAACCACAGCCCCTTCGTTGAAGCAGCCTCAGTTAGTGAACATCAATAAAATGGCTCAGAGTGCATAGGTGACCACCTAATCTGTATACCATTGAATCTGATGAGCATTGCATCTGATTATACTTGTCTCATGAGTGTTTCCACTAACCACAGCCCCTTCGTTGAAGCTGCCTCAGTTAGTGAACATCAATAAAATGGCTCATAGTGCATAGGTGACCACCTAATCTGTATACCATTGAATCTGATGAGCATTGTATCTGATTATACTTGTCTCATCAGTGTTCCACTAACCATAGCCCCTTCGTTGAAGCTGCCTCAGTTAGTGAACATCAATAAAATGACTCATAGTGCATAGGTGACCACCTAATCTGTATACCATTGAACCTGATGAGCATTGCATCTGATTATACTTGTCTCATCAGTGTTTCCACTAACCACAGCCCCTGATGAGCATTGCATATGATTATACTTGTCTCATCAATATTTCCACTAACCACAGCCCCTTCGTTGAAGCTGCCTCAGTTAGCGACAACAATAAAATGGCTCAGAGTGCATAGGTGACCACCTAATCTGTATACCATTGAACCTGATGAGCATTGCATCTGATTATACTTGTCTCATCAGTGTTTCCACTAACCACAGCCTCTTCGTTGAAGCTGCCTCAGTTAGTGAACATCAATAAAATGGCTCATAGCGCATAGGTGACCACCTAATCTGTATACCATTGAAGCTGATGAGCATTGCATCTGATTATACTTGTCTCATCAGTGTTTCCACTAACCACAGCCCCTTCGTTGAAGCTGCCTCGGTTAGTGAACATCAATAAAATGGCTCATATAGTGCATAGTTGACCACCTAATCTGTATGCATTTGAGCCTGATGAGTATTGCATCTGATTATACTTGTCTCATCAATGTTTCCACTAACCACAGCCCCTTCGTTGAAGCTGCCTCAGTTAGTGAACATCAATAAAATGGCTCATATAGTGCATAATTGACCACCTAATCTGTATGCCTTTGAGCCTGATGAGTATTGCATCTGATTATGCTTGTTTCATCAATGTTTCCACTAACCACAGCGCCTTCGTTGAAGCTGCTGCAGTTAGTGAACACTAAAATGTATAATGTATAGCCGATCACCTATCTAGTGAGCATTGCATCTGATTATGCTTGTCTCATCAATGTTTCCACTAACCATAGCCCATTCGTTGAAGCTGCTGCAGTTAGTGAACATCAATGAATGGCTTATATGGAATAGTTGACCACCTAATCTGTATGCGTTTGAGCCTGATGAGTAAATATTGCTGCTATGCATTTAATTATGGATTACATTACAGTTATGTAAAAAAACTTCATGCATGGAGGGCCTACCACGGGGTAGCCTCGAGCCCAGGCTCAGAATCTGGGTTCGAGGCTAACCTGGGGGCAGTACGCTTACTCTGAGCTGAGTTATATAGGCGCCCATCCTTAGATTTACTCAGAAACATAGGCGCGATACTCGGCGATACTAGTGTCGTCCCCAGACCCCGCCCTCGCAGGGAAGTTCGGGTTGTTCAGCGCGTACATACGGACCTTGGAGTTTTAATAGGGTTAATATTGACCTACGTTGGCCGCACGTGCGCATGCGCATAAGTGTCATTTCACTAACGGCGACGTTCACTAACCACGACACTACACATGTAGCCATCTCCTACAAGTGAAGTGCAAAGTACACGGTGAAGCATCGCAATCTTTTCTTGATGACGTAGCACCGTTCTGCAATCTGATTGGACGCGGCCAATCTCACCGCGCGGAACCAAAATTGAATACGCGTTTCACCAGACTCTTTTTCCGCGTGCGATAAAGAGGCTGGGCACGAGACTATCCTTCACATTCATTCATGTCTAGTCTGTGTTCAGAGGGTTGGTGCAAAACCTGGACTCTGGACTCTGGACTGGACTCATGGACTGGACTGTGGACTGAGATTTGGACTCGATTTTGGACTGATGCGCTGGGCGATGACGACCATTTCCAACAACAAACTCTGTTGCGTACGCGTTGGAGTGTGCTATAAGGAGCTGCTTGTATTTATAAAGCATGTAGAGGTAGAGCTGATTATTTCCCTTGGAAAATTGGTGAAGGGTGCATCTCCTCAGGGCATTGGGCATCAAGTTGAGACTCGGATGCAGTGAAAGATAGTCTCATTCCCAGCCCCCTTTCAAGCATACGGAGCTGGGGACGAGGGACTTGATAATGACCATAGCTCTACAACTGAGAGATTAGGCCAAAGAAGCCTTGAACGCCGGCTGATTTTCAAGGAGCCTGAATTCGAGACTAAGTTTGAGCATAAGGTAGATACTTTCTATATCCAGGTATTATAGTGTTTTTATAAATCTACTCCGACTTATCCCGAGTCTCCATTAGTGTCATAATTATGGAGGGTGTAGTCATTTTAGTGGGAGGGGTATCCATCTCATTTGGGGGTGGTTATTTAGAGGTAGAAAATTCTTTTGGTGGGGTGTATTTTTTCTTGGGGTGTAGTTATTCTTTTTTGGGGGGGGGGGGGGGGGGGGGGGGGGGGGGGGTGGGTGGTAGTTCTTATGGGGGTACATATATAATAGTTGGTAAGGGTATACTTTCATTTGGGGTTGTATTCTTTTTTGGGGGGTGTCCATATCTTTGGGGGTGGTCTTTTATTGTTGCGGGGGTGGGCCATTTCCAGGAGGATAGGATTTTTTTGGTTACACATCTTTTCTTGGGGTGTAGTAATTTTAATATAACGTAGCTACATTGGGGGGGGCTCCAATTTGATAAGAGGTTTACTGTTTTTATATGGCACGGAGAGCTCAAGAGGACATAGTACATACGCCACTACTGTGCCAGTCACGCCCCTACATGGAGATCGAAGGTCACATGATCAGTTCCTGTCATGCACAAGGTCAAAGGTCAATGATACTGTGCTTTAAATGGAAAATCCTTTTCTAGTATCCGTTAATTTGATGGTTGTGAAGGTCTCTGAATTTATCATATCCAACTGAAATCTTCTCATCCGGGATTTTATTCTATACTTATATACATGCACTTATTATTCTGAAGCCCTGCCTGAACAATGTACCAAAAGTATGTATACGTCTACATTATATAGTGCGTTGTACCATTGATTCAGCTAGAGATGCAGTGACGGGGAGACAAAAATGCCAAAGTGCCTCCATAAAAAATTAATGTTCCATGAAAATTCAGTAGGTTTATCTTCTACTACCAATCCAAACCTAAGGGGAAACCATCCCACTGCCTGCTCAGGCATTTAAGCAAAAGGCAGAGCCACATAGGTGCCTAGCCTTGAGAACTAGGGGTGATAGGTTGAAAAGCTCTTTTGTCCATGGAAACTCTCCCTACCCATGTGTTGTAAATACACCTACAAACTCCTGCTGAATGTTCTCGATGCCTAGTTAAAACTTATCTACTGTACACAGTATATGGCATAGTAAAAAGCTTAATTGGAAATGTACACACATAGGTAGCTATACAGCAAGATCTAGGCTTTTAATAGATTTCTGAAGATGAGAATATTAATTTTACCAGATATCCATTGCAATATCAAAGGTCAGAGACCTTCACAACTGTCGAATTCACTAGCTTTGGATGTGACTGCACGGCCTTATTCTTTTTCCATTTAAAGCACACTTCATTGACCTTTGACCTTGTAATTGAGATCACGTGACCTTTGCCTCATGCGCATAGGCCCGAGATAGCTACAAGAAAAAATGCACCAGTAGTTTAGTAAAAGACTACCCCCTGAAATGGCCCACCCCTCCAACAATAAAAGACCACCCCCAAATGAAATGGATACCCCCCCTCCCCCCCCCAAAAAAAGAATTCTACCCACAAATAAAATGGACACCCTGCCCAGAAGAAAAGACTACCTACCCTCAAATAAAATTGACACCCCTCCCAGAAAAAAGAATACTACCCCCAAATGAAATGGATACCCCACCCAGAAGAAAAGACTATCCCTGAATTGAATGGATACCCCTCCCAGAACAATACTATACACCCTTCATAATTATGACACTAATATACCGCCATACCACATAATTTGAGCGTGAGGGTATGGGGCTATTTAATAGTCTCATTGTCCCCTTAGCCTTCGTAGGCGTCTCGGTGATATTGAAGTCCATTCCTGTGAGGAGATGCCATCCCAGCCGGGCTCACTGATTTTGCAACTTCTACATGCTTACAAGTAGCCTCCAGGCTAGCTCCTTGTGATTTAACCTCGTACCCTGAAGGGCCTGGGAACGTACGTACAAGACTGCTTGTGACTACTAGCCTAGCTTGCAGTTGTAGCACCGTGCCTTCTTTCCATAGTCTCTTGGAAATGGTCGTCATTGCCCTGCGCATCAGTCCAAAATCGAGTCCAAATCTCAGTCCACAGTCCAGTCCATGAGTCCAGTCCAGAGTCCAGAGTCCAGGTTTTGCACTTACCCGTGTTCAGAGGAGGTTGGCCACGCATCATGATACGTCATGTGCACGTGACAAAATTAGCATTCCTGCATAAATTAGCGACTTAGTACGATACTTGTTTCGATCGCAGATTTATTCAAAGACAACTTTCTTAGCCCGCTTTCAAATCCTGAGAGGGAGAACAGACCAACGAAGCCTTAATCAGCCTGAAATGCTGACTTTTGATTCATTATGAACGACAACAAAGCCTCGGATCTCGCTTATTTGGCAGGGGTTGAACGGGGTTGAAAGGTTGATTTATCAAGGCTCACCGAGTTCTTTCCCAACGGCATCCTTCGCGAAGCGCAGGAGTGCGTGATTAATACCTGCCATATGTTTCTATACATTTTATATTGATGCACGTGACACATTGATGACGCATGTCCAACCTCCTCTGGTCTGTGTTGATAGCAGCCAAACTGTGCATACTAGAGCTCCACAGAGGAGGTCTGGTACAGGATCGTCCAGGTTGTCATCAACACCCAGGAGGTGCAGGGATATGCAGCAAAAACCTGCTTTGAGGTGAGACAAGAAAGGCTGTATACAATCGGTGGACTGGACTGGTGGACTGGACTACTGGACTGATAGATTTTCATTTAAAATGCACGGAGATAGGCTCCGTAATGTTGCCCAAAGTAGCACCGTGGCGATTAGCATGCTGGGACCAGGGTAAGACGATCTTCAAAGCTTCTAGCCTACACTGCTAGGGCTAGGGCGCCGACTTTTCAATAAGTGTGACGACCTTTACCATGGTATGTTCAGGGGGATATGGACTGGAGGTGGGGGAACAAAAAAATGAGGACAGACTGCAGTACTACCATAGATGGTATGCATGAGGCTCAGATTATCACATGCAATAAAAAGAGATATCTTCTAAATATCCCTGGCCCAGTACCTATCACTCAGGAATTACATACTAGGATCTGTAGCTATCTGTATCTAAGCCGCCTAGGCTACACCAGATAGGAGTCAGTGTCTTGGATCGTGACACCTAGATTCTCTGTCACATTATCTACCAATGCATGCAAGTTGCAAGCTATGACAGGATAGCTACTCAATGAAGGTAGCTTGCCCAAAGTTTCAAGTCTGATGGCCACCCAACATACCATGCATACTGTGCAAAGTTGAGAGAGGAGGGAGCTCTGGTTACTGGAAGATAGATACAGCTACTGGTATCAGCAAATAAACTGTTTCAGTTGAGGCTAAAGCCACTAAACATACAACAAGAGCTCAGTCTCATTTTTGCCTGTGCTTTGAGCCACGATAGTGGGCATGGTTGATAGGCGGGGGCAGTAAAACCAAGACAGTCTGAGTGGTTTCTACAGGTGAAGCTATTTCCCTCCATTGCACCTCATTATAGAGCCTCTAAATGTACGTTTTAAATGAAAATCTATCAGTCCAGTAGTCCAGTCCACTAGTCCAGTCCACCAGTCCAGTCCACCGATTGTATACAGCCGATAAGAAATGGTGTTGTAAAGTGTGTGTGTGTGTGTTTGAAAGAAGGGGAGGGGGGGTTAGGAGTGACGTCTTGTCTGTTGTCTCTGTCTGTTTACACTCGTCAGAATGGAATACATTGCCACAGTGTTGATTGTTCAATCAATTCCCATTGGTTCTTTTGTTAGATCTCGATTCACTGTCTAGATGCTTGGGGATTATTATTCTTATGGCTGATAACCAATTATTAGTCTGATTTTTCTCGACTGTGTACATGTATGTGTGTATGCATCGGTACAATAATTATTATCTCTGGCAAAAACCTGCTTTGAGCTGAGACAAGAAGAAATGGTGTTAAAAAGTGTGTATGTGTGTTTGAAAGAAGGGGGGGTTAGGAATGATGTCTTATCTGCTGTCTCTAACTGTTATACTCGTCAGAATGGAATACATTGCCACTGTGTTGATCGTTCGATCATATGATAGTTCAATCAGTTCCCATTAATTGGTTCATTGGTTTGGTCTCGATTCACTGTCTAGATGCTTGGGGATTGTTATTCTTATGGCTGATATCCTATTATTATTAGTCTAATTTTTCTCGACTGTGTATATATGTGTGTATGCATCGGTACAATAATTATTATCTCAGGGATATGCCGCAAAAACCTGCTTTGCGGTGAGATGAGAAATGATATCAAAAATGTGTGCGTGTGAACTTGTGTGTGTATGAGTGTGAGTGTGCACTGATACAGTATTGCTGGAAATTTTTGCCAATTTCGCCCCTGCTCTCATTATCCTTCAAGATTAATTTAACCCCTTTTACATGTAATTGACTCCCATGAGATAGCTACATGTACACTGTAGGATGGCAGTGTCTGAACCCTAGCTTATAGGCATGTGTGCTATATTATATTACATGTATACAGTTTCGCATTCTGATATGCGTCGATTATAATGTTATTATTATATTGTTTGATTATTTTGTTTTGTGTTGTTAGGCACTTTATAGGCTCCTGCGTGTCATGAGAACATGATCAAGGTCGGTGGCTACATCTTAGGAGAGTTTGGGAACCTCATAGCCGGAGATCCAAGGTCAAGGTACGCCATTATTTCCAGAAGCCATTATTTCCAAGAGTGATTGTTGGTGTTTTTTGACCAGTGCACGTACAAACTATCCAAATATCTTTATGAGACTTAATGTGTATATCTTATTTCCATTCCCATTCCAGTCCTTTAGTCCAATTCCAATTACTCCATTCCAAGTTCCACCTGTGTTTCGTTCCAATGTGAGCACTGATTCTCTCTACCTACGTCAAGTTCATCAACCTGTTCCCTGAGCTTAAGCCACAGATTCAGCAGATCCTGTCCTCCGATAGTCAGTCTCGAAACGGCAGTCAGGAGCTTCAGCAAAGGGCCATAGAGTATCTTCAGCTGACAACCATAGCCACCCCAGATGTACTGGTAAGTAAGAAATTTCATTGAAACATCAATCAAGGTTTAGCAAATTTTTTGTGAAGAAATGTTTCCAAGAAAGTCACTGAAATGTGCATAGGCATGATGTACATTGTATTCTGATGGTGAAACTTAACAGCTAATTTTTAAGATTTTCCACATAATATACGTACATATCAAATCGACATTTTGAACATTCATGTGATATGCTAGTACAGTTTGGCTGCTATCGTATATCACACAAATATACTTGTGAATGTAAGAAACTTCATTGAAGCATCAAACCAGCTGTGACCTTTTTTGGAAAGAAAGTACATACTGTAAAGCGACATTTTTCTGTGAGAATTTTATTTATGCGAATTACGCGAATCAAGCGGCGGTCGCATAAATTTGTATCACGTAAATATTATCGCGCCATATGTTTGTATGCATGCAACGTTTAAATGCATAAATAAAAATTGTGTAATTTTTCAAGAGGCCCTTTTTGACTGATTCGCATAATTTTTCCATGTGCAGAAAAATGTACCTTTACAGTATTGATAATGTTAACACATGTACACACATACACTCTCTCCCCCTCCCCCCTCCATAGGCTACTGTTCTTGAAGAGATGCCTGCTTTTCCAGAGCGTGAGTCAACTCTTCTCTCCAAGCTCTACCAGTCAGTGCCGTGGACTGCTAAACTACACAAGACGTCGGGGGAGGAGTCAGTGGGCGGGGCCACGAGAGAGGAGGAACCCCCTGCCCCTGTCATTAATGATATCGGTCAGCCAGTTGAAGATACCCTGGTCAGCACATCGCGTAAGTCAACTACTGTGTATATAGCCAGAATTTTTTGCTAAAGAGAAAATTTTCGCCAATTTTCATTATCTGCTCCCATTGGCAAAAATGTTTGATTATAGGATTATCCTCATTTTAGGAGTAATTTGTACTGTTTCTATTGTTTTCATTGTGATCTCCCTCCCCCTCCTCCCTCCTCCCAGCTCCTGAGTCAGTGGCCCCTGGTCCCTCTGATCAAGGCCTACTAATTGATGTATTTGGAGGTCCCCCAGCCCCGCTCCCCGCAGCAGCCGCTGAGGTGACCACACCCCCAACAGCGACAGGACTTTCCCCTGGAGCGGAGGAAGGATACATGAGGTTCCTACTGAAGAATAATGGAGTCCTGTTTGAGAATGAGATGCTTCAAATCGGAGTCAAGTCAGAGTATAAGAAGAATCTAGGTTAGTTTAATATTCCTCTCCTCCCTCTCTCCCTCTCTCCCCCCCCCCCCTCTCTCTCTCTCCCTCTCTCTCTCTCTCTCTCTCTCCCTCTCTCTCCCTCTCTCTCCCTCTCTCTCTCTCTCTCTCTCTCTTTCTCTCTGACCATCCCTCTCTACCTGCATGCACATGTTGTACGTATGGACACGTGTTCATACACACAATATTATTATGCAGGTCGTATTGGAGTGCTTTTCGGCAACAAATCCTCAACCAGTCTAGAAAACTTTTCTTCGAGTGTTTCTCTGGCTGGTTCGCTGGAAGAGTGTCTCAACATTCAGGCTAAGCCGATTGACTCCACGATAGAGAACAGCGCCCAAGTACAACAGGTCGTCAATGTCGAATGCAAGGCACCGTTCTTTGAAGCATCGCAACTGAATGTCCAGTTCAGGTACATAAGAGGGGAGTAATCTAGAGGGGGCAGGGGGATACCCTCCTCTGTCTCTCGATTTCTGTCTCTCTTTCTTTCACATACACACACGTGCATTATGTGTATGTGTATAAATACTCATTTCCAACACTGGCTAAAATGTCAATTTTCTTTTTTTCATGACAGTCTATCAAAAAAGTTGAAGGTTTTGGATTTATTTTGATGTATTGTGTAGCTATAGGCACAATTAGTTCCTCCGATAGATACAACTTAATATAGAAATTAATTAAAACACTTATTTTCAAAAAAAAACAACAACAACTCTATCTACCCTGAGCAAGAGGATATACTCTTGCCCTGAGTATATAAAAATGGTCATACATGTACCTTTGCCTATAGAAATACTTTCCCTTGAAACTTGCACTATTATATCCAGCATAGACAGAGTATAGAAAAATTCTGCGTGCTAGCTGTGCATGTGATGACAAATAGCAGCGACTTAATTAATCCTCGCCGCAAAGCGTAGGTGGATGGGTTACTGCAATCGTTTGGCGATTTTTGTCCGTCAGTCTGTTCATTGCAACCCTCCTATGCTAAATGGTAAGGGTCGTCTGATAGAAAGTACGCATTCGAGGTATACCAGGCATCAAGGAAGAGTGATCCTGCCCAGTGAGTGTGCAGCTGTTGCCAGTCTATGTTTACATGGCACCTACCTCAGCTACGTGACTGATTACAATTCTGTGCCTTGCTGGTCAGTCGTCAGTGCCATTACAGTGTAAACAGGCAGTGGCTCTCAAGTGCATTATTCAGTTTACATGTATGTAGATTGTCACAGAAGCTTTCAATAACATAGTCAGGTCAGGTGCCTTTACCCTACTCCTAGATCATGTACTGACTCTGAAGAGACTTCAACAGTACCATAACCATGTTCTGTGTAGTTCAATATTCCTGATATTGAACAAGCATACACAAGACCAAAACAGTGATTTCCTTCTGTAGTGTTTACCAAAACATGACATTTCCTACACATACTTGTTGAGGATAGGGCAGAATTTTTGCCAATTGAATCAAATAAGCAGAAAATTTGCTCTATCCTACACATTTCCTACCCGCATGAAATCATCTAGTGATACACAGTGAGCCATGCTATACATGTGCATGACTCATGCATGCATGTAGTGGCGAGGTTCTGCACTCAAATGCATTAAGTACATCAATTCATCATTCATCGAAGCTTTTCTGTGTAAGTGATGCACTTTATCAGGATAGACAAAAAAGAAATCACCACTAGCTTAAATATACAAGGAGAGGAAAAACAGAGTGAGACAGAAAACTGAGAACAGAGAACAAGAAAACTTAACTCCAGCAAAAGAAAAACAGAGATAAAAAATATGTTAGGGATACCTAGCAAACAGAAAACTGAGAACAGAGAACAAGAAAATATGACTCCAGCAAAAGAAAAACAGAGATAAAAAATATGCTAGGGCTACCCAGTCAACTTACCTAATTTCTTATCTCTGTTTTTCTTTTGCTGGAGTCATGTTTTCTTGTTTTCTGTTCTCAGTTTTCTGTTTGCTAGGTAGCCCTAACATATTTTTTATCTCAGTTTTTCTTTTGCTGGAGTTATGTTTTCTTGTTCTCTGTTCACAGTTTTCTGTTTTCCTCTTCTTCTATCTAATCTAGTGGTGATTTCTTTTTTGTTCATCCTGATGAATTGTTATATTGAATTAAGTCACTGCTATTTTCCATCACATGCACAACTAGCACACAGAACACTTCTACAGTCAGCTAGCATAGCCAGAGCTATCTATCCATGCTAAAATCTCAATAATACTAGGGTGATGTAAATCATCGAGGGGCAAGCCTTCACTCACAGCATAGTAAAGGATTGCCCCTCATTATCTTCGATCTGAAGTATCATCATTAACTGAGTGTTGCTATAAAGATCAAGAAAGGAGGGAAAACGTACAGTTTAATATTAAACAATTATTCCCAGTATGTCGGGAGCCTTCCGGACCCCTATGAGGCTACAGAATTGTCTGGGCAACTATAGCTAGCTTGGACCCGCATTCGTAGCCGATTACAGAAATTAGATCATACCTAGACTTAGACTACATGACCTTGTTGCTGTACAAACTTTTCTTGTGTGCTTATGCCTTACCTTTGCTTGTTTTTCTAGCCGTCTACTCAAGCTGGTTATGAGCATTCGAGCTGCACTGAGTCTTTTGGTGAGCTACATTTAGAGTTAGCGCGGCCGATCTTAACCGCAATGATTAAGCACATGCGCTGTGAGCTAACGAACACATGGACAACGTATCGCTACATATACATACAAACATACACGCATATATACATACATACATACATACATGTAAGTACAGCGATTTTCTCGTAGTACTGATTAGTGTGGGGCTCACTCAGGCTCGTCCCAATTAAATTCTGGAAGGTCAGAGTGGGCCATATTTTGTGCCTGGATGGTCGTACCACCTGTGCAGCTGCAGCTGGGATTGGTGGCACCTGCAAATACAATGTAATTATAATCCTATTCACTGTCACTACAAGTTTCACTCAGACTAGGACATTCCTGGACATTTTATAGAACAGGTGTAGCTATAATTATTTGGCTGTTGTCTGTTTGTTACAGTGTTGGGGGCAGTCCCCACCAGTTGGTGCTCAAGCTGCCTGTCTTCATCAACAAGTTCATTGAAGAAACGGTCATGGGATCCGCTGACTTTTTCTCACGATGGAAACAACTAGCAAAGTATGAGCCCTTCCGCAAACACACTCCCTCTCTGCCTCTCTCTCTCTCCACCCCCCCCCCTTCTCCCTCTCTCTTTCTCTCTCTTTCTCTCTCTCTCCCTCTCTCTCTCCCTCCCTCTCCCCCCCCCCCCCCCCCCTGTCTCTCTCTCTCTCATTATGTACTCGAAATTGCACATACACACAATATTATTTTAATTATGCTAATTTTCATTATTACTCTTTCCCCTGTAGTCAAGAAGCACAGAAGATATTTGCTGCTAAGCACTCTATGGAGAAGGAGTTTGCTGCATCAAAGGTTAACTACTGACAATACTCTGTATTTCACAATCTTGATCTTTGGGGGAGCGGAGCTTAGGCGGGTGTTAGTATATGTGTGTTTGGGGGGCAGTGGATTATCATGTAGAGAACCAACTGTTGACCCCCTAGACTAACTACTTTTGATTACACTCTCACTTGTTCAGTTGTATAATTATGATGCTCTTTTTTTGTTCATTTTTTCTGTGGTATGCAGTTGAAAGGTTACGGTGTGTCTGTGTTAGCTGGGGTGGACCCAAATGAAGACAACTTTGTGTCTGCCGGGATAATCAACACTCGAACCACTCTCATTGGGTGCCTCCTGCGACTAGAACCAAACAAAGAGACAAAGGTAAGCCCCTGTCATAATTAATGTGAGGAGAGAGAGAGAGAGAGAGAGAGAGAGAGAGAGAGATAGATATGGAGGGAGGGAGGGGGAGAGAGAGAGATGTGATTACATTTTGGCTGATCACTAGTATAATATTATAAAATTCAGTTCGGGGTGCCCCTTAATTTACATAATGATTCTTTTTTGTCATTATTTATCTTGTTCCTGTTTCAGATGTACCGCATCACAGTGAGAACATCAAATGAGGCTGTGTCAAGAAAGATATGTGACATTCTCTCAGAACAGTTTTAGCCAAAAAAGAAGATATTTTCTGTTCCTTTTCTTTTCATAGCAACTGTACTGTTGTATATAATTATTGCTATTATATTATAATTATTGTCTATTGTACAGATTAAGAGATTATCATGTTATTAATATGTTTGTACATGTCGTGTAAGTGGCTTGATAATGATATTCATAGCTTGTAGAACCATAGCTAGTGGTAGAACGTGATTAACATGCACCGGATATGATGTCATAATGTAGCATTTGCAAATAGTGGCTAGCTACAGCAGTTCGCTATAAATAAGTGGCTAGGTTAGTGAGGTGCTGCATTCTTTTCTCATCTTAAAATTTAATAGCATCTTGAGTCGTATATACTAGCTAGCAAGCTTAGTGCATTGATTTTGGCATGAAATATTTTTAATATCACTGCGTGATAGATAATCATCTATAATGGCAAAAAAATTAACTAAGGTATACGGTAGCTGATGTAATAACATGATAATTGTCATAGTTGTCACATGTTTACAAAATGAATTACTTCTGTAGGACGAGGAGCAGCTGCTTCAGTTGTGTTGTGACAAGAGTGCTCCTATCAGTCGGTTTGCTGTCCTACTAGATCGAGGAGTTAGGGTGAATATCCATGATAAGGTACACCACTCAACAACTAAAATTAATAGTATTACTGTGGTCTGCTCTAAGTGGCTATGGTTGTTTATCCAATGCGGTTTCATTGTAGAAGGGCTTCCATCCACTTTGGTATGTCAGCTGGTATGGAAGGACAGATCTCGCTGACCTTTTCCTTCAAAACAGTGCTGAAGTGGACTTGGCTACTAATGTAAGGCTCTAATTATAAAGCAGCTATATTACATGATAGAGCAGTTAAGACATGAATGAGCTTGGTGGTGGCTCCACAGACTAAGACCTCCGGGCCCCTTCTTTATGGCTAATAATGAATGCAAGTATTTTGTATACAGTGTTGGCACCAAGTCAGAGTCAGTATCACTGCATGTCCCGTCCTGTTTGTGGCAATCAATCTACCATAGAGCTACAGCAGAGGGTCAGTATCACTGCTAATTAGCAGATGCATAATAAAATTACCTCCCCTTATAAGGGGAGGTAATTTTATTATGCATACCGGAATAACTTTGAGAATAATTCAATTTGGTATGCATCAACGTTATCGTGGATTTATATCCATAATAATTCTATTAATGCCAACCTTTTATCCCAAACACAAGAGAATAGTGGGCCATGCTTTGAGAATGATCGGTACATTTCTTGATCTTAGAGTGACAATTGTGAGAAAAGGGACCACTCGGGATATTCCATAATTATAAAATTGAGTTTTTAGCATGGATTGATAGCTCTCTGTGTGCTGAATCCAATGCCAGGTGCAAGTTTCATTAAAAATATTGATCTGACACAAGACTTAGTGGAATTATGACCATTTTATACACACAGGTAGATAATATTAGGCGTGACAAACTAAATTCACAGTTTATCGTCACAAAGATTTCGATTTTGCATGCGGGCGGGCGGTCATTTTTCATATTTCAAACCAGTAGAGAGTGTTGGAAACGAACCTCGAAATCGCCGAGGCCCCGCCCTCTAATTAACGCGATCGGTGGGTGGGACTCAAAGTGCCATAATAATATGTTTACTGTACATGTATTGAATATGAATTTTGAGAAAATCTGAAAATCCATGCTGGCGGTGACGATAAACAGCGAATTCAGTTTGCCCCGCCTTATATTCAATTTTCGAAAAATGTGCATATTTAATTAAATTTTGTATTGAATTGGTATAATAATGAACACTTGACCATGCACTAGGCGCGCGATGTTTAATAACTGAAGAAACAGTGGTCAAGCATCATCTTCCCAGGTGTTAAAGTCAAGATTAAACGCAATAAGGCCAGTAGTAATAATATCCTTGTTTCCCGTCACCATCAAGATGCCAAGAGCATGCGGGCGGGCGGTTATTATCTATTATTGCCTAAAAAATTATTATTCATAGGCCACAATACTACAGAATTATTATACGACTGCTTCCTCCATGAATATCATTAAGGGCCACCTGCTAATGAGATTCATAAGCCTGAAAATTCAATAATAATTGTAGATGCGGTGGCCTAGAAAGGATGCGGGCGGGTGACAAGAAACAAGGAATCTACAAAGCTTGGCCTAATGATGTTGTACCAGCTGTAGTTGTTGAATGTAACTACTTTTCAAAGTTGTCGTTTGACTGTAACTATTACTATGTGACTGCCAAGGCTACTGTCAAGCTGTCAGAGTCAAATACTATTAAGCATAGGCGGCGGAAGGAAGTTCTATTTGGGGGGGGGGGCAGATAACCATTCATTGCGCGCGAAGCGCGCGCGAAATTTTTGGACCACGCCCACTTAATTGAAGTTTAAAGGTCACTCGTGGATTGTGATGGTGCTATTGCTGTCTAGAAGAAAGGAAAATTGGCACAATGATCGACTTTTGAGGCTATTCTAGGCAGCTTTTGACAATATCTTGGTGTATCTATCATGAAAAGAGATAGGTCTGGCTGATTTGTGACCTCATTAGGCCCTGGATTTTGGGGGGGCAATGCCCCCCTTCTCTCAGTGAAAGTGGGGGGGGGGGGGGGGGGGGGGGAGGCAACTGCCCCCCCCGCCCCCCCCCCCGGTTCCGCCGCCTATGTTAAGGATGAAGTGTAATTCAGAGACTTAATTCTTTAACTAATTAATATACTATAATTCTTTTACTTTAATGTATCCTGCTGCACCTGTTGTGGTGTGTTTAATCAAATCAAATCAATAACAATGCGCGGATATTGCGCTATGGTAGCGATGAAAAGCTGCAATCTGATTGGTCGCTCCAAGATCTTGGAGCGTGTACAACTCGATGTACGCGAAGTTACCAGACCCTCTTTCTCGCGTGCGGAAATTGAAGGGTGTGGCTTGCGAGACTAGTATATAGCTGCATAGTTAAAATGGTGTAGGTGGTAAAGGTCGTCAATATATTGGGTTCACTCATAGATATTATAGGTATGGTTCACTTCACTGTACAGTACGATGCCGGTGCCTCAGTCGCAGACTAGCCTCGGATCATCGGGAATCTGAGAGTGTCTCTGGACCTCGATAGTGAAAATTTTCAACGCAAGCTAAGAACAGCGCAGTACAGCTAGACTGGTCTGGCGGCACGCTGCTCATGGTGCGTGCTATATATAGCGCAGGGCTATCTATATCCACGGGATTACGTCAGCCTAGAGAACGCGTGAAGTTCGCCTTCGGCCGTCGCTGCTGGTCAGAGAAGGCAACACGCTGCTTGTAAGGTATTCGCTGGATACACGCGCAAGATACTCTATATATTTCACTGAATTTCAAGGCTCCAGCGAGGCTCATAATTAATACCTCATAGATTACCTAAGAGATTACACCATAGGTTTCATCATAATTACTCATAATTACCTAATAACCGCAAAAAAGTAAATTGTTACTGAGTGCATAATATTGTTTAATATGTGTCCGAGCAATTGTTTGTGTTCATAACGATATATAGTTTAGTACGTATTGCATCTACATAATCATAGCATATCAATATGAAGCCAAGTTTAATTCTGCATTTTCTGGTAGAGTAAAAATAGAAAAATGAAAAATATTCTTTTTCCTCACATTTTAGCTAGCTATTTATTGGAAAATGAAATCCTGAGTGGTCCCTTTTCTCACAATTGTCACCCTAAGGTCACAATTATTTGCAGGTACATATTTGGAGTTTGCAGTACATAATGTAAATTAAATGAGGAAATGGTACATGTGTAGCTACTGTAGGGTCAGTATATTATAATGTGCATAATATAGCTAACGTCAAGAGGATAATACTCTTGCTGATGTTAGCAGGTACATTTTGGCCAATCTGCAATTATTAGTACCCGCAAATATACATATAGTAACAATAATATTATAAGACCTGGTGATAGCATTTAAGGGCCAAAAAATTAAAATTCATACTCCTTAGAATTAATTTGTGTCCTGTTTACGGCAATCATATTAAAAAAATACCATACCATTATTGCCATAGAACCTCATGATGGAGTGGACCAAGTTATGGCCATTCACAGTCTCTGTATCTGTTGTGTCATATTCTCTCAATTAACTCATACAGGGCATAAATGGAAATACAGCGCTGATATCGGCCAGTTACAATGGCCATCTTGAAACAGCCAAGCTGCTCCTATATCGAGGTGCTTTGATCAACCATAAGAATAAGGTGAGAGTATTAGCTGGGAAATTAGGTGTGAAATTTAATTTGGCTGTTTGGTGGTCTGCCTTTGCGGCAACCACCAAAGTAGAACTTTGCATACCGTATAGCGGGAAACTTTCAAGCGGGAAAACCGTCACGAACTTTTGTGATTTTATATAGCCATCCGTCCTGCGAAGTTAGGCATGCTACACCCATTATGCGATCAGTTTAACATTCCGCGGAAGATTTCTCTGCGAAATGCTCCCTTCCTATTGATCCACAAAAGTTTTCTCCCTTGAAAGTTTCCCGCTATATTATTACGGTATTATGACATTAATTTCCAGTATGTAGACAAGCCAAATTAAATTCATAACATTAACATTATTTTCCAAACCACATTTTTGACAAAAATAAATTCGCTGGCCAGTTGGGTGGGTGGGGCATTCTGTGTAGCTAGCTATGTGCATGGTCATCACAGTGTGTGGGTCACTGATGCTAGGAGAGTGCTGCAGGCTATCTGCCAGGGAGAAATTAGACCTACATGACAATACTGATAATAATATGTGATAAGTGTCACTATTGCTTTCATACTTTTCCCCACAGAATGGCAGCATAACTCTTCACGGTGCATCCAGTAATGACCACCCTGAAGTGGTGAAGCTACTGTTGCAGTCTCACGCCGATGTGAATGTTAAAGATAATGTGAGTACTGAATCACCTCACTAGTACCTTAACTCCTTATTACATAAATATAATATTACAAGCAGGGGGGGGCTAGCTCGCTTTGCTCGCCCCCTGCTGCATATGATTGTTGTATTTTGGCATCAGTTAGGAATCCACAAAGTAGCGGACGTGTATGTACTCAATAAGTCTCAGTGGAATACTGTGCCACTTCTCTTACAAAGGCATGGCCGGCCACTGCTAGTTTCATTTAATATACAAGAGACTGAGATCACCCTTTACCTGTACAGTTCTAGAACATTCTATCGGCATGCGCATGCACACATACTGCACCACTACTCTCTCTATTAGGGTGCATGGCCACAGGCCAGAGTGCTAGTTTAATTGCAACTGCTGATTGGGAAAGTGGTCGAAGTCACCCTTTACCTATGTTCTGGAACATTCTATTGAACATGCGCATTCATGGCATCCTGTTTGAGCACATGGCTGAATCAATCAACTGTCCAAAAAAGTCGTTAGCTTGCTCGTAGCTCCCCTCGCAAGACTTGGGAACGCGAGAAGTCAAAGTCAGAATCTACTACCTCCGTGATGACCACTCGGGCAATGTCTTCTCATGAATTGAGCTGCTTACCTCACTATAGGCCACTGAATTTAAGTCTCCATTTGTTGCTTGGTTTTGTACAATCCGTCTAAGAAGCTAGTGTTCGTGCCTGTAGCTAGTGCCAAGGCTGGCACTCGCAGAGATCGCCTCGTTGTAGCCTGTAATGCTCGACGGCCAGAGATATTTGTAATTTGTAATTTGTAATTGAACACTCCAACAGGAGGAGCAGGTGACAGACAACAGAACAGCACAAGTAATAATAATATTATTATATAGTATAGATTAGATTGAGGAATAAAAATAATATTATGAGAGGAAGATAGTTAGAGAGTAGCGATACAGTATATGTCATCTTGAAGATGTTGATTCGCGGTCGGATTACTTCTGGCGTCTCTAATAAAGGCAGCACACAGCTGATCTTCAATGGTGTAGACCTTTCGATGCTTCACGCCAAAGAGGTTGTTGTAACCTACTGCAGAAAATGCGTATGTAGCAGACTCAGAAAAAATGTCTCTGACCACAGCAGACGGTGAATTCTTAGCAGCTGTAACAAGTGCTCTGGAACGTGAGATCACAACATTATAGAGGCTTTGGAGCCTAGCCACAGAATGGACAATGCCAGTATGGCTATGTCGTGGAAGAGACCATATCTTTCGGAGAATATTGTTGAAAGATACTTCAATCGATTTAAGTTGAGAGGATGAGGATCTCCAAAGGGCAGCTCCGTAGAGGGAAAGGCAATAGCTAGATAGGAGACGGGTCTTAATGAAAGGGTCACAACAAGAGAAAATATGGAGAAGATAGTTGGCTTTGCAACACATGTCATTAGCAATGTTTCTGATGTCTTCATCATCACACAGATTGAAGGTCAAGATGTGGCCAAGATGTTTAATAGAGTTACTAAGGGTTAACTTTTTACCCAGAAAGGCAATGTTGGTAGAAGCAGATACTGGATAAGGAGACTTGTAAAATTTGATAAGCTGAGTTTTTTCAGCATTGAAGGAGAGGCAGTGAAGATCAGAGAACTCAATACATATATTGAGCATGATTTTGAGGGCTGAAGGAGATGGGGCAAGAAGAGCAACGTCATCAGTGTAACACACCGCGCCAACAAAGTGATGTTTCCAATAACAGCTGACACCATTGTCATCTAAGGCATTCAAGAGATCATCAATGTAAATAGTAAATAGAATAGGAGAAAGAACACCACCTTGCCGCATTCCATTGGATATGTTAAATGGCGTAGAAAAGCTACTGGACCATCTAACTTTTAACTCTTGATGTGTGTACTATGACAGCAGGAGCCTAGCAACAGGTAGAGGAAGATCTCTATGTAGCAGTTTTTCAAATAATGTCGTATGGTTGACACGATCAAAACTTAGCCTTGCTGGCATCTAGAAAACATCCAAAAACATGAGTATCATTCTCAATACAATTTTGAATAACATTCTTAAAGAAGGCCAGTGCACAAGTCGGCAGAGAAGCCAGGCTTGAAGCCAAATTGAAGGGAGGAAGTTACAAAGCAAGATTGGAAACTAAATAGGAGACATTATAGATATAGCCTCTTGTGTCCACCGACCTTCCGTAACGGACAGACAGACACACAAATCTAAGATTAGGCCACTCCAAATCAATTAGTTGTTTCTTATGAGGGGTGGATAGTGTCAAAAGTACAGTCAGTATTTTTGGAGGAGGGTGACTTCTCTGAGGAGGGGGGTGGTTTCAACTGGAGGGGGTACTTTTCTGTTGGAGGATACCACTTTTTGTGGAGGAGTGCGTTTCGATCTCGAGGAGGGAGTCTAGCGCGTCTGGAGTAGGGGATCATACTTCGCTGGGGGGTGCATTTTAATCTCGAGGAGGGGTCTAGCGCATCCGGAGTAGGGGGTCATACTTCGCTGGGGGAGGGGTGGATTTTGATCTCGAGGAGGGGGTCTACATCATCTGGAGTAGGGGGTCACACACTTTTGCTGGAGGATCAAGGAGGGGTGTGTTTTGATCTCAAGGAGGGCTCTAGTTCATCTGAAGTAGGGGGTGATACTCTGGTTGGACGAGGATGCATTTGATATCGAGGGGTCGACTACTGAACGGAATATTGTGGGTGTGGCACATTTTTACGCATGCGCAAATCCGCTAACATTATTTTAGTCTTTGCGCTATGTGCTGGTACCATGACGGTACGGAACGTGTGCTGGGAAGCAAGTCGCTTGAAAATGAGTTGTTATGGACTAGTGTACATTGTAAATGTGCTGGTGGTGTCTCCTGTCATACAAAGGTTCAATAATTGTATATGCTACGAACAAATTACCAAATATCTGCACTTCATTGAATAAATGTAGCACCTTTGTACAAGAGACACCAGTAGCTAATACATCTACAGCAGTCCAGAATCACGCCACTAGCTTCCCAGCTAATAGCCACGTCCAAATTCAAAGCGCACAGGCCATGCCACGTGACGCGGGGATTTTTATGCGCATGCGCGATATGTGCCACACCCACATAATTATTATCTCCCCAGTAACAATTTACTTTTCTGTGGTTATGAGGTAATTATAGTGTAATTATGATGAAACCTATGGTGTAATCTATGAGGTAATTATGAGAAAATTCAGGGCCTCGCTGGAGCCTTTCTGAGACTTGAAAATCAGTAAATATGTAGAGTATCTTACGCGTGTATCCAGCGAATAGATTACAACCTGAGCGCTACTTTCTCTGAGAAGTACTGTTGGTTGAACTTCACGTGTTTTCTTGGCTTACGTAATGCCATGGATAAATAAAGCTAGCCTTGCGCTATATATAGCACATGTAGCACGCATCACTGCCACAAGGGGCTGGCCCGCGCGCGACTGCAGCAGCGTGACCAACCTGAAGTTCGGAAGGAATACTGTGTTGTCGAGTTCGTCTCTATGATTGAAGCATCGAAACTTGTCGCTATCAAGGTTGAGAGTCGATCTTAGACGCCATCTCCACGATTTCTGGGGCCAGCATCGATCGATGTGTACGCATTCTATTGACGACCTTTTACCACATGCACCATTACACTGTGCAGCTACTGGGGAGATGGTCAAGGGTTCATAATACACACAAACGGCATCTATCGGCAACTGCTAGATCCACTCCATTGCTTCGAATATGCCCCTCCTCCAGTGGAGGTAGCAGACCCCTCGAGATCAAAATGTACCCCTTGTCCAGCGAAAGTATGATCCCCTCCTCGCGATCAAAACACACCCCTCCTCCAGCGAAGTATGATCCCCTACTCCAGATGAGCTAGACCCCCTCCCATAGTTGCCAACAGTCCCGATTTGAGCGGGACAGTCACGATTTTGAGGCTGTTTTCACTGTCCCGCCCGACAGACACTTTCATCAAAGGAATGTCCCGACAAAGCCCAAAAGTACCACAATAACATTTGATAGACAAGATTATCATTACAAACTTGCAGAATAACACTCAGTTTTGACATTTTCTAGCCTGTAAAAGTCCCAAACAGCCAAGATCTTTCATGATCTTCAGCTCAGTGCTGCTGAACTGACGATCCAAATTTCGACCACACCCATGATTTTCGTTTTATTAGAGAATTTTGAGGTGGGCGTAGGCCGTGATGTGGGTGTGGCACATGCATAGAACAGCATGTCCCGGCCAGTAAACTCAGGAGGTTGGCAACTATGCCCTCCTCGAGATCAAAACGCATCCCTCCTCCAGCGAAGTATGACCCCTACTCCAGATGAGCTAGACCCCCTCCTCGAGATCAAAATGCACCCCTCCTCCACAAAAAGTGGTATCCTCCAACTAAAAAGCACCCCCTCGAGTCGAAACCACCCCCCTCCTCAGTGAAGTCACCCTCCTCCAGAACAGTGACTGTACTTTTGACACTATCCACCCCCCATAGTTTCTCATCCCCCCTTGATTTCCGCCCGCATGTATTTCCATCAGCACCAGCACAATACAAAAGTATACCGCCTCAACTCTTTGGACTACTGCACTTATGGTTTTGACGACCATTTCCCATCAAACTTGTGATTAAACGACCATTTCCAGCCGCCCGCCCGCATCAGTTTTTGGCTCAGGGGTGATGAGAAACAATGAAATAATTTGGAGTGGCCTTACTAGTATTGATGCAGGGCATTTGGGGGCGAGCCTGAGCGAGCGCCGAATTCTATCAAATTTCACGTTGATGCGTGGCCATATACTTAGCCACCATGCGCCGAACAGGCCCCTCCACGTAGCGTCTACTCTATACCGTGTATGCCAACAGTTAGCCTCATCCCCAGGTCCCTCTCAGTGTGTAGGGAGGGGCCTGGGACGAGTCTAGCCAACAGTTAATAGCTACGGGCCATAGTCTGAATAGCTAGCCAGAGTCTAGCTACAGTCTCAGTGAGCAGCAAGTTACTGTCTAACTTGATCACCTTCTTAACCGCTCCTCGCGCGGTTGAGCTGACTATGATTGACGACGAGCTGTGTCCTCCTTTGCAGCCTTACTTTTCTCTGGTTTACACTTGGTTAAGTTGGTTCTATGATTCAACTAGCGATTACGGACCTCCAAATTTCACCAGTTTTTCCGCGGAACTTCTCCCGGTGGGATATCAATGTTCGACTATCAGAAGGTAGCTCTCCACGAGCTCTATCCAACGGCGCTTGTAACACGATCGTAGGCAAAACCGTTACGAAGCCACGCCCACCTAAACTTTCTCCATAGAAACTTAATACAAGCAAAAATGAAGCTAGCGGCGATTCCGCGCAACCGATTTGCAAGGTTAAGGCCTCGGTAGATAGCTTTTTCATTGAGCTATCTACTGCAATTTGTTTCATGAGAGTACTCCTAGCCAGAGCCGAGATATTCACGATCTACTGCATAGGCGTAGGAAGATACTGAAGGTTGGAGGGGCTGAATATCCAATTGCGCGCGAAGCGCGCGCGAAAATTTTACGGCCACGCCCACTTCATGTTAAACCACGCCCATTTTTGCACGATCGAGGCTGCTATCACGAGTTTCTCGGTGAAAAAATTAACTGTAAGTCGAGTAGAATAGATTTGGTAGCTATTGAGGCATATTTACTCATAATCAGGCCTGGTAAATGTTTAAAAATCTTTATTGTAACAATACTGGGCTGGAGAACAATGGGGGCTCTGCCCCCCTTCCTAAAATATTGGGGGGGCTACAGCCCCCTCAGCCCCCCCCCGGTTCCTACGCCTATGTACTGCAGGCCCTTGGAGGTCCGTAATCGCTATTCAACGTTCATAAAGATGATACTATACTAAAAGCACGAGTGTAAATCTGCAATTCGCTAAATTAGAACAGTGTATATATGGCCTGTGGCCCAAGAATGAGAATGCGCAATGGATTATTTCGCGCTTATGTCCATAGAGCCATGCTGGGCATATATTTTGCGTGACCGACGTACCATAATAATATATATATATATATATATAGCGAAACATTGAGGAACCGTTTATGTGGGGCTCGCTTAGCCTCGTCCCCAGGCCACTCCCAGTGGCGGATCCAGGATTTCTAGAAGGGGGGTTCCGATATACTTTTGCGCGCGAAGCGCGCGCGAATTTTTAGAAGCCACGCCCACTTTCGGGCGAAACCACGCCCATTTCGCTCGTTCTTGAGACAAACTACCAGCCCTACCAGTCCAATCGATCTGTTTTCGAACAAATTTCTTCTAAAGCATTCATAAGGTGAGCCATAGCAGCAGTTTTCTAGTTCTGTAGCCAGAAAGGGGGGTTCCATTTAGCCTAACATCAGTATACTTCTTAGTGCTAGGTGCAGCCCAAAGGGGGGTTCCTGTGCACCCCTGGATCCCCCTCTGGATCCGCCACTGACTCCGGCACGTTTTCAATGTAACATTGAAAACGTGGGAGTGGCCTGGGGACGAGGCTAGGGCTCGCTCAGGCTCGCCCCAATATTAGTGCCAAGGAGTGAGCTCGCTTTGCTCGCTCACTCCTTTATCTCTGTGCCGCATATTATTGTGCATGTGCCGTCGACGACCTTTACGTATTACCTATATCGTTATATGTGCGCATGAGCAACCTAGCGCACGTGCACATCCTGCCTGATCATGTGTCTTTATCATGTCAATCAGCTAGCTCAAGGAATTTGTTAGTTGTCCTGCAGCCTCGCTCGCAAGGGCTCCCGAGAGAAGACGCTTAGAATAGAATCGCCTCCTTCTGGAAAGCACCTATGGGCAACATTGGCTCCAGAGTGTCATCCCTTTGCATTCTCCAGGCCGCCATTGTAAGTGGTACAGTTCAGTCTAATTCTGCCCTGGCGTTTTTTTTGAAGCAGCTCACTTTAGTCGCTGCTGGGGCCATATCCAGCCATGTCAGTGGGCTATCGGTTGTATTGCCCCAAGTCCAGCGATGCCTAGAAATAAAATGTTTTAGCTCGGGTCGAATTGCTTCCGGTCACCTCCCGCTCGTACACACACATGGACAACTATAATCTTAGTATAATGAAATAATATTTTCATTGCCACATGAGGTAACAAAAATTTAAAATTGCAAAATAATTGATTGTAGCCCAACCACTAATAATTTTAATAATTATTACTGGCTACCACATGGTGCACCAGGCACAGAATTATGTGCTCATGCATGCAGTTTAGAGCAATTAAGGTGGGCAGTGGCCATGGGTTGGTGTAGGGATAGGTAAATTATGCTAATTTTGACCTATAATACTATTCTCAAATGCTCTTAATCTAATACAGTGTATGGAAAAAAATAAAAATAATGTGTGTTTTTCTGGTAATCGCTCCATGTATATAAACATTATGAGAATTCGTAAAATGCTAATTTCTTGCGTTAAATTGGATCATGCATGTATTGTATTCGATTAACTATAGTAATGCTCAAGAAGTGTACCTATAATTCCCCAATACATTGCTCATTATGCTCAAGTTGAACCGATTATTATAATAATGTTAATAAAAACTGATATGAGACTTGGTTACACTATCGTTGAGTGCAGCCAGTCATTTCAGTTTTATAATATTATTATGTGCTTGGATTCGAAAGTGGGTACCAGCTGATTGATCAACACTTTACCAGTACATAATATGTAGTCCAGGCGTTGTGACAAAGGTCGATTAACAGCTACTTGCGATTGTGTGCCTTAAAATTCTCAAAATTCTGTCATTTGATGCCTATTATGCTAGCATAATCCTCAAATGCTTACACACACCTATTATGCTCAAAATTATGCCAGAATAATAGCCCCAGGTTGGGTGGGTGGGCATATTTTGTGTAGCTAGCTATGTGCATGGTCATCACAGTGTGTGGGTCACTGATGCATGGAGAGTGCTGCAGGCTATCTGCTAGGGATGAATTAGACCAATATGACGATACTGATATGTGATAAGTGTCACTGTTGCTTTTATATACTTTTCCCCACAGTATGGCAACACAGCTCTTCACCTGGCATCCAGAAATGGCCACCCTGAAGTGGTGAAGCTACTGTTGCAGTCTCACGCCGATGTGAATGTTAAAAATAATGTGAGTACTGAATCACCTCACTATAGTATCTTAATTCCTTGTTATGTAAATCCAGAAATATTAATTTTGCTGTTGGTTCATTGTCAAGGCAGTGAAAATTAAAATCGCAAAATAATTTTCCATTTTAGCCCAACCATAATATTTCTGGCTATGCAGTATAATTTTGTCAGTCTCAGAATGGTGCGCTCAGTTAATTTGGATCAATTGAGGTGGTCAGCGGCCGGTTGGGTGGGGGGGGGGGAGGCATTTTGTGTAGCTAGCTAGAGTGATAATTTAAATTTATACCAACACGACGATACTGATATATGATAAGTGTCACTATTGCTTTTATATTTTTCCCCACAGAATGGCTGCACATCTCTTTACAGTGCATCCATGAATGGCCACCCTGAAGTGGTAAAGCTTCTATTGCAGTCTCACGCCAACGTGAATGTTGAAGATAAGGTGAGTACTGATCGATTCACCTCGCTAGTTCCATTCACTCTTTATAGCATAATAATAGTAGCAAGAGTACACAATAGGAAGAGAGGGAGAGTATCTTACTCTGTATACTGCTGTGCAAACGCACTGCGGATAATTAAATCCGTATATCCTCGTAAACTGTAGTATATTACACATACCACCTTGTAGTTAAGTGAGTGTTGGCCAATAATTGGTCTAGGACAGCCCACCTGGGTACTGCCCAGCTGTAGTACTGGTGGGTTTCACAGTTTGTTTGAGTCAACCACTCAAATTTAATTATCCCAGTGCGTTTGCACAGTAGTATATGGAGTAAGATACTCTCCCTCTCTTCCTATTATGTACTCTTGATAGTAGCTATTTGCTTTTAAAATGGTGTTTTCATTGCCATAAGAAATTTAAAATAATATTTTGCCAACCACAAATATATTTTAATACTAGTGTCATGCAGGGCCTGTTTGGGGCGAGCCTGAGCTGAGCCTCTGAAAGTCTCTGTCAGTAGCTGCGACTCGAAACATTTAACAAAGCCAAAGCACAATAGATCATGCAGACCACCGACACATATCCAAGCATACAATGACAGATAGTCTCATAGTGATATGTAGGCCTATAGCTAGTTCCCTCGACCATATAGCTATAGCCTCGGAGTGTCTGCCAACAGTCAAGAGAAAAGATAATATTTAGCCTGCCTCTATTGTCAGAGTCAGTTAGCAGCACGTCTCAGTATCTTTATCGCGTTCTTAGCTGGTCCTTGCGCTGTTGAGCTGATCATGACGACGAGCTCTGTCTCGCTCTTTCCTCCTTCGGAGTCCGGCGCGGTACAGCTTGATACCAACGATAGCTCCTAGCTTACCAGGCACGAGTGTAAATTTGCAATTCACTAAATTAGAACGGCGTATATACGGCGCGTAGCCCAGGCATGAGAATGCGCAATAGAATATTTCGCGCTTATGTCCATAGAGCCATATGCTGGGCATATATATTTCGCGTGACCGACGTACCATAATAATAATAATAATAATAATAATATATATACAATTCGCGCACAGCTGTACCGTTTATGTGGGGCTCGCTCAGGCTCGCCCCAATTACTGGCTACCACATGGTGTGCCTTGCTCAGAATGGTATGCTTGGTTTAGATCAATTAAGGTGGCTGGCGGCTAGTTGGGTGGGTGGGGCATTTTGTGTAGCTAGCTATGTGCATGGTCATCACAGTGTGTGGGTCGCTGATGCATGTAGAGTGCTGTAGGCAATCTGCCATGGAGAATTTATACCAACATGATGATACCGATATGTGATAAGTGTCACTATTGCTTTTATACTGTTTTTCCCACAGTATTGCAGCATAGCTCTTCATGTTGCATCCACAAATGGCCACCCTGAAGTGGTAAAGCTACTGTTGCAGTCTTGCGCTGACGTGAATGTTAAAGATAAGGTGAGTACTGAATCACCTTGCTAGTATCATTCACTCCTTATAACGTAAATCTGGAAATAATATTATTTGCTGTTAAAGAAGTATGTTTGATGTCACAATCATGGAATAATGGCTAATATGCGTGAGTTATTCACAGTATTAAAGGCATTGTGTCCATACATAAGGTGTAGTTGCTTCTTAATGAGCTCATTAGTTCAAAAATTCAATTAAAGTGGGCACAGGAAGTATGGGCACGCCTAATATTATCATGGTATAGTCCACGGAAGAGCACGGAGATCAAACACGTGCAGCGCAAAAGACGTTGGAGTTGAGAAGCCTACAATCTGTGTGGACGGCTAAAGAGTAAGAATGCTGATGAGTATAGGATCGAGAGCCTACACAATGCCAGAAAGTCAAACACCCAGTAGAGCGAGCCTCAGCAGGTAGATTTGAATGTAGCTACATGCGAACTTATCAGCCCTCCGCCACGTCCAGTGTTCATTTATCACGTGGGCGCGTGCAGCTTCAATTAGCAGGCAATCAGCGTTTATAGCATGATAAAATGCCTTTAAAACTCACAGAAAATCTCCTCTCCCTAGCTGTATGTATGTCAATCGTTAGTACAGTGCGCATGTCAGCTGCAGCAGCACGAACATTGAACCTATTAGTATTACTTCGTAGACCACACTCCTTGATGCAGATCAATAGCAGCTGCTCGAAATTGCCACTGCAATGGCGACGTCCTCGCTCTGTCAAATCTACCACCAGGCTATGACAAAGAACAGACCTAGTCTCTTGCTTCGCTCGAGGCTCAGTGGCCTGCTGAGCAGGCCTCTTAAAACGCGCAGCGCTTTGCGCCGTTCCAAGTCGTTCAAGAATGCATCTCTATGGCCACCGTACCCTTGTTTGTGCACACGGCACTGCAATTCTGATCAATCGTGGACCATCTGAACTTGTAGAAGAGCACATCTTTTATGCCCTCCAGGTTAGGATACAGATTATATAAGAAAAGTGATCGTCTGAAATATTATATAATTATAGTATAGTGTTTTCATTGCGACAAGAGGCAACAAACATTTAAAATAATATTTTGATTGTAGCGCAACCACAAATTATTATTACTGGCTACCATATGGTGTGCCTGGCACAGAATGGTATATTGTGCTCGGTTTAGATCAATTAAGATGGTTGGCGGCCGGTTGGGTGGGTGGCGCATTTTGTGTAGCAAGCTATGTGCATGGTCATCACAGTGTGTGGGTCACTGATGCATGGAGAGTGCTGCAGGCTATCTGCCAGGGAGAAATTAGACCAACATGACGATACTGATATGTGATAAGTGTCACTATTGCTTTCATACTGTTTTTCCCACAGTATGGCTGCACAGCTCTTTATGGTGCATCCACGAATGGCCACCCTGAAGTGGTGAAGCTACTGTTGCAGTCTCAAGCCGATGTGAATGTTAAAAATAATGTGAGTACTGAATCACCTCACTAGTACCTTAACTCCTTGTTATGTAAATCCAGAAATATTAATTTTGCTGTTGGTTTATTGTCAAGGCAGTGAAAATTAAAATTGCAAAATAATTTTCCATTTTAGCCCAACCATAATATTTCTGGCTATGCAGTATAATTTTGTCAGTCTCAGAATGGTGCACTCAGTTAATTTAGATCAATTGAGGTGGTCAGCGGCCGGTTGGGTGGGGGGGGGGGGGGAGGCATTTTGTGTAGCTAGCTAGAGTGATAATTTAAATTTATACCAACACAACGATACTTATATAATATGATAAGTGTCACTATTGCTTTTATATTTTTCCCCACAGAATGGCTGCACATCTCTTTACAGTGCATCCATGAATGGCCACCCTGAAGTGGTAAAGCTTCTATTGCAGTCTCACGCCTATGTGATTGTTGAAGATAAGGTGAGTACTGATCGATTCACCTCGCTAGTTCCATTCACTCTTTATAGCATAATAATAGTAGCTATTTGCTTTTAAAATGGTGTTTTCATTGCCATAAGAGATTTAAAATAATATTTTGCCAACCACAAATATACTTTAATATTACTGGCTACCACATGGTGTGCCTGGCTCAGAATGGTATGCTTGGTTTAGATCAATTAAGGTGGCTGGCGGCTAGTTGGGTGGGTGGGGCATTTTGTGTAGCTAGCTATGTGCATGGTCATCACAGTGTGTGGGTCGCTGATGCATGTAGAGTGCTGTAGGCAATCTGCCATGGAGAATTTATACCAACATGATGATACCGATATGTGATAAGTGTCACTATTGCTTTTATACTGTTTTTCCCACAGTATTGCAGCATAGCTCTTCATGTTGCATCCACAAATGGCCACCCTGAAGTGGTAAAGCTACTGTTGCAGTCTCGCGCCGACATGAATTTTAAAGATAAGGTGAGTACTGAATCACCTTGCTAGTATCATTCACTCCTTATAACGTAAATCTGGAAATAATATTATTTGCTGTTAATGAAGAATGTTTGATGTCACAATCATGAAATAATGGCTAATATGCGTGAGTTATTCACAGTATTAAAGGCATTGTGTCCATACATAAGGTGTAGTTGCTTCTTAATGAGCTCATTAGTTCAAAAATTCAATTAAAGTGGGCACAGGAAGTATGGGCACGCCTAATATTATCATGGTATAGTCCACGGAAGAGCACGGAGATCAAACACGTGCAGCGCAAAAGACGTTGGAGTTGAGAAGCCTACAATCTGTGTGGACGGCTAAAGAGTAAGAATGCTGATGAGTATAGGATCGAGAGCCTACACAATGCCAGAAAGTCAAACACCCAGTAGAGCGAGCCTCAGCAGGTAGATTTGAATGTAGCTACATGCGAACTTATCAGCCCTCCGCCACGTCCAGTGTTCATTTATCACGTGGGCGCGTGCAGCTTCAATTAGCAGGCAATCAGCGTTTATAGCATGATAAAATGCCTTTAAAACTCACAGAAAATCTCATCTCCCTAGCTGTATGTATGTCAATCGTTAGTACAGTGCGCATGTCAGCTGCAGCAGCACGAACTTTGAACCTATTAGTATTACTTCGTAGACCACACCCCTTGATGCAGGTCAATAGCAGCTGCTCGAAATTGCCACTGCAATGGCGACGTCCTCGCTCTGTCGAATCTACCACAAGGCTATGACAAAGAACAAACCTTGTCTCTCGCTTCGCTCGAGGCTCAGTGGCCTGCTGAGCAGGCCTCTCAAAACGCGCAGTGCTTTGCGCCGTTCCAAGTTGTTCAAGAATGCATCTCTATGGCCACCGTACCCTTGTTTGTACACACGGCACTGCAATTCTGATCAATCGTGGACCATCTGAACTTGTAGAAGAGCACATCTTTTATGCCCTCCAGGTTAGGATACAGATTATATAAGAAAAGTGATCGTCTGAAGTATTATATAATTATAGTATAAAATTTAATAGTGTTTTCATTGCCACAAGAGGCAACAAACATTTAAAATAATATTTTGATTGTAGCCCAACCACAAATTAATAATTATTACTGGCTACCATATGGTGTGCCTGGCACAGAATGGTATATTATGCTCGGTTTAGATCAATTAAGGTGGGTGGCGGCCGGTTGGGTGGGTGGCGCATTTTGTGTAGCAAGCTATGTGCATGGTCATCACAGTGTGTGGGCCACTGATGCATGGAGAGTACTGCAGGCTATCTGGGTAAAGTAGACCAACATGACAATACTGATAATATGTGATAAGTGTCACTACCGTAGAAACTGGTCGTTAAGCGCTGCTTGCTGTTACTCAGTGCAGTTAAGGACTGTCTTATCTGACAGTGTGTTCATGAACGAAATATGCACATTTTCAGGAGCTAATACTAGTGCCTTGTGTGATAATTGAGTACTGATCATGATATTGAAATTGAAGCCCAACTCTAGTATTTTCATAACATGAAAAAATAAACCACAAATATCTAATCAATTAAGCGGATTTGCCACGCCCTCTGAAACACTATTTGTAGTTTTCCAACATTGTTCCTGTCAGATTTTCCTTACCTTAAGTAGACCAGGTTAAATCTAAGCTGCTTTTCTTGATTTTCACCGAGGGAGATTCGGAAATAACATCGTGTTAAGAAAATAATTCCAAAAAACGCCTTTTCAGCTACCCTGACGGTACGATCTTTCGCACACGCCCACAAAGCGGAGCGAGCAGTCAATTTCTCCCTCGGCAGATCCTCGACAAATATCTGGAAGTTTAGCTTTCCATCATTCAAACTGCGAAACAACCCCTGGAACAATGTTGGAACTCGCAGAACGAAAAAATTTGCTCGATTATTGCAGCTATGTGGCTACACAGCCGTGGCTTGTACTACGCCACTATCGGCTGACGTCACGTCTAACCGCTTAATTGGCCACAAACATGCACGCTAAGTGGCCGTTAGTACGGCGAGCGCGATAAGACTTGAGACAGTCCTTAAAGGCACTGAGTAAGCGCATACTATTTATTAAGTGCATAGTTTTGTGCGAGCTTTACCGCTCTTTGTTAGGCGCATATGCCAGCAAGCCAGCTGAATGACGAGCGATCGCTTACATGAACCCAGAAAGAAGGCTAGAAGTAGGCTGGAGAAGAAAACGTCGAAAACTACGCTCCCTGGTCGCTTCTTGGCCACCGTTGTAGGCCTTTCTACCCTCGACATGTTCTTTACGCATGCCCCACCTACCGTGTTGTAGCACTTTTAATTAAGCGCATGCTTTTTGTTAAGCACATATTTTCTTGCTGCCGCATGTTATAAGTGCATGCGCTTAACCAGTTTCTACAGTATTGCTTTCATACTACATATTTTCCCCACAGTATGGCAACACAGCTCTTCATGAAGCATCCAGGTATGGTCGCCTTGAAGTGGTGAAGCTACTGTTGCAGTCTTGCGCCGACGTGAATGATAAAAACAATGTGAGTACTGAATCACCTCGCTAGTTCCATTCACTCCTTATAATGTAAATCTGGAAATGTATTAATTTTGTTATTGAAATAATATTTTCATTGCTGAGGCAGCAAAAGTTAAAATTACAAAATAATTTCGATTTTAGCCCAAACATAATATTTCTGGCTATGCAGTATAATTTTGTCAGTCTCAGAATGGTGCACTCAGTTAATTTAGATCAATTAAGGTGGCTGGTGGCCGGTTGGGTTAGTGGAACATTTTATGTAGCTAGCTATGTGCATGGTCATCACAGTGTGTGGGTCACTGATGAATGTAGAGTGCTGCAGGCTATCTGCCAGCTGAGGGAGAAATTTATACCAACATGATGATACAGATATGTGATAAGTGTCACTATTGCTGTTTTCCCCACAGTATGGCAACACAGCTCTTCATGAAGCATCCAGGTATGGTCGCCTTGAAGTGGTGAAGCTACTGTTGCAGTCTCATGCTGACGTGAAAGATAAAAACAATGTGAGTACTAAATCACCTCACTAGTACCATTCACTCTTTATTACATAAATCTGGAAATATTTCCTGTTAAAACAGTATTTTCATTGCCACAAGAGGCTACAAAAAAATTTTAATTGTAGCCCAACCACTAATTACCCCGCGCGCGCATGCGCAGCAAGGGGTAAAGTAATCGGTTGTGTCGTTGTTGTGAGCACAAAAATCGCCATATCTCGAGATGTAGGCATCTAAGCGCCTCGTAAGCACAACGAATTAATAGAATTCGGCGAAAAACTAGCTTCAGTGTGCGTCAAATCGATGGACACGGTCCACGGGCGTCACAAATAGTGCTTTTTTGTTGGCTAACGTAGCCACGCCTATCGACAGTGCCCACTCAATGCATAATGCATGCCCATTGTATTTTGTGCCCATGCGCACAACTAAGTAGCCAAGAATATGACTGGTAAAGATCGTCGAAATTAATAAATGCTCGTCTATCCACATCCGCTGACGGAGCTGAAATCTGCAGCCCTATGGAACCAAAACATAATGTAAGACGGCTATACTATTAATTTTCAACAAAAATAGTATCTGTCTATCTGGTGCAGAGAGAGTGCTTTTTGTCACCGGGACCTCCAGTAGCTACATATTATATACAATTAAGCAGCACTTCCACTAATTTTCTGAAGTTCACTATGACAAAATTATGACCATGCACACGCACAAAAGCAACTCTATAGATTGCGCAATGTGCGCGCGGGGTATGTGCTCTACAGAGCTCTAGTTAATAATTACTACTGGCTACCACATGGTGTGCCTGGCTCAGAATGGTATGCTCGGTTTAGATCAATTAAGATGGTTGGCGGCCGGTTGGGTGGGTGGGGCATTTGTGTAGCAAGCTATGTGCATGGTCACCACAGTGTATGGGTCTCTGATGCATGGAAAGTGCTGCAGGCTATCTGCCAGGGATATCGATAAATTAGACCAACATGACGATACTGATATTCGATAAGTGTCACTATTGCCTTCATGCTTTTCCCCATAGGATGGCGACACAGCTCTTCACTGGGCATCCATGAATGGCCACCTTGAAATAGCGAAGCTACTGTTGCAGTCTCACGCTGACGTGAATGTTAATAACGATGTGAGTACTAAATCACCTTGCTAGTTCCATTCACTCCTTACAATGTAAATCTGGAAGTATTACTGAAAAAATATTTTCATTGCTAAGGCAGCGAAAATTCAAAATACTTTTTGATTTTAGCACAACCATATTTCTGGCTATGCAGTATAATTTTGTCAGTCTCAAAATGGTGTGCTCAGTTAATTTAGATCATGCAATTAAGGTGGTCAGCGGCTAGCTACATATATGTGCATGGTCATCACAGTGTGTGGGTCTCTGATGCATGGAGAGTGCTGCAGGCTATCTGCCAGGATCAATGAATTAGACCAACATGACAATACCGATATGTGATAAGTGTCACTATTGCTTACATGCTTTTCACACAGAATGGCGACACATCTCTTCACGATGCATCCAGGAATGGCTACCTTGAAGTGGTGAAGCTACTGTTGCAGTCTGATGCCGACGTGAATGTTAAAAACAGTGTGAGTACTAACTCCTCATAACGTAAAATTAATCTGGATATTAAATTTTTGCTGTTGAAATTGTATTTTTGATAGACACAGGTCCACAAAGAGAAAAAGTAAAATAATTTTCGTAGGTGGACTTCGAGCAACAAAAGTTTTATACACTAATGTTTTATTATCATACAAAAATTTCCAGATTTATGGTAAATGTAAGCATAATAATACTAGAGCTCACAGAGCACATACCTCGCGTGCCATGGTAATATCACCCATGGCCATGCCTCTTTTTAGAGGTCTCTATTCTTTGAAGTTTAATCTCTTGCTACTCATGGACTTTTTCGTTTCCTTCTGAGATCCATGATCACAAAGAAGCATGCTGTAGAGAAGCTCAAGCATGCGCAGTAGACTCCAGAAGCTCGAGCATGCACAATAGACTTCACAAGGTACTAGATGGGCGTGTTTGATGTAGGTGTGTCTGACATACTTGCATGAATTGTAGCTTCCCTGGGTACTTCCTAGGGTTAAGAACGAGACAGAAGGTGTTTTTTCGCTGTCTTACACCATTTTATCCCATTTATTGACCCTACTTTCGGTTAAATGTTGAGATTTACCGATTTTTATGTTGATAGACAACAGATGACAGACAAACCGATTGCTTTACCCCTTGCTGTGCATGCACGCACGCGGGGTAATAAGGCTTCATTGCCCATGAGACCATTAAAGCGTGACGACCAGATATACATATATGATGAACACAATCTTAGTCTTGTCCCCAGTCTCCCCGATCTTTGTTCAACGCACGGATGAGGCTACACAATCTGAGAGAGCGACAGAATTAGATCCCTCATGCTAACTTGAAGGAGCTCATGATCAGCAATTAGTCATATACTTAGTTTAGTGCCAAGTGCATCCACACAAGCGTTGTAGAAACATAATAGTTACTATTTAAGGGGACACTTCCTAACTGTTTAAGAAAAACAAATATTAATGTCTTTATGATGCTAAGGGGGAGGGGTCAGGGCCATGATGCTAATTATCTCCCCAGTAGCAATTTACTTTTCTGTGGTTATGAGGTAATTATGGTGTAATTATGATGAAACCTATGGTGTAATCTCTTAGGTAATCTATGAGGTAATTATGAGAAAATTCATGATCAGGGCCTCGCTGGAGCCTTTCTGGGACTTGAAAATCAGTAAATATGTAGAGTATCTTACGCGTGTATCCAGCGAATACATTACAAGCTGAGCGCTACTTTCTCTGAGAAGTACTGTTGGTTGAACTTCACGTGTTTTCTTGGCTTACGTAATGCCATGGATAAATAAAGCTAGCCTTGCGCTATATATAGCATGCATTGTCACAAGGGGCTGTCCCGTGCGCGACTGCAGCAGCATGACCAACCTGAAGTTCGGAAGGAATACTGTACTGTCGGGTTCGTCTCTGTGATTGAAGCATCGAAACTTGTCGCTGTCAAGGCTGAGAGTCGATCTTAGACGCCATCTCCATGATTTCTGGGGCGAGCATCGATCGATGTGTACGCATTCTATTGACGACCTTTTACCACATGCACCATTACACTATGCAGCTACTGGGGAGATGGTCAAGGGTTCATTGTAGCCTTATTAAGCTGGATTATCTTTCACTATCTTCAAGTTCCAGTATCATTTACTTTTGCCTGACGCTGGAGGCGAGAGATGGGGGGGGGGATCCACTGAGGGTTAACATCATAATGATGCTAATTATTATACCGTATAGCCGGAAAATTTGGCGGGGAATTAGATTTGGCGGTTTGGCGGTCTATATTGCAACCGCCAAATTAAAATCCGCCAAAATTTCCTACTCGCATATATACGTATGGCGATCCCGTACCGAACCGCCAAATTTAAATCCGCCAATATTCTTGCAATAGCGATTTGGGGCTCAACCGCCAAATTTAATGCCCGCCAATATTTCCGGCTATACGGTATTACATGAATAGCTGCTGTTTTTATGCCCATTAACTAACCTCATATCTGTTCCAGGCTGGTCAGACTCCACTCCAGATAGCAAACAACAATAACTACTCAGAAATTGTTAATCTGCTGAAAACTGCAGGTGAGCAAGTTCATTAAAGAAAGAGCTGTTTGTGTTCACTCATTCCTTTCCTTAAGGAAGGAAATCAATGCAAAATTGGCCCAATTAGCTCTTTATTATACAGTCTGCACGAAGGGGTCAAATTTCTTAATTGCACAGAAGTGAATCACACACCCGGAAGATTTACACTATGGAGATTTTGTATGGGCGAATTTTAACATGATGGACAGAACAGCTGGTCAACTCGAGTAGATGCTACGTATCAGCAACGCCGGTGCGAAGGATTTTGAGCCAAGAACTGGTTGAAACAACTATATTAAGAGCGACACACAGTTGTTTTTAGAGTTGTCCTGATCTAAGTTGTATAAAAACAGCTCTCCAGCTGCTGCCACTATCTGCAGTGATTCTCATTTCAACAAATTTCAGAATTTTTAAACATATACTTGCACGCATGCGATGGACCTAAAACTTGGTACTGGACTTCAGTACCATAGTATCTACTACATACTTTCTTCAAAAGATATAGATTGGCTCTAGTGGATCTGTTAGATGCGGAAATTTCCACTATAATATTCAAGGCCCCCAATCGGAACCTACCTAATGCTGATGACTGAATTAAATGGATGATCTTAAGTTTTTGTCCTAATACTCTTTAGTAGAAGCAACCCCATGCTCCAATTCACTATAGTTTTTGAGTGATGGTCTATTTTGTACAACACATTTGGAGATTTTTGTGTCTGGGGCATTTTCATAATTTTTTAACATGGTGAAGTCAAGCAGCCAATCTTTCAAAAACACCAGTGTAGATACATTACAACCAGTAGTTTAACATATTTATAGCTGAATCTTGATTATTTCTCTTTGTAAGAGATTTTTGGTATCAAATCCTGATTTTTGCGATATGGTGCACTTGGCTCCCTTGACCCCTGCTTGGCCCGCTGACCTTTTGGTGGTGGCGCTAATATTAGTCATAAATATGCACGCAAATGTATACGATCTCCTTCACACAACGTGTGCGCAATGTATTATCATGAATGCGCATGTGTTTGGCACTCGTGCAATGCGCTATAGCCCTAGGCACATACGTCATCATGGCATAGCAACTAAAGTAAACAACGTACTTCCTGTATGAATAAGAAAATATATGGAAAATGTGACCCCTTCGTGCAGACTGATACTATATACAACAAAAAGTATTTTCAGAGCGACAATTTTCTTATATAGTCTGTGTCCTAACCTAGAGGGCATAAAAGATATGTGCTCTCCTACAAAGTTCAGAAGATTCATGAATTGTTGTGCCGTGTGCACGAACAGGGTTGCCAGGGCATAGCGCCTAGGGGCCATAGAGATGTATTCTCAAGCTCGAGTGAGCAGCGCAAGCGCCGCGTGTTCAACAGACCTGCTTGGCACACCACTGAGCCTCGAGCGAAGTGAGAGGCGATGTCTGCTCTCTGACATGGTCTGGTGGTAGATTCGACGTTCTCACTCCGCTTGAACGTCGCCATTTATTAAATATACGGTGAATTTGAGCAGTTGCTCTTGGCCTGCATTGAGGGATGTGGTCTACTCCATAATAGCATAGGTTCAAAGTTCGGTGCTGCTTTCATCTGCGCATGCGCACTGTACTAACTGGCACTTGATTATACATAGCATGCTGTTAGTAGTGTTCAGTCACATTATCCCATGATTGTGACATTAAACATACTTGTGGGCTAATAAAGAATGTTACATAGAATTATTACGTATACTTTCTAATTTAGGTGCCCCTAAAAATAATTACAGATTGTGCAGGTGTCTTCAATTAGAACCGAAAAATTCACGAGCAGGTCAAAGTGCACCTAAATTAGGGAAGCTCCTAAGAGCTACAATTAGAACCGTTCTGGAAGTTTTGCCTGGGCATGTGCACTCTCACCAACCAGTACTATTTAATTATTAATTTTAGTGGCAGTGAACATGATAGTGGCGAAAACAACAAAATATTTTCTAGTTTCAGTTCTTTTTGGAAATTTCACTCTGATTGCTGAATCATGCTCAAGTTGCTGCCATCGTACCGTAGCCATCAGAACGGTTGTCTCTTCCTACGCCACTGCTACTAGTAGTGGAGGAGATTTCTTGCAGGCATATGATTTAAATTTCTTCAATTGCCAAAATTATATCTTTAAGGCAAAATTAATGCTCCACTAGTATTTAAGCTTCATGTGCATGTGAGATACCTTGTGATCTATTATGATGACCTTTTGCCAAATAGTATAGAGGTACCAAATAGTGATATAGACTAGCCCGAGCAGTCAAAGATATCAGCTTAAAATTTTATAGAAGCAACAAGTATAGAAGCTTAAGACTCAGAAATGCTTTCTTTCTCTAGCTAGAAACACAAATCACTAAATAGACACACAGAATACCTCAACTTAGCACATACACAGTCACACTTACACAGCAAAATCCATTCACATACACCTATAAATCTTATCCCTAAAGCACAATCAAAGAGAATCTAGAAGCTTAACTCTTTAATTAAAGCGGTGATTGTTACTAAATTTAAATCCAGTATACGGAGAATCATATACTCACGTTGTGATAAATCACGCACATACAAAAATTTAATATTGTCGCATGCTCCTCATGGACTCCAGAACGCCATCAAAGGACAAAGCAAGGACTTGGGTAGTCATGGCACTGCTAGTTTCATCCAGTTGGGGGGGGGGGGGGGGGGGACAGAGGGGAAGCTTCCCCTCCTAAAATTAATTAAATTAAGCATCATAATATCACAATAAGTCACCAAATTAAATCACTAGCATTAATTTTGTTTTGATCAAATATTACCCGAAACAATCTGGAGGAAATACGTCTCAAGGAACTATGTGTGCTAAATACACCCACTCATTTATCGCGCTTCCACCCAAATTTTGGTCGCTAGATGAAACCCCGATTGCTAAAGGACTGGTATCTCTGTCTGCTTCTTGATCTACTCGCTAAAGGTAAATCTATAGACTCGTGGTATATTACCTTGTACATGGTCGATCTAGCTAGACATTCTGGCATGGCTGACTCTTGCCCATCCTCCTGATAATCTCTTATCTTCTTCCGCTAGCTGAAGACCTTCTAACTCCAACTTTTGAGCCTTTCTTGGACATGCATGGCGCATTCTTCTACTGCAAATTACAACCCAGATTTCACTAAAGTAGCCCTTAGCTATATCGTGGCACATGTACAATGCCTTTAACTGCACAAATCAGCATATCAGTAAGTAGCAAATTACGATACATTTCTATGCAAACACGGTCCTTGACACAAATATTAATTAGTGAAACAATAATTTCTCATGCATGCACTTACAATATGTATACCAAACAGCTCAATGTGTTCAGTGCAGGAGGAAGTTCACTTTCTATAGAAAACAGGTGTGTTATGATGCTAATGCATAATATTATATTATAATATGGCATTGATTATACTATATACAACGAAAAACATTAATTTTTTCAGACAATCATATTTCTTATGTAATATAGTCTGTGTCATTACATATGAGGGCATGGATACGCGTCTAATTGGATGCGCCCGGTTGCTATGAATGCGCGGCACGGGCGGAGAGGAAGTCCGCACTACAAGGCTCAGAATTGTAGGGCCGTGTGCACAAAGAAGAGTGGCCTTAATGCCTCAGGCCATAGCTACAGCTAGAGACGCATTGTCGAACAATTGGCGCAAAAGTGTCGTGCGTTTTGAGGGCCTGCTGTGCAGGCCCCAGCGCTAGCCATCGAGCCTCGAGCAAAGCGAGAGGCGAGGTCTATTCTTTATCATACCTGTCAGTAGTCCAGTAGCGACATTCGAGCAGAGTGAGAACGTCGCCATTGTACACTTAGTTGGAGCCAGAGCAACTGCATGCTTTCTGTGAGGGGTGTGGCCTGTGCAATAATTGGTACAGGTTCAAAGTTTATGCCGCTTCCATCTGCACATGCACACGGTTCTAATACTATTTGTGCATAAACTGTCTCTATGTTTTGTGAGCATGTACTGATCATGCATGCTAGCCACATTCTGTGGTGACATTAAACATACTTATTAGCTGTAAATTTTAATTAGCTAATGTGCCTTTTCTGTAGCGTAACTGCCATAAATGTTTGGCCCGAGTGTGTGACAGCTGCTCCAAACACAAGTTACCCATTTCAGAAGCATCATCCAAGCCTGAAAGAGTCTGTGATCACTGCTTTAATGACCTTATGGCTCAACGCAAATATGAAAGTAAGGCTTCACTTGAAGTAGCTAATGTTAGTCCTGATCCAAGGCATTTCAGGTAGACCGCTGACAGCAGATGAACTGAGAATACTCAACATCGTGCTAGTGGAGTATATTGATAAGCTAAACAGCGTTGGTTTATATTTTGAGACAGCTATTGCTGACCAATCAGCCACTAAGTCAGACCAGCCACTGGTCACTAAGAAAAGGATGGTGGAGTGCTTGCAACAGATTGGTCAGCGAGAGTTAGCTGAAATTTTGATTAAAAACCAAGGTATGTATGTGTCCTATTACCACGCTGTTACAGTAGTATAATACATGCCACATAATATGTTTATAAGCCCAAAATGAGACATGGAGTTCTTTGATGATTTTGACTTCATGCATGCAGGATTTTGCACAATAGTGCTTTATTATTACTGCGTTACTATCACATCAAATCTTTGCATGTAGCTAGCTTGACTTTAATCCCCAGAAGAATTATACTATAGGCAGGCAGGATAAGCACCCATGGGTGCTCTACCAGAATATGTTTTTGAAGTCTTTTTACTCTAGCAATTATAATGGTCTCTGCATCATGATCGACTGTTGGCCATATATGAGAAAGCAGTGCAGCCTGCACAAGATCCTGCGCTCAACAGTGCATGAGCATGATACTAATTCAGAATGTATTTTCTATCTGGCTTCACTGTGCTGTGCATGCTAATTTAGGCATCGATTATTACACAAGATTGATTCAAAGCAAATAACATTGAGCATAGAGAGAACTGCATTTGTGGCAACAGTCTACGCTAAGACCACCTTAATTGGTTCTAACTTGCGGTTTGAGCAGCTGTACAGTAGTATATGGGCGACTGCATGGTGGAATAATGCATTCGTAGCAAACAGCCTCCAGCAGTTCATAGTTACAAACCTGGAGCTAACTTTCAGGTAAGTATCTTGACAAATACTGGAGACATACCGTTGTCGTTACTTCCAGAAACATCAGCTCAAATATCAGAAATGATTTAACAATTCATTCTCACAAAAGTAGCTTCGTGTACAATACTGTAGTACTAACTAAACTGAACTGAGGCTAATAGATCTACCTTACTGCTAGTCTCTGTAACAGGTTTCAACTCCCTACCTATAACTGTTTGTTATTCATGAACCGATCTTCATGGCCATCTCCAATCATCGCTCTGTTTTGGTGAAGTTCAAGCAAGTATTAAACTTGCAGCAACTGTACTAGCTGCTTGACTAATTGGTCACATGAACGTTACATCCCATAGATCAGTAGCCTGCCTTAGCTTCTAGTAAGTCCTTCCTCATGTTCAGATATAGCTGCACAAAATCTCAGAAAAGTGAATTTGTAGCCGTGTCGACCAGTGGTGTGACATCATGCATAGGGCTTCAATCACTGTTAGCTTACGCAAGGCATTATAACTGACAGGAGGCATAGAGTTATTACATATTTATACTGCTAAAGTACTCAGTAGCTAGCTATAGCTTTAACTTTGTGGTAAAATACCTGTTAGCAACGTGATGATATTGTGGTGAAATTATGGCCTCAGGAGCTTCCAGAATGCGTCTCTGAGGCATAGCACCTAAAATCTCAAAATATTCTGGGGGTGGGGGGGGGGGGGCATGCCCCCAGACCCCCTAGGAGGAGCTGCCTTATGGCAGCTGCCCACCTGATACCCTGTGCCCTACCAAACTGATAATCCTACACCACTGGTGTTAACTACATAATATTATACCTGTTAGCCTAGTATATCCATTGAGAGAAGAGAGAGCCTGGTACACTCCATGCATTGCTGTGACAAGGCTATAGTTAGCTATAGGTATACATATCTGCACAATAGGCATCAAAAAGCTTCAGGATCACGTGTATAAAAATGTCTATGAAAGTGCAATAAGAAACGAAAAAGCTGAAGTTCGACTTCAAGTATTCAAGATGATATTGAGTGGAGTACCGCGATCAGGAAAAACCACCTTCTGGAAGCGATTAGCGATGAAGGATTTTAAGCCCAGCGAGACATCAACTAGCACTGGAGTAGCAGAGTCACACTTGCTCTCAGCCCACATGAACACAGAAATGCTTCTTGATTTGCACTTGTACAGCGAAACGGATACTAAAGATCTCACAACAGAAGCACTGACCATATATAAGCGTATTTTAGAAGCAGCTCCCACACTGACTGATTTAAGTCAAAGTGAGAGTGTGGTGCCCTCAGAATCCTCAACTACTTTCCATGAGGAAGAAGAATCGAGTATGCCTTCAAATTTAGACACCGAGGAATATAATCCATCACAAGCAAATATCACCCAGACACTTGAAGAAGAATATGACTCGAGTCAATATGAGATATATACCACTGATCTTGATACCAATCTGCAATTTGAAGCCAGCACTGCTAGCCAGATTTGGACGAATGAAAATGAACAGAGAGTATCAGTAAAGTTTGCATATCGTGAAATTTTTGATGAAGAGTTACTGGCAGCCCAAAAGGAAGAAATTGAACAAATTTCTAAAGAAATTGATGAATATTTCAGCGAATTAACTAGTCTCCTACGAAAAGGTGAAAAAATACCCACCAATATCCCACTTATTAAGAAAATCTGTCACTTGATTGATACTGGAGGTCAAAGGGCGTTCTTAGAACTGCTTCCTACCGTGACAGTGGGCAAAGCACTCTACCTTCTTTTCTTTTCATACGAGCACTTTGAGAGTCGACTTCTCGAGACAGTTCAACAGCAAGGTGCCTCTGTGGAAGTACATACTGGTACATTCTATGAACAGATGGACATAGTAATGCAATCATTAATCTGTGTATCGAGCACATCCTCAGTATCGAAAGATAACGTGGCCCTACTCGTTGGCACACATGTTGATAAAGTTAAATCTCTACATGTGAAAAATGTTAATAGTATTGTAAGTAAGAAAGTGGAACCATTCCTGAAAAGTGGCCTCGTATTTGCAGATGAAGAAAAAGATAAGATGGTGCTGGAAGTGAGCATTAAAAAAAATAAGAGGTGTAGTAACCGGCCCAAGGATTATCGAAAAGTGATTTTGGATATTGCAGAAAACAAGCTCTCTTGTCCAGAATCTGAAAAGCTGCCACCATCATGGTATATGTTCTCAATTGTGTTGCGCAGAATGAAGATTGCCGGTCATTCAGTGCTTCGATATAGCCATTGTCAGCAGATCGCTAGCAAATTGTATATCAAGGAAACACAGCTCCAGAGCTTGCTATCTCGTCTCCATAAGATCCTTGGAATAGTGATGTATTTTCCAGAAATACGTGAACTTGAGGATGTAGTCATCTGTGATCCCTCGATCGTGTACAGAGGTATATCAGAACTCATTTTTAATTCATTCACTAAAAGCAGTACAGTCCGATCCTTGCAGTTGAAAAAATGGGGAATATTTGTGTATCGGGAATTAAAGGAACACTGCAAATTGAAATCGATAAATAAAGGATGTCAGCTTCTGATTGACCAGTTAATAATTGTACTTCAGCATCTTGGAATCATTGCTCCAGTTCAGTTCAGTGAGTCAGATGATTCTTCAGCTCAGCCTAAGGACGAGGACCATTCATCACAAAGTATTGAATCAGATATTAATATAGAATTCGTAATTCCTGCTGTTCTTAATGATGCTCGACCAGAGGAGCTCCAACTGCAGCTACAAGATGGGGAGGCCTGCTCAATTACCCCTCTCAGAATGTACTTTAAGTGTGGGTTTTCCCCAATGGGTGGATTCTGCTACCTCTTCACGAGATTGATATCCGATCGAAAATGGAAACTTCCGCTTGAAAAGGAACAGATGATGACTGAAAATAAAATTTATTGGAGAAATAAAGCCACTTTTATCGTTCAAGCATATCAGAGGAAATATTTTGTGACCCTGGTGTCAACCAAAATATACTATGAAATTCACATTGTTCATACTCACTCAAAAGAACCATTCCAGCTCGGAACCGATGGTCGCAACATTTGCAAAAAAGTTTGGAACGATATCGAAGCAGTCATTTCCAACTCATTAAATGCACCTCTGAAAGAGTACACAGTAGCTTGTCAATGCACCTTGCATGGAAGCGAAGGATCGGAACATATGATGGAATTTGAAAGCAAACCACATGAAAAGAAGATTGAAATTAAGGCCAATTGTCTATTAGACAAAAACAGGCCACACCCACTTACTGTGGACACTTCTGAACAGTCTGTAATAGTATGGTTCAGGGTAAGTGGCAAGAGAATTAATATTGTTTTTATCAGATTGCTAAATTTCACTTTTTGTTGTCTTTATAGGAACCATATGATCATAAGAAAAATGACTTGGGCAGTGTTGTTGAACTATCTACAGACCACTTGTTTATGACCAACTCAAGCAGTGATCAGCTCAAGTATCAGTGGTCAAGAATTATCAATGATGAAGAGGAGAAAATTGAGGACAAGGAATATTTCAAAAACAGTGACTCAAAAGTAATGGTGATTGATGGTTTTGAGGTTAAGTATTCTGGAATCTACCGGTGCGTTATTTCAACATCGAACCAACCTGTACTATCGATGTCAGTAGAAGTGGAACTAGATCTACCAGGTAAACTAATCACAAGTGTAAATGATTATAGTGTTCCAGGCACTTTTTATTGTACAGAACCTCCTAAAGAATTTAGTACTGAAATGAGTGACAGACAGTTTCTGCTCTACCTCAATGCCAATGGCATCTATTATGATGTCTGTAAAAAGTTGAAAGGTACAATACAAATACACAATGTAACATTACATTATATTGTGATATTTTTAATCTTATAGAAAATAGAATTACTGCTAAGGAGTTCAATTTGAGCTCATATGAATCTTGGTCACTGGATCTAAATTTGACATCCATAGAGAAGAATGCTTTGCTATCATTATTAGGTATTGAGATCATGTTTGTAACACTGATAGTATAATTGTGTTACCTTTATCCCTGTATTCTGCATGTATACTGTGATCAATGTCCAAAGCTTTAATACTGATTGTTACAATTTTGCTTTTAGTTGTTGCTGATTGTACAAAGTGTGCAGTGTGTCTAAATGTTCACGTTGATCCGTGCACCCTCTCCTGTGGACACACCTTCTGTCAATTGTGCTCGGCTCACATGTGGAAAAATAATAAGAAATCTTGCCCAATGTGTAAGAAGACATGGAAAGTACTTCCTGCTATTAGTTTTGATTACAGGTGAGAAGAGTTTGCTAGTCTATCGCAGCTAATGTTTATCACATCGTTCTACTTCTTATTATAGGAGAAACATTGAGAGTGCTCATGGTCGGGAAGTGGAGCGACGGAGAAAAGAGTATAGCCTGGAAGAAAAAGAATTAATCGAGGAGTTTTTGGAAGCACGAAGAACTTCATCCGAAAGTGTTGTACAACAGCCAGAAGAAATCAATCAGCTGCCTGGTAAGTTAGGCATGGCATATTATTCTCTCTCATTACAGTCTTCTCACTGCATTGTACTTTGTTCCAACTTAGATTATGATGCCAAAAATGCATGACATTGTATAATATATCCTTCTTTCACAGATGTATGGAAGTTACCTGGTGTAGAAGAGTGTGATGAAACAAGTGTAGTTGTACAATCTTCTCAAGGTCAGCTTGTTGAGTGGAATGGCTTAAAGCTTCATATCCACGCAGGCAGCTTACCAGAAGGCTTGCAGCAATGTACTCTTTTCATCAAAGCTTCTCTTGCTGGGGAGTATGAGATCCCTGAGAATACTAGTCTAGTTAGTGCCTTCTTTTGGCTGCGCTGTGAGCCACAGTGTATCTTCGTCAAGCCTATCACAGTTGAGATCCAACATTGCAGTACTAAACAGGATCTCTCTAAGCTTAAAATAGTGCGAGCATTTTGTAATCAGAAGTCCCTCCCCTACAAGTTCAAGCAACTAAAAGGAGCTAGCTTTAATGCAGACACGTTTTATGGAGCCATAGATATGAAAGGTTTCTCTGGAGTTTGTGTTGTTGAAGAGAATCCAGACTCAGAGAGAATGTACTACAATCAGCTATTCTACCGTAGTCTTGGCCATCAACAGAGGCACGAGATTCATATAATCTTCGTTTGGAACACCGAATTACATTTAAATGTAATGCAGTCATTCTATATGTGTAGTCATAATATTTACTATCAGTGATTGTTATACACTTGCAGCATCTAAGCCAGCATTATCCTGAGGATAGTTTCCTTGCTGGCTGTCACAGGGTCATCGAGATAGAAGGGAAAGTTATTGAAGTAGTGCTTGACACAGCAAAGTGGACAAAAGTGATGGATGGTCAGTGGGAAATTCATCCAGCTCAACCAATGGTCTGTGCAATCAAAAACAGTAATACACACACAAAAGTTAAATTTTATTGTTCGCTTTGTATAGGTGACCAAAGCTGCGCTTGATGACTTTAAACCGGGTAGAGGGATACCCAACTGTGTGCTGAAGGCACGCCCTCTCTGCGAAGACTACCCTGAACTTTTACACGAGGTCATCCTCAATGGGATTAAGCCACCACAACATAAAGTCATTCTATCTTACATGCCTTCAAATATTAACAGAGGTACATACAGTCAATCTAATGTGACATAAATTTAATCACGTAGCAAAACAGTTTGCAATTGATTTTCAAGGGGCATGAAATTTTCCTTTATCCATACTTAGTCTACTCTACTGTGGTGTGTACTAGAATTTAGCCTGTAATATTTTTTAGATCCTTCCAGTGATCATGTGCAGCGGCCAGGGGCACCAGCTTCACAGGTGGATGTACCTCCACCGCCATTGGAATTCTCAAAGGATATGAGCTACGAGCAACTAGCAGTGTGGTTAACTAACCATCCACAGTTTGTGGGAGCAGATTATAATCAAGATATCAACAAATTAAAAGGTACACACACAGAAATTGCTATAATTATTGTACAGGTGCTTGTAGTATTATATCGATATCATGATTATGATATTAATGATTTCATTTAGATGCCAGAATTAATGGATATGTATTCCTGAGCCTGAATGAAAGTACCCTATCACAATTTGGGGTATCATTTGGATTTAAATTTGCCGTTATGAATATCATAGAAGACATGGTAAGTTCATGAGAAATTTTATGGTAGTATACCAGTAACTATTATCATTCAGGTATAATAATAATATTATACCATTGCATGCATGTGCACAGAAAATGAGCCAGCAACCAACTAAAACTGGTGCTAGTGTGCAGCAGCCACAATCCCCACCTACAGTTCGGACGCCAGCGCTAGAACAAGTGGATTTATTAATGTTCAAATTCTCCAAGTGCATGAATAATGAGCAACTAGCACAGTGGTTAAGAAACCACCCCAGCCTGAGTGGGACAGACTATGAAGAGGATATCAGCAAATTAAGAGGTACATACATTGTCTGCATGATAATGTGGTAATAATTGTTATGATTGAAATTTTAATGTTCTGTATATTACTTTAATAGATGCCAGAATTAATGGCCATGTATTTCTGAGCCTGAATGAAAGCCGGCTAGAACGTTTCAATGTATCATTTGGATTCACATTTGCTATTATGAATATCATAGAGGACATGGTAAGTTCATGGGAAAGTCTCTAGTGTAGCATTAGTTCATTCAGCTTCTACGTACCTTTTGTGTACAGAAAAGCAGCCAGCAAATTTTTGGTAGTGAGAGACTACCACTACAGCAATTACCACCAAGAATTAGCAGTGTGGCTACCCCCAAAACTAAACAGTATGAACTAAGCTCTTCTACTGCTGGACAACAGGCAAAAATTGGTAGGTAGTCAAATTAGCTATGCGTACACACACACATGATGCACACAATAGCTCCAATAGGTCAGTCTTGAGCTCATCAGAGTCATTTTCACTAAATATTTTCAGATAGACTATCTTATGCAAAAATTGAATATGTGAAAGCATAATAATAATATTATTAGCTATGCCCTCTAGTGCTATTAACAGTAATGCAGTACAAGATGGTTTGTCCAATGCGAAAAAATATCACACAAAATGTTTTGCACAAGAAATATTATTTGTAATTTACAGTAGGGTAAAGATTGTTGAAGGGTCTGGCAAGAAATCAGTGACAGTTGTGCATTTGAAACTGCAGCTATACAGCTTAATAATATTATATCAAGTTATTATGGGTATTGTATAATATTATTATGCATGTACTCATCTGAATATTTGTATACAGATGAATTGCCAACATTAGAGGAGCTGCTGATACTCAAGTACACCGATAAAGGAAAGAAGCAAAAAGTTAGAGTTATCAGTGAAGCAAGCCACAAGTGGAAGAACATTGCCAGTTTAATTTGTGGTGATGTTAATGTAGCGACTATATTAGAACAAAAATACCATGGTGATCCTGAAGAGTGCCTCAGACAAACATTCATTGACTACTTCATTAACAAGAAACCACAGGGGTATACTCAAGACTGGAATGGACTGATTGAATTATTGGATGATGTTGAACTAGAAACACTCGCTAAAAAAGTAAACCATGCACTTTTATGTTCTTAAATAGAAACTGATGTATCGTAGTTAATTGAACACAACGCATGATCCAATTTAACGCAAGAAATTATAATAATTATTATTATCTGCAGTTGTTTATTTCAGGGAGAGAGGGAGGGAGGGAGGGGAGAGAGAGAGACAGAGAGAGTAGAAGAGCAAATGAATGATCCATACTTCTTTGGAAGACGACCCTTTACCATAATAACGACCAGTGATTGGTAATGGTCGTCACACTACTTAAGGCTTATACTATAGGATGCAGGGCATATCAAAAAGATTGAACATACAAAAATTAATATGAATGGGTGCTACTCCCAACAATCTCCACTGAGGACTACACCTAGTACTTTATCCCCGCCCCTTGGCTCACCGTCAAACTGATGAGGCTACTGCAGTGGCTGGATGGGTGGGTGTGTTTTGGGCGGAGCTAGTGGTTATAGGTCCTTCACATCCATTCATGTCTGTCAGTTGATAGCAGCCAAACTGTGCATACTAGAGCTCCACAGAGGAGGTCTGGTACAGGATCGTCCAGGTTATCATCAACACCCAGGAGGTGCAGGGATATGCAGCAAAAACCTGCTTTGAGGTGAGACAAGAAATGGTGTTGTAAAGTGTGTGTGTGTTTGAAAGAAGGGGAGGGGGGGGTTAGGAGTGACGTCTTGTCTGCTGTCTCTGTCTGTTTACACTCGTCAGAATGGAATACATTGCCACAGTGTTGATTGTTCAATTAGTTTCCATTGGTTCTTTTGTTAGATCTCGATTTACTGTCTAGATGCTTGGGGATTATTATTCTTATGGCTGATAACCAATTATTAGTCTGATTTTTCTCGACTGTGTACATGTATGTGTGTATGCATCGGTACAATAATTATTATCTCTGGGATATCAGTGGCGTAGCTAGCATAGGGCTCAGCGGGCTCGAGCCCCCCCTTTGTCTTCCCAAAGTGGGCTCAGTGGGTGGGCCCACTGTGTATGGATGTACAATAGCTTGGCCTGACAAGCCGAAGCTGCATGACAAACTGTATAAAGTATATGACTAAAATGGTACAAAACACTAAGGATAAGTTTCTATACTTACTATTTTAAGCTCATTCAGACATGCAGCTGCTAAGCGCTTAGGCTAGGTAGCCACCACTCCAAGATACGAGTTCGAAAGGTCAAACGATGGGCGTGGTTGACTGCACAGTACTATAAATTAACCGTGGTCACGTGACACGATTAGTGGGCGTGGTCAACCGAAATTTTTCACGCGCTTCGCACGCACTCCTTTTCTATACTCAGCCCCCCCTTTCAATAAATCCTGGATATGCCACAAAAACCTGCTTTGAGCTGAGACAAGAAGAAATGGTGTCAAAAAGTGTGTGTGTGTGTTTGAAAGAAGGGGGGGTTAGGAAATTATGACGTCTTGTCTGCT